>OU565284.1:600000-970000 GCA_913789915.3 Sphecodes monilicornis
ATTATTTTTATCACCAAATTAAAGCCTAAATTATTTTTGTCAAGATCGTCCAAATAAACAACGATGGGAGAAGAGTATGGTACAAAAATGAATGGAAAAAAATCAACGGTGTCGCTGTTCATAAAAATGATTTTTATTAAAGAAGACTGACCCATTCCAGATCACTTCTAAATGAAAACATCCATAACATTAATTGCAATTCTTGCAATTTTAATTAAAAATATAAAAAGAAATAAAATACATATAATTTAAATCTGTACTCTCTGCAGAGTCTCATATAATATTAAAAACATTTTTTCGATGAAATATTTACAGAGAAAAATGACTGACAGAAAAAAGGCCATAAAACACAAATGAAAATAATAAATGATGGATCTAGATTTACCGGCAGAAGATTAACAATCACAAAGGCTATTTCCAGACCCAATTCCTCTGGTTTCAATGATCGAGGTGATCGATCATTCCCACAAACCGATCGGTTGCCATAAGTAAACCGTCCGACCGCGCACTTGTCATCGTCCGCGATCGTTTGCTCGCGGTCTGGATCGCAGCCAGACCGATACTCGAGATCATCGGATGGTCCTATTGTAGCGACTCTACGTACCATAGCTTGATCACCGTTTTATGATCCGCCGGATAAAAGTCTCGATCCACGAACACGTTTTCTCCGTTGCGGAAAAGATCCAGCCGATCGCCGAAGATCGAACGGAACCTCGATCGATCCATGCGGAACACACGGCGAGGACTGTGTGCGTTTCTACGTTGCTTTCGGTGTGACGGAAAAATTACTGCGTAAAACGAGGCGGGAGATCAACGCGGGCATCCTCCTCACCTTTTCCGCACCGCGCGAGATTGCAATTTAGTGCAGGACTCCGAGTGGGGGATGCATGGAGTCACTGTCAAGGATGCGATCGTTGACGCAACAACCGTTTATGCCCACATCTGCTGGCGCGCAGCTGTTGCGGATAGACTTTCGCATCGATTGCAGAGTGTTACGTCAAATTACCGGTTTCAATTGCATTGTTCATTCACGATTATATCAAATCCTGCAAGGTATGTGATTTTGAAGATTTTCAGGCTGCATCCTTGTGTATTCAATTTTTGTTCGCTTATTCGTGAAACTACTCGTTTTTTTTTTAAGTTTTAATTCAAGTTGGAGGGATTTGTCATTAAGTGCGATCTTCTAGCTTTCATTTGAGTTCTCGAAATTTTTGAAATTCCTCACGGAATATATACTAAAATTAGTTTGCAATAAGCCCTTAGAATACAATTATTTGTCTTCGAACTATCGGTAGAGATTTGTCAATTTTTCGATACGATTTGGAAGTTTTATTTAAATCTAGATGGACCTATCGTAAAGTGGAATCTTTTCAACTCAAAAATGGACTCAAAAATTTTTAAATTCTCCACGGAATATATTTGAAAATTGGTTTAAGACGATTTTTTAAAATCCCAATCGTCTTAGACCGAGCTCCCGGAGATTTAAATTTGTCAATTTTTCGAGATGAACAAGAATTTTCAATTGAACGTAAATGTTCCTATTATAAAGTGTTATATTCCAGCTTTTATTTGAGGCCTCAAAGTTTTTGCAATTCCCTCGGGAATACATTCTAAAGAAGATTTGAAATGAGCCCTTAAAATCAAATTATTTTTCTTCGAAATATAGATCGAGATTTTCCAATTTGTCAACATGGTTCCTGAATTGTTTTTAAACCTAAATGAACCTATCACAAAGTAGGATCTTCCAGCTTTAATTTGAGCCCTCAAAGTTCTTACAATTCCCTCGGGAATACATTCTGAAGAAGATTTGAAATGAGCCCTTAAAATCCAATTATTTTTCTTCGAAATATAAATCGAGATTTTTCAATTTTTCAGCAGGGTTCCTGAATTTTTAATTAAACCTAAATAAACCTATCACAAAGTAGGATCTTCCAGCTTTAATTTGAGCCCTCAAAGTTCTTACAATTGCCTCGGGAATACATTCAAAACTTTGTTTGAAGTAACCTGATTTCCTATACTTTTCTACAGAGTTCAGTCTCGTAACACAATTTTTATATTCCGGCTATCTAATATTCATGACCCATTTGATTCATAATAATGTAAAATAATCATTTTCAGCGTACCGTGGATTTAGTGTTAACGAGTGTAGTTCACCTTTGGGAGCGCAGACAGAGCAAACGAGTTCCGGCGAACAGTAATTCGGCAGCGAAATTGCAAATTGCACGGCTAAGTGCAGCCGCTAATAGAAAATTGACCGGCGTAATTGCATGGTACCGAAACTAATCGTTCATCGGATCGTGGAGTAGCAGTTTATCGTACCGCGAGACCGGCGGCGCGATGATAATGCAAATGTGTTCGACGCCTTGACAGGCATAAGCTCCGGGAATCGGGAACGATATGTTGCATAATGAAGTGCCGTTTAACGCAACCTGTTGCGCCCGACAAAGGACACGCTTCTTCCTGCAATCTCGAACGCATCTCTGATGCACCGGGTAACGTCATCGCATCATCCGCAAGATTTTCCTCGAACCAGAAAGTCTTTGATGGATTCGTTGATCAATCTCGCACCGGAACTCGAGTTTCACTAGCTCCGCGTGTTAGCTGCTTAATCACTAGACTAATTTAACACTAAATCTACCAATCATCAAACCAATCAGCGAATATTACTTTATAAAAATGGCAACACTAGATTTATTCAGATTGTCCGTAATTTCCAATATAATAGATGCTTGGACAAGGAAGTTTATTCCATTATTTTTTATAAACGAATTTTTATAATTCCAATAATTGAAAAATATGAAACCGGTCATTTGACCGGGGTAAGTTTAGTGTTAAAACAGTAGAAATATTAGAAAAATTTAGAAATACATGTATGCGATCTTTGTCAGTTCACCTACCCCCTCAATTTTACTCGTGTCAAGTTTTAGATTTTTTTACGCATTACCTATAAAAGCTCCGCAGATGGTTTTTATATGTAAAAATTCCATGGGTCCTCCCAAATATATCGATATTTTTTCTTAACATTCTACGCGTTTGAATATGTTTAAAAAATGTTTGAAGCGAACAGGGCATCCTTATTGCGACGATTATACTCTGGTAGATGTAAAGTTTGAGAATTTTTTACAAATAAAAGCTACGTAAATGATTTTTATATTGAAGTTTTAATTGAAGTCCTAATAAAAAATATCACATACGAATATTTCAGGTTCAGAAGAAATGCCATTTGGAGTAACGAAAGATTTGATTGCTAAGGGCTGGACCAGTGATAGGTGCTGGGCGAAAATACTGCCACCACTCTGATGTACCGTCTTCCCCTACTTTCCTTCCACCGCGCACGGGCTACACACAAGCGTAGCTCTACTCCACACGGGCAGAGTAGAGATACGCTTGTGTGCAGCGCGTGCGCGGTGGAAGGAAAGTAGGGGAAGACGGTGTGTCAGAGTGGTGGTAGTATTTTCGCCCAGCGCCCACGGAGTTCCTTGTAAGGGTTCTTACAAGGAGAAGACGCGGTCATCAAAATCGACTTGAAATAACCCCTCCAAATCCAGTCGTTTTACCTCGAGCAACAAATCAATATCTATCAATTTTTCAATATGATTTCGAATTTCCATTTGATGACCTAAATAAACATATCATAAAGTACGATTTTCCAGCTTTAATTTAACCCCTCCAAAGTTTATAACTTCCCCTGGAAGATAATTTTAAAATTAACCTAAAACAACCCCTTAAAAAGATCCATTCGTATCTCTCTCGATCAATCTTGAAAATTCACATGTATCACAAAAATGCAGAAAAATCCTCATTCCTAAGTTCAACCGCGTGAACAACAACATTTAATAATTTAGTTTACTATTACACTAAAACCGACCAATAGCAAATATAAAGAACAATTAAATTCCCAAACAAATCCAATCATTCGTTCTAAACACAGACTAATCAATTCCATCTGAAAAGAATTCTACAAAAATTATAGTTACAAAATCTCTACACGGGCAGAGTAGAGGTACGCTTGTGTGCAGCGCGTGCGCGGTGGAAGGAAAGTAGGGGAAGACGGTGTGTCAGAGTGGTGGTAGTATTTTCGCCCAGCGCCCACGGAGTTCCTTGTAAGGGTTCTTACAAGGAGAAGACGCGGTCATGGGGTCTCAGATTTTCTCGAAACTTTGCATATTGGTAGATTTCGTTCTCCTGTTTATAAAAATGTAGCATTATAGGCGTCGATACTCAACAACTTTTGAGATACATTAAGATTGATGAAGTTAGTGTTTCTTTCACATTATGCTCCTTTTCAATAAAATTTTTATATTTTGTTTCCTATAGATATTATGAATGTATTTTTCATGTGCAAAATGCAATTAATTAAAATAGATAAACTGAACAGAAGAAAAAGAAAAAATGGAAAAGGGATTTGAACACTGGCCTTCCCGGTAATGAATCTAGCACTTCACGAAAACTTCAACCAAAACTGTACTTACCGGCTAAACTAATATAATGAAATTTAAATTGTGAATATCTCAAAAATTATTCAGTATCGACGTCTATAATGCGATATTTTTATAAACAGGAGAACAAAATCTACCAGTATGCAAAGTTTCGACAAAATCTAAGACTCGATGACCGCGTTTTCTCCTTGTTAGACACAGGTTAGGAGTTTACTATAGTTTTTAGATTGATCGATACTTTCGATTTAATGCGGCGGTCGATAGATCCCGTGGTTGCGAAATTTCTCATAAATTTCGCATGGCCCGAATTCGCGTTTGCCAAGAAACAGCCGAAAATCGGTCGAGTCTGTCGCGAAAGACGCTCTCGTGAAAATTTATCGTGTAAGAAATTTATCGAGCAATCCGCCTGGCTAGATGACCGAACTAAGAATTCCTGGCAGACGGTGGAAAGTGCGATTTTTCTGAACTTTAAATGAGAGAACGTGAGGAGGAAACTTGTTTCGATGGTCAGGAACTTTTCGAATCAACGAAAGAGAGAGAGTATTAAATCTAGAACGCTGCGAGACTCTATAATTAGTTGTTACCGAGGGATGGCGAGCAACGATATCATCCACGTTCGAACAGACCACCTATTAAAATAACACGACTGTTGGGTTTTCGGCGGTGGTATGCAAAAACCGAAGCACATGGCACGCATTCGTTCGTTTTATCCGACGTCGGATGAAATGAACTCGCTAAATTGCTTTTACCGAAGAATTTCGACATTTGGAGATGTTTGTTTTGTGGCAGAGGATGTATAAATACTGTTCGCGTATAAATGGTACCGAAAATCTTCGTAGGAATTCTGTATAAAAATGCTGGTGAACAAATAATACCAACAACATTTGTACAAATATATAGTTACGCGTTACTCGTTAACACAATTACGCGTTACTCATTAACACAATTACTCAACTAACTTACTTAACTAATTTTTCAATATGATTTCGAATTTTTATTTGAACCACAATGTACCTATCATAAAATCTGATCTATCAGCTTTCAATTAGGCTCTCAAGCATTAAAAAATTCCTGCGTGAACAGTGAACATATTCTACAATTGAAGTAACCCCTTCAAATCCAGTCGTTTTACCTCGAGCTACTAATCAAGATTTGTAAATTTTCCCACATGATTTCGAATTTTCATTTAAACCTAAATGAACCTATCATAAAGTACGATTTTCTAGCTTTAATTTCAGCCGTCAAAAAATGAAAAATTCTAGATGCAACATATTCTCTAGAACTGCCTTGAAGTAACCCCTTCAAATCCAGTCCTTTTAAATGTAAATTAAGTCCTTGTAAATTTTCCCACATGATTTTGAATTTTGATTAAAACCTAAATAAACCTATCATAAAATGCAATCTGCCAAGCTTTAATTCGAGCCCTCAAACATTCAAAAATTTCTGCGGGAACACATTTTAAAATCGACTTGAAATAACTCCTTCAAATCCAGTCGTTTTACCTCGAGCAACGAATCAATATTTATCAATTTTTCAATATGATTTCGAATTTCCATTTGATCCTAAATAAACATATCATAAAGTACGATTTTCCAGCTTTAATTTAACGCCTCTAAAGTTTATAACTTCCCCTAGAAGATAATTTTAAAATTAACTCAAAACAACCCCTTAAAAAGATCCATTCGTATCTGTCTCGGTCAATCTTGAAAATTCACATGTGTCACAAAAATGCAGAAAAATCCTCATTCCTAAGTTCAACCCTGTGAACAACAACAATTAATAATATCGTTTACTATTACACAAAAACCGACCAATAGCAAATATAAAGAACAATTAAATTCCCAAACAAATCCAATCATTCGTTCTCAACACAAACTAATCAATTCCATCTGAAAAGAATTCTAAAAAAATTATAGTTACAGATCTCCCTGAAAGGAGGAACCTCTAGCGAATCTTTAACTCTTTGCGGCACAGGATTTCAGATAATAAAATAGACCCATGTTGCATAGAAATTTTATTGCGTTTTAAATGAAACAAACTGGTATATTTTTATTAATAAAGGTACCACATAATGTAAAAACATAAAAAAAATAATAATAGTTTAATTAAATTTGTTGTTATAGGGTGGGACTCAAATAGTCCACCACCACAAATTTAAGCTTTAGTTTTTATTATAAAGCTCTTCAGTTGCTTATAATGGAACTAATTTTTATAAAAATTAACTTACTTCTACAATTTTTCACATAAAACCAGGAAAAAAAGATTGTCGCAATAAATCTTCCGCTTGCAACAATTGATGAACCTGTATTGGCATGTTGAATGTTGTCAACACAAGTGAATACATTTGTAACAGTTGTTGAAGATATTACCAACTGCTTTACGTAAACAAAACGAAATATAAACCTGTGCGCATGCAGCTATTGCAATATTCCGAGGTGGGACTAAAAATGTCCCACCATGAATTACGGTGCATCAAAAAGGTGGGACACTTTTAATCTCAGCGTGCCCCAAAGAGTTAAGGCGGTTCAAAATGGCGGCCAGGGCAGGTCTCTAGAGTAGCAGGTGCGAATTTTCGTCTCCAGTTGGTTTTTCGGTCTACCCCCCTAGCAAGAGAGCCAGGAACGAAAGAGAAGTTCGAGGGAGCTGGTGCTGTACGCAGTGACGAGACCTCTATAAATAGCGGGTACGTCGCTGAAATACGTGAAACGAATCTACATACAGGGTGGTCCACGCAACCTGCACACCTCTATAACTTCTAAAGTATGCGTTGCACGAAAAAGTTTTGTATACAGAAGTTGCAAGGTGTACATTATGTAGTGTATTTATTTTTTTTATAAGTGGAAGCGTTTCGGAGATTTTAAGGTCGACTTTATTTTTTTCTCGGTGTAATTTCTTTCGATCGAAATGAAGTATATTAATAAATCTTATGATTTCGGCGCAATGTTCGATCCTATTGAAAAGCAGCTGCAATTAAATTATTCTCTCGACGTTTCGATCCTTGTGTGGATCATTTTCATAGAGGCTTTATTGCGTTTGCTGTGCAACGGTTAAAATAAAACTAAAAAAGAAAAAAAATTATGAACAAAATATTAAGAGTTACGACGGAAAGTGGTTTAACCCATGGGGTGGCAACCCATAGTAACTCCTAATATTTTGTTCATAATTTTTTTTCTTTTTTTGTTTTATTTTAACCGTTGCACAGCAAACGCAATAAAGCCTCTATGAAAATGATCCACACAAGGATCGAAACGTCGAGAGAATAATTTAATTGCAGCTGCTTTTCAATAGGATCGAACCTTGCGCCGAAATCATAAGATTTATTAATTTATTTTTTTCAATGGAATACTATATTTTTTATACCAAAATATAGAAGAATGAGCAAAAAATTCTGAGTAAAAAAGTAGTGACCTTCATTTGCCCTAAACCTAATAACTGTCGAGTAACGATAAACATTTTCACGTAAACATCTCGCTGTCCTGCGGAAATCTGTGGTAAGGTTGAATTTCTAACTTGATATTACGCGAAGAAAATCTTCAGGAAATAAAGTGAAATTACTCGTTAGTTATTAGGTTTAGGTCGAATGAAGGTCAATACTTTTTTACTCCGAATTCTACATTCTTCCTTATTTTGGTATGAAAAATATCGTATTCTATTTAAAGAAACAAAGTCGACCTTCGCATCTCCCAAACGCTTCCACATATAAAAAGTATAAATACACTATATAATGTTCCCCTTCAGATCATGCAACTTCTGTGTACAAAATTTTTTCGTGCAACGCATACTTTAGAAGTTACACAGGTGTTCAAGTTGCGTGGACCACCCTGTATAACGCGCGCGCGTGTGCGCGCATGCACGCGTGAAAGAGCAAAAGAAAAAAGAAAAAATTCGACGGAAACGCGACCTTAATTTAAGAGATCAAGCAACGATTTTCATTATCATGGGGATAATAAATACGTCGGCGCAAATGTTTCGCGTGCCGCCACTCTTTTTCCGCGTCCATCCGTTCCCCGGCGCGGCTTGTAATCGCGCGAAACGTTTCCTGCAATTCGCCTAAACAACCCAGAACATTTTCACACCGACCCTCCCTCGCAATGGTATTTCACAGATGCTTGTTGTTACTTGTCTGCGAATGTTTGCGCATTCACCGGATCCCTCGGGACCTACACACGTTTATGCGAGATTTTGTTTAATGGACAACATTTGTTTTCTTTGGTACGATTTTCCGGATAGAAAAATTATATTTCGTATCTGATAATGTTCATTGATGTATGTGGAAAGTATCAAAAAGATTTGTGGAAGGGTTTCTTTAAAAAAAAATCCCAAAGTTCAACAATTTATGCAGGCAGCTCGTTTTTTAATGTTCTGTTTATTGTGAAAATTATTTATTGGTAAAAGATATACGACTGTATTTGGAACAGTCTGAAGACTTGTTGTTTATGAAAAATGTACGTACAGCTTTTACGGTTAACGCAGAAAAAATTCTCAAATTTGAAAAATGTACGAGTGAAATCGTCGCGTTAAGGGTGCCCTGGTTCGCTTCAAACATTTTTTAATAAAATTCCAACGCGTAGAATGTTAAGAAAAAATATTAATGTATTTGTAAAGATCCGTGGAATTTTTTCATATAATTGGTGTAACTCCTATTGTTAAACCACAAGAAATTGTCAAACTGGAAAATTACTCGAGAAAAGTCTACGCGTTAAGGGTGCCTTGTCCGCTTCAAATATTTTTTAAACAAATTCAAACGCGTGAAATGTTCCCCAAAAAAATATTTCTGTATTTGGGAAGGTCCATAGAATGTCTTCACGTGAAAATCATCTACGTAGCTCTTACAGTTAAAGCAGAAAAAATTCCCAAACTTGAAAATTCGACTATTTCGATAAAAATGAGATTTCTCAAAAATCGGAGGCGTTAGAATAAAAAACGGTTTTCAAATTTAATTTCAGGAGGTTGAAACCCCCAAGAATCATCGCTTACTAATCGAGCTCAGCTCCACAGAACGAGCTCAGTGTTTACACCTGCCGGCTGACGCACCGTTATGCTAATTACTGTTAAAAAATCAACAGCTGTTACATAAGTGACACAAAAGATACAAGTTACACGCGTTCGAATCCCTGCTGTTATTGGAAATGGGTTATGAAATAACTTTAATAGATTTGTATCTTTGAAAACTCTGCTTTATTATAAGCTCGGAAGGACGTCTTAACGCTTTGAAAGTCGTATAAGAAGTGAAGAGAAAATACAGGGGTACAGAGAAAACTCTGTTCCCACTTAACAGGAAAAATACCAGGGCTGCATCTTGACTCTACCCCGAGAGCCCAGCCATAAACAGTCACAGGGCTATGGGCCTGATGACATCTGGTCTATTGTATCACTCTAGCTAAGCGCAGTGATTCTCAAATATAACGAGATTCATTTTTGCATCTCAGCAGACGTATTAATACAAATAATCCAACAGCTGTGCCCCGCCATGTATCCTTTATAATATCGGTGCATATGTATACATATGTACATGCATTACACGTATGTATACACGATTACAAAAATTCGTTTCAAACGATCGATAATTTCCTTTCCGCGTTCATTTTTACCGGAATCACGTGATACAAAGTGATTATGCAACTTGCGAGATTAAACTTTCGAACAACGGTACATACATACAAAGAATTACGCGCGGCAAATTACTACCGTTTTAGAATAGGTTAATTCGATCGGTGATAACGTCGATCCACTCGAGGAACGATCCAAGAGTTAGATCAACTTTCGTTGCCTACGCAAAAAATTCTGGCCTTTTAGAAATTACGGTAAACTACCACTTGCGGCTGCCGTGGTATTAAATTCTCCTTTCTTATATTATTTCTTATATATTTTTACCGTTATTTTTGTATCATATCACCTACAATATATTTCTGTATTTTTATATTGATCTAATATTGATTGTAGTTCAAATTAATTATTTTAGTTTGTAAGCCACCATTCATTACAGTATAATAATAATATAGACGAATACCAAATTGTAACGTCACTATATTATACCCAATTTAATCGGCGCTTGCCAAATATTCGCAGAAACAATTTTTGTTCCTTTTTTTAATATGTCGCATTTTACCATAAAATTTGAGAGAATTTCTCCTTGGATCATGCTCACAAGTTTTGTCTTGTTTCTAATTTTTTACAACGAGATTTTCAATCTAAAAATTTGAAAAAATCCTTGAGACAAGATTCCCAACAAGTATTACATGTTAACATTGTTTTTAGAATTTGTATATGTAATTAGATACGAAAAATTGGTCCCCAAACGTCGAGGGTTGGACGAGTCAAATATGGAGGTTAGAATTTAAAGCAAAGTAGTCACTATTTTTCTTAAGAGCCATCGAACGATTGAAATTTTATGCAATCGCTATGTACATAATTGTGATTAACCGTTTCGTTGATCTGGATTTAATTTTAACACAGTTCCCCGGTATAATTGCATCTGTTTAGACATATGTATACAGTGCTTGCCAACAGTTTCCGGCCAGAATGTAATTTTATCGCAACAGCCAAGTAGCACACAGTAAAATTGCAATATTTCTCCTAACCCGAAAATACAAATCGTTGAACTTCAAAACTAACCTCATCGAACATTTCCAGACAGTACAATAATCATTCTATAATTCACAATAATATACTTTAATATTAATCGATCAGAAATGTTTAGTAATAATTATTAGTTTTCCAACACCCTTCAATATGGCGCCCAAACTTCGAATCACAATAGCGCAGCATCGATCAGTGTCCCTAAACTCGTATCGAAACACACAAAGATCGAGATAAACGACCGTAGACAATAACCAAGAACAAGTTAGAAAGAGAGAAAACAGGCGCTTCTTAGTTTTGCAGCGTTAAAATATATCAGCCTATAATAAGTAACACATTACTCGCCGATTTTCCTTCGCTTGCGTCCGCGACGTATTTTTCTCTGAGAACTACGTAATATATGTATATGTATGTATAACTTGCCTCGATTCCAGAACGAACATGACATTTCCATACGACACGTAAACAAACCGAGCTAGAACTCCAATGGAACGGACACCGGCACACGGAGACCTTGCTTGTTCATAACAAACGAGGTACACAGCCAGTCCGAACATACTACCGCGTCTCTCCTTTTATTTTCTTTCCCATTTATCCTTGCCGAATTACGGCGAATTACGCGTCAACAACGTATTAAAACGCGCACGTACGACTGAACCAAAGAAATTTGTATTTTCTGTAAGATTGTCGCACTGTGGTACCAAAAAAAGAAAACAATCTATAATTTTATTAAATTTTTCTTGACAAGCATTAATAATATATTATTCATTGAAAGATGTACCTAGCAATCTATAAATTAATCAAACTACCTCAAATCATTTATAGAATATATTATTCCAGTATAATTTCATAGAATAGAATAGAATGCTTTCACTGTTGTAATGTTAACTCGAATAATATTGGCTAATGTAAACTGTAGAATGTATTATTTAAATACACCGAGAGATAGCGAGCAAGTTATAAAATATTGCAGAAATGGGTGAAAACGCTATATCCTTTTGTCGGTTTCGTATGCAAACGAAAATGCAACAAGAAATAAATACAGGGTGCTGCCGAATATGTACAAGCGGACAGGAAGTGATTCCTCGTGACAAGAAAAGAAAAAAGTATGGAATAAAATTGTTTCACAGAAAACTTAGTTGTCGAGAAAATCGAGTTTAAAAATGCAACGAATGACAAACCGATTCTACCTCTTGCGACAAGCAAAAAAATGTTATTCTATTTTTCCCATTTATTTTTGGAATCATCCTCTGCCCGCTTGTACATGATATTCAGCCGCACCCTGTATATAAGAATATAGCGTTTTCATCCGTATAGCACTTTCATCCGTTTCAGCAATATTTTATACTTTTCCAAGGTCATCGAGGTCCGACCGACAGTTTCATTTTATTTTTCTTGTTACTTGTAAGTTAAGAGAAAGTGATGAAAAATAGTTCTGTTAAGGTCTGAGAAGAGGACCCTCACGAACAAGTTTACCGAAGATCGTGCCAAGATGTAAATCGACAAGTTAAATCGTCGCGGAGCGCAAGGGTCGAAGGTAGAAAATCGTGGCGGGTAGGTGTGGACGCGCGCGCGCGAGCGGCTGTAAAAAGGTTAGGTGTGCGTTACGCCGGTACAGCAAACATACCTGGTGGTGCTCTTAAAGAAGTTGTTGCTCTCGCGGTTCATCAGCTCGCTGCGGAACCGCGACATCTCATCCTCCATCTTTCTCATCTCGGCGTCGAACCGTTCCCGTATGTTCGAAAACTCGGTGTCGATCACGCTGAAGTCACCGATCTTGATGGGAATATTACGCTTGATACCACTGTCAGCCATGATTCCTTTCCCTTGCGACCGCACACTTGTGTTCTCGAATTCACCAAAAGCCACTTATAAAGAGGTAGTCTAATTAAGCACTGACTGCTCTATCTCTCTTCCTCCTGTTCTGTGTTTCTCTTTGACTCGCGAACGATCGTTTCTTATATGAGAGTAAGCGAATTGTTACAGGCCACGTATCAACCGTACTGCGCGCTGCCTCGCCTAAGAATGAGCGCGGCTCACCGACTGCCCCTTAAATAGGCGCGACGCAATCGCCGAACCGCTCGTGGGTGCTCGACCAACGTCGGCGACGTTCGGGAATCCTCGGCGCCGCGTGCACGCGGTCCGGGCGGTCCGGCGCACGGCGAGAATCCCCGAAAACCTGGCCAAAAACAGAGTGTTGCTCGTTTCAATCGATTACAATTTTTAACTCGATTGAACCATCGTTGATTGCGATTTAAAATCGCCGGTTAATGACGATAGTTCGGTTAATCGATTGCGTCAGCTATGTCTGGCAATTAAATACATAAATAGCTATCATTCACCGGGGAACGTTGATTGAAAATATTAATCTTTAACTTGGTTTTTTTGGGAAATTAAATTGCAATCGTTGTTAGATTGATGATTTTAATAGATTGATTATGTTGAAAGTATTTTACGGCCGATTGTTAGTTTAATTGACGTTTATAATTGTGATAGTGAAGAGGTAAAAATATGTTGCAGTAGAAACGTGTTTATTTATAACGGGACTGTAATGCGTTATAGTCTGTATAATGAGTCAGATGTTATTTTTTAATGTGTATTAACTAGGATACTTTTTTTTTAATGCATAATGAGTCAGGTGTATTTTTTAACCGTGTAATGACCCACATATTTTCTGTATAGAATGCCGTTGTATATAGAGCGTTAGGCTAAAATTAGGAAACATGCATCACAAAAGAATTTTAGAACGATTCTATAGCAATTTTGTACTGAAACATTCGTAAATAAATACTACTTAACAATTGCATACAGATTTTACAATATTTATTTCACGATGAAGAGAATTTAAATTACAGATCATTAGTGTAATTAACGATTAAATAATTATTCGAATTATCAAATCAATCACCGACTAAACAAATATTTCAATTAACAGCTGAATAGCAATTAATGATCAAATATTGAAATATCGATAGTTAATTGCATTATATACGTTGCTCAGCAATTTATTATATAATTGTAGCATCAATAATACAAAATATTATTTTCGATTTTAAGGCAAACTATTTGAATGTTTTGTTATGACTAATTTATTAGCACTACACATTTAATTCATTGTCCGAATTAAAACGACAATTATTTAAAATTTTCGTTGATTTTCAAAAATGCGTTGAAACTTTCAAAGAATAAATTGAATAATTATTTTATGACAAAGAGCGAAGGTTGAATTTTATTATTTTAATGCTAGCAGATGTAGATATTGAAGATTTATGGGAATTATTAGTCAACCGAATGTAAATGATAATTTTACGAGGATTGATATAAAATTGATTACATCACAGGAAGATATTCAGGGTAACATCTGTGGAGACCTCAATAAAACATAATCAAGACCTCTGTCGGCAACTGGGTCACCACAGTAATCGAGGTCCTGCTGTTTCTTTGTCGACTTCTGAAAACCCTCGATGTACCGTGTAATCTAATTCACCAATTGATATCGTGAAATTCGGATTGTTCATGATTAAGCCTTGTTAGCGGGAACAGTGTGAAAAATTACAGCAGTGATAGAACGTAATTTCAGAATATGTACATTTAATCTGTTGATCAATAGCAATAAAATAAGCAGATCGTTACACAAGTCTTTATATTCATCAATAGTTTTATAAAAATTAGAATAAAAAACGAACTTCATTTCTCGAATAGAAAATTTTCGTAAGGGATGAATCAAAAAATAACAGAATCAATTTTTCTTAATATATACGCTGCTTTAATAATAATTTGCAAATGCTGCAAACGCCTTATGAACCACAGCCTAAGAGTAATTAATAGACTACGGATTTTATGCATTTATCATCAGTAGGTGAAATCTAAAACATTAAAACGGTTAGAAACTAATTTTCGTTAGGCTTAGGTCTGGGTTTAGATTTCTTTAGGCGGCGGTGAAGAGGGGCGGGCGGATCCCCTCCCACGCCCTGAAGGACGAATTCAGTCATTGGGAAAAGGTGGAGTTTACTATAGGCATCCTAACAGTCTTTTGCGAATATCTAAAAATCTTCGGCCAAGCGGCGATAAAATGTATAGTGTAGAATTGTTCAGAATGATAACCTTGACGACATACTTCAAGGTCATTGAAATCGGTAATGTGTACCCTCTTCTGTATAATTACCGAAAATTTTTATTTTGCAGAAAGATCAACAGTCTAGTAATTACTCGTTGAATTTAATTCGCATTTGCACAGTTGACTATATCATAATGAAAAGCAAAGAATTTAACCAAAATAGAATCTCGTCCGTTTTTCGAGGTAAAATTGAGACAAATATATTAATGTTTTATAAATATACAATACACATATTTCTTAGAGTTCTAGAAATTCGCATGTGTCATTGCATAGAGAGATCATCAGTCCACAAATTCTATTTAAATAAAGCGCACTATGCTTGTAGTTCAAATTCCTCGATTTTCAGCAATCCGACACCGAAAGGAAACAAAATCTCTGTTGCATACCTACATACGTCGACGTTCATCTTCGTGGGAGACAATCAATAAGGAAATGATCGCGTGGTCGTATTAGTCATCGTTTCCCGCGTAAAACACAATGCTTCCTAGTCGCTGCGAAATCGTAACCCTCCTACGACCACGTACTATGCTCGTTAGATCATTTATTTATCTAGGATGTTTGCAGGCTTACGTACACTTCCGAACAATTTCCATAAGTGTGTGACTAATTGCTCGAGTGTGGGCTTTATGCATTTCAATTTTCTGGAATGATCTAGAATGGTCAAACATTCAAATAGAAAATTTCTTTGTAACATTTGCACTCTTTGAAGTGAGCGGCACAAATACTCGATACTAAAGGACAAAAAAACGTATTTACAATCATGAATCTGTAATATTGAGTTTGTAACAGTGAATCTGCAAAAATAAATTTATAAAAAAAATCTATAAAACTGTACTTGTAAAACTGAATCTATAAAAGTACATTTATAAAGACGTATTGATAAAAATGAATTTATAAAAGTAGATTTTTAAAGACGTATTTATAAAATTGAATCTATAAAAATCTACTTGCAAATGGGAATCTATAAAAATGAAATCACAAACGTACGATTGTAAACATGGATAAATTCGTGTAATTCATGTAAACGTGAAATAAATGCATGTAATTCAGTTAAACGTGAAAGAAATGCATGTAATTCAGTTAAACGTGAAAGAAATCTTGTTGCATTTATGCATGTATGAAGTAACACTTGCCAGCCATCTTTAATCAGCTCACTCAGAAGATTTAATGTTTTAAATTAACACGATTGCCACTGGTGTTCATTTCAACAAGTTCATTGACTTCATATTGTTTTAGGCAGTGAATGAACATTTTACTAAATTCAGCATATCTATCTATAAAATCTAGACAACGGTATTCTCACAGAAAAATTCGAAATTCCCTGTAATACAATGCTACGAGCTCTTATTAGACTGTACATGTTTATATATATGACAAAAATGGCCAAGTGAAATAAAACACAGTGGCTTCGGAAGAATTAAAGAACATCATAATATTTTTTACGGTTTATGAAAATTATTGAGAGACGACATCAATTTATTTCCAACACCTGTACCTTGCAATAAATACAAGACATTTTTATTTTGATTGTCAGACGAATGTGACGCTAGCAACGAACCTAAACGTGCATAAAAATCATCGAAAATCGATTTTTGATCACAAATCACGGCGACTCTGTCTCGAACTCGCTTCAGGTGTTCTAATTCGGCTCGAAGAAGCGCGAAGGCCGCACGTTATGCCGAGACGCGTAACTCTTTTTCTTTTTTACTCTCTCTCTCTCTCTCTTTCTCTCTCGGCGCATTAAATCAAGCTGCAAATGATGCTGACGCTATTTTCGACGGTTGCAGCGTCACCGTGCGCCGAACTGAATGAAACGCCGCGTCACGACGCCTCCTTATTGTTCATAAATAGTCCTGGTGCGGCGGCGTCGTCCGCGATTTCCGGTGAATCAAACCGCGCGGAATATTTCCTCGAGAATTGTGTCAGGACACGATCGAGGGTGGCTTATGCCAGCAGGGGCTGAATCACCCTCCTCACCATCAACCATGATGAATAACAGCTGAGCCCTATATCGCTGTGTTTCCTTTAGAACCCGCGAACGTAATGCTCCGATGCGTAACGAGCTCGAAACTTCTCGATGAGAACGCGATTTTTGCTTTTGATAAGAGAACATTTCAAATTGATGGCAGAGAATCTAGTGTAGGTTGTCGAAGATGACTGTGATGCTTAAACTGCGGATCTTTATGCGAAATCAAAATTTTGTGTATCAATTGCAAGATTTAACGCTTTCTTTAACGATTTTTAACACATTGAACATAATATATCGTTGATTTAAGTATTGTTTGAAATTGTGCAACTTAATTGATCCTTGATTATCTTGATTATTACTGGACCTACAAACACGCCCTTTCGGAGGAAGTTGTTGATAGAAAAAGACTCTCATTCCCTAAAAATGTTTAGGGAATTTTTTAAAAATGTTATTGAATTTTTCATGAATTAAGTCTTTTCAAATATCCATTAAAAAATATTAATATTTATGTACACAGTGACTGGTGAAGTGGAGGTCTTCTAAAAATTGATGGAAGAGGGTCCAGTGTAGAGTTCAATTTTTCCAATAAAATTTTACAGAAAATCATTTTCTTGTCGCAGAATATAGCTCGGACTATATCTATGCATATGTATACACAAAAGGAAGCCACATTAAAATATTTGAGCTAGCAAACCGAACCGATAAAATTTATGACATAGTCAAAGCGCGTTAGAAACCTATACAAAGTTTCAAATGACTTAATCACACTTTTTCATTTAAAAAACAAATGCGGAATTAGTTTCATTAATCGCAGCTGTTTAACCCTGTTATACGTTCACATCGTTTTGTCACTTCATAAATTACTTTGATACATTTGATAATAATTCTTCTGATTCATCCCCTCAACGTGATGAATAATTCAGACAAAATCTTTCAAGTTTTTCTTTTAAGACGAGCTAAAAGTTATTTTATAACCAACATTTAAGCATTGAAGTAAATGTAAGTATGCAATAAATATAAATTTAGTTTTCTGTTCTGTGCAGTAATTAAATATGAAGAAATTTTTACAGAAGAAAATGGTTCAGTTAGCCTCGTAAAATACTCGAAATGGAATTTTTTGAGTTGTACAGTTACTCGACTGTAAAATAGAAGCGACGAGGACGAAGATCGAGATCGTTAATAAAGTATGTCAGTGTCAAACTACTCCCCGAGCGTCTCTAGACAGTGTCTTGAACTCTGGCCGAGAACGGATTCGTTTCTGGTCCGTGTGCTTCTGAAACGAGCACGGAATCCTTAAGTTTCTGTGTCCCGGCGACCCGGCACTTTGCGTGGGAGAACGTTGGCAACATGACGTCACCTATGTGGGGGTTTTAGTGATCGATAAAACGCGTCACAATGGTCCCTAATATGGATCGGGCACACGTTCATTACGTAGCACAGGTTTGCCTGCTACATATGATTCTTTTTTTCCGACGAGGTTCCTTTTTCAGAGATCTCTTGCTCGCCCAAGAAATGCACTTAGAAGGCAACCGGTCACAAGAATGATCGGTTGCGGCGTGTAAGTCCTCTTCGGGAGCTATTTGCGTGGATCGACTATCGAGTAAAGATCGAGCGATCCGGGAAAACAAATATTTTCCAAACGATGATCTCGAGTCTTGAGATCTTTGATGGCGGCTGAGAAGTTCCGGAAAGTTTCCTTCGTTGTTACCGGAATCTCTGACTTTTTCAGTCTGGAAATCTTTAACTTTGCAATTTTTATGTCTTGGGCTATTTTACTGGTCAAGCTTTCACTTCCTCAGTCTTCAATCATTCGATTTTGTCAATGTTTATTTATTACTCTTTTACTCTTTCTCTTCCTCATTTTTCAAATCTTCAACTTTTTCAGTCTTGGAATCTCTAACTTTTCAATTTTTATATTTTGAACTATATTACTTCATAAAGCTTTCACTTCCTCAGCCTTCAAATCTTTCAATTTTGTAGATATTTATTTTTGACTTTTTACGTTTTTACTCTTGAAATCTTTCACTTCCTCATTCCTGTCATCTTAAACTTCTAAAATATTTAGATCTTGAAATCTTTGAATTTCGTTAATTTTTAGTTTTGAGTTTTTATTATTTTAATCTTCAAATCTTTTACTTTTCTACTCTTCGAATAGATGACTTTTTCATTTTTCCAATCTTTAGTTTACTCATTCTCCCAATCTTCAACTCTCTTTAATTCTCTTTAACTCGTTGTAACTCTCTGCAACTCTCTGTAATTCTCTTTAACGCTCTTTAATTCTCTACAACTCCCTGCAATTTTTTAGCAGTCTTTAAAGCTCTGTAATTGTCTTTAAGAGTTTACTCCGTTTATGAACCTCCCAAAAATCAATTTCATGCCTTCTCATTAAGTATAAGTATTTGTGAATGTATTCTTGATGTGTGCAACGGAATTTGTTTATAATTAGCCCATTTCTTTGAGATCAATGTTAACCCTTTGCGCTCGGAAGTATTTTAACTCCATAACCAAACTTTTTTTTCGATCAAGAATATTTCCATTCTATATGATTTTTTTCATTTTGAAGAAATTAAACAGAATATAATACCTCATAAAATACTTAAATTTTTGGTAACTAATTTATTAAATATCGATTTAATAATGTAAACAATATTTTGAATAATGGTATAACAATTTTTAGTGGTGCCTCAGAGTCACTACTCGAGTGCAAAGGGTTAATTCTCTCATTATACCTAATGTATTGATAGTTTAATCTCCAATATTGTCCAACCTCCAATATAAATAGTCGATAATTTAAATTATTTGCTAAAATAAGTAGGATTCGGAAGAAGTAAGGGGGATCGTTCGTCGAGCAATTATAATCGGCGTACAGAGCACGCCGAATAAAACAATTAAACATGAGGCTGTTGAAAAGATAGTAGCTCTCCTCGGTACACGCCATCGACTATTAATAGCCGACAAAGTCCGAGAGTGCTATAGTAGCCGAGGCCAGATTCGACCGAAGGAATTCTTTCAGCATTCGACCCTTTCGACTGTCATTCCGGAACGATTCAATGTCGAGGGTACGGTCCGAAGTAGCACGATTTCGTGACCTCTCATGCTGCGCCAACTTCCTTCAACCACACGCGTCCGGAGAACAATAAAATCGCATCATCGCTTCCTTCGTGGCTCGGTGAAAATAGATCTAAAGTCCGCAATGCCGATCACTGACTCGGATGAATATTCTGTTTCGGTCGATCAATTCTTCAATTGATTTCGCAATTTTTTCTTGCCTGGAAAAATTATCCATTCTCCTTAACCCCCGTTCAGCCTGCATTTTTGCAATTTAATTTAATTTTTTGGTGTCAAATTGACACGGTGGTAAAATATTAATATGGAATGGAATAATGGAGACAATAATTTTTTCACTTTGTAAAAAAATTTGGACCGATATGTCACTTGAACCGTGCATAAATTCTTTTCTTCGATCTCTTCTCATTAGCATCGAATATAAAAAGGATGATAAAACTTCATTGTTCTTAATAATTTGTTGATGGAACTCTTATCAACGCGTTCGCGACAATTTTCTGATTAAAATGATACCCCGCATGGCATATTTCGGTGCCTATTTGTTTGTTTAATCCACGATTTAGTGGAACCTCGCTTATCCGAACTCTACGATGGAATGGAATGGTATCTACAGATGCATTGGTGAGGGTTTCATGGAAAAATAATTAAAAACAAAAATGGTTTGTTATTGTTCCTGGACGGTCAATAAATTTGTCACAAATATCAAGCACGTATTTTTCACATATGTATATTGAGACACTGCCGTGTTAATTTTTATTGCGTTTGAAAGCATGAATTTCAAGCAGGGATTTTGATCATTTTCGCCAGAGTGCGTCGGCAGGGCAGACGCTGAAGCAATAAAAGATGATTTCATTCAATGTTTCGCTACCAAGCAGACAATGAGCACTTAATAGTCATTTGTACTTGGCTTACTTAGAACGATTGAATGAGGAGCACGAGTCGTTGTCGTCGTACGACGACTTCGCATCGGTATCGCTGACTTGAGTGCGAATGGGGCTTGAGGTTAACGCGCCGTGATGTCATTGTCTGATATCATAATGTCCACTTTCTATAATGTGTACTTTGCCGCTCAACTTCTACCAAAATGCTGGCCTCGGGTCCAAACACGCATGATTGCATAACCCGTCATTCATCAATTATTTATCATTTTTACTTTGCGAAGATCAACCCCCGAATAGTGGTAGTTGGGTCTATTCTGACTCGGAACAGATCCAAACGTGCCATCTAAATTCTAATTTTTTACCAGCTAGTTTAAAGCATTACCCACTTATTAGCTTATGAAAATTATCAGCCATTTCTTAACTTATGAAATTTGTTAAATATTTATTAGATTATAGAAATTCTTAGCTTTATGTTAGCTTACCAAAATTGTTAGCTTCTTATTAGTTAGCTTCTTAATTATTAAAGTGAAGTAAAAATGTTCTTATTTTCTATTAATATTGGAGTGTTATATAAAAATACTTTTTAGAGCTGTTGTCCGTAAGGATTTGTATGGGTACAGTTATGGTTGCCATAAAGTCGTCCGACGCCAAGGGTTAATTATTCGCTCAACGTTCGTACCTTCAGATTTCAGATTTTACGAAATTACTATCGAACCGAATGGAACCGGTTTGTAAGAACATTCGCGGTACGTGGGTTTGCGATGTGATCTGGTTTACAAGTACTATAGCGAACAAGCGTGTATTTACTCGTCAGGATATACCATGAATAAACCAGACTGGTTGCTCGTTAATTCATATTTCAGCTCATCTTGAATCGCAAACAGTCAACGAACGGTGCTGACACTATTTGATCATTCTAGTAACTCATTCAGTCGTAATTTTCCATGATTTTGCAGTGTGTAATATTATTTCATATATTAGTTTCATATATTATTAAAATTTTAAAACGCTATCTTCTGTCATTTTCTCTTCAGTGTGTGACATTATTAAAATTTTTAAACGTGGTTGCACGACTTCTTATCATCAGTGTCGGATATTATTAAAATTTTCAAACATAGCCGTGCGTGCTTTTCTATATTTTCTTAATACATGTTGTAAATAAATTAAAATTCTTGACGGTTTTATAAAACAATTGCTACATGACAATTACTTGCTTACTAAAGAGGAAGCAAGATGTTTGTACTGACGATGTAAAATCACGTCGCTAGCTGTTTGCAAGATGGTAAACAGAGGAACCAAGTTATCCGTTATGTCTGGTACCAGTCTTTATCGTCCTTTATCTTTGATGCGCGCGAAAAAATGCCGTTACACGCAAGTTTGATGTGGCAGTGGCCAATGTCACTGCCACGAATAAACCAAGAATACGTAACGCGTCGACAAGCGTCCGTGGTAAATTGTACTGATTGTGCAAGTGCCATTCTTTATGGTCCGCTTTGTTTAATATACATCGCGCACGCGGTACCTGACATTGCGTGTACACCTGCCAACAAGGAAACACTAATTGTTTATAAATACCCTGAACATTGTTACAGAACTTCCCATTTCCATTGCTTATTTCATAGACATCAAAATAAACGAACAATATTCATCACTGATCAATAAATTGCACCTAATAAAAATAATTAGTATAGCAATAATTATTCTGACGAATCTTATTCAATTGAATTTATATTGGATTAATAATCAACGATTAATGATCAACGATTGGTAATGAATGATCAACGATTAATATTTATAATCAATGACTAGCAAATAATTTCGTCAATAGATTAATTCAATCATTTTTTATATTAATTCTAATCGTAAACGTTAGCAGGAATCGCTCAAATTATAAATTTCAAATGATCAATGCCGATCAAAGCTGAATTTATATAAATAATAATTATTTTTTCTAAAATTAAAAACCTCAAATATTTGTTTCTTTTCCAATCAAAATCCTAAAACGAATGGATCAAATTAAATATTGTAATTGTTTGAGATCCTATTCTAAACTCGTGTAAAGTAACAATTAATTTTTCTCCCAATCAAGGTGTTGAAACATTTAAACAATTAATGGTGTTACTATTGTATAACGCAGCTTGCAATTGAATAAGGGAAGGCAGAATTCCATTTGAATTGCCGTCACTTGTCACGCTGCTTGATTGCTCTTAAGTCCCCCTTGCGTTTACCATCGGTACTAAATGAACGTTTTGGCGAAGTTTGTCAATGTTGTAAAGTAAACGATCATGAAGGGACGCGTGAAAACAACACCGAACGAGCAACGTTCGAAAAACGGCGATGAAAATCGAACGAGCACGAAGAAACCGTTCGACAAAAAGAAATACCGAGCGCAAAAGTACAGCAACAAATACAAAAGTATGTCTTTGACCGTGTAACGCGCGAGCCCCGCTCGTATAGGTTAGATTGTACGATGTTTGTTGTGGGATCATTGTACTGTTTCTGATTACTACAATATTTTGGCAGTTAATCAATGGGAGGAGCGCAGGAAAAAGGCGATTTTACGAGGATATTACAAAGAGCTTGACAAGAGCCAACATGGGGATCCAAAACAGACTGAAAATGATCAACAGTATGTATTTGACTGTTCTTCCTCCTCTTATGATTAATGACAACATCAATGTAATTGAATTTGTTGTTTCTAGGACACCGTCAAAGAAAATGAGCCCATTTCATAAAGCCAAGCGAGAATTCCTGCGTAAGAAGGATGAGAAGAGGAAAAGAAAAGAAGAAGTTGCAAGAGTAAAGTCAGAAAAAGAAGAAGCGCTCAACAAGTACAAAGAAAAAAAAATGCAAGCATATAAAAGACTTTCAAAAAAGACTAGGAAAGGACAACCTGTGATGAAAGATAGGTTGGAAATGTTATTAGAAAAAATACAGCAGCAGGTATCCAATTAACAATCGAAGATTGGAGACGAATACATGTTATGAAGTTTTGGATCGATACAACTTTAAACTCGTTTCTTATGTAAATATATGTTGACATGAAATATCAATAAAAGAACATTGTTTAGTAAAAAGGAAAATTGTATTACATACTCATAATTCTATGAGGATCATGATATTGTTAACATTTCAACTGCCATGCCAATTTTGTGTGCTTCTCCTTAATGTATGTTACTGTTAATTTAAAATTCAAATTCAAAATTATTTGATATGTCCAATATAGTGAAGGTCACCGGTGACCGTCACTCGATTGAAAGTAATTACAACGACTGTTGCATTGATGGACTCAATAACACAAATGTCATGGGAGTCACCGGTGACCGTCGCTTAATCCGCCGATGGTGCCGCTGAAGTCATCAGTGATCGATAGTTACACTCTAGGACACATTGATATATTCCATTCAGGCAATTGTCGTGACGGTCACCGGTGACCGACGCTTGTTTTATCGATGACGCCATTGTGGTCATCAATGATTTACAATTACACTGTTTGACACATTGATATATTGAATTCAGACAAGTGTCGTGACGGTCACCGGTTATAGACACTCGATTGACGGCAATTACGACTGTCGCATCGGTGGATTCAATTAACACAAATACCATGGGGGCCACCGGTAACCGTCGCTTAATTTACCGGTAGCGGTAAATCATCGACGAAAATCAGGTGTAATGTTTATTGCATCCTTAAATGTAATTAAAACGAATTTCACGGAGGTCTCCGGTGACCGACGCTAGATTAGCCGGTAGCGCTGTGGGAGTCACCGGTGACCGGCGATTGTAGCCTATTACCCTGGGGTATTCAATTAACACGTTGATTCGATTGAACAGCAAAGTTCTTAAACAGTTTAACATCGCTAATAAAGCCGGTGAAATAAACAAGCAAAGATTGCTGACGCGGCTCAATTAAATAATTGAAGATATTTCACCATTCCACTTATCATGGTCGAAGCATAGGAAAATCGGCTGACATTCAACGCGTCGAGTCATTCCTTGACACATCGCTGTATGAAGATATACTTTCTCCTGATCCGCCACAATTAAAGTGGCAAACGGTAATTGTTTTCTTCCGAGTTCGGAGCGGACGACGAACGGGTCGGTAATGATAAAAATGTTAAGAATCGATGCGATTTTCCGCGATTCGAAATACGAATTTGGCTGCGCAACGAGCAGGGCGCAGGCGCAGTGGCATTTGACGGGCAGCCGTCAGCTAGTCAGCGGTTGCAAATGGCGACAGCCACGAAATCTCTGGCACCGACTCGCGAATAGTTTCACGCCTACCGAGTGCTGCGTGATCGAGCCGTGCGTGAAAGTTACCCTAACTCCGATCGGTATGTACTCGAGACAGATCGTATAATCAGCGCGCGGACCGCGTATAACCTCTCGCCCAGCGAAAACCATAACTTGCGCTTGGTGGCCACTCTCTCGTCGCCTCTCTTGTACACGACAGCTCTTTTTGCGGGCCAGATAAAAAGACACTGGTGTTTCTCTCCCGTCTACGAAACCGTGGTCTCGCCCGCACGATCAATGCACCACGATCTCCTCGATATATTACGACGGTCGTTGCCACCGTCCGCGGCCGCTGCCGAAACCGCTGCCTGAAAAGTTTTCACGTAACGGGTGCCACTATCAACGTTCGCACGGCACTGGGCTGTCAAAAAGTGTTTGGCCAGCGGAATCTAGGACGCGGCACCGGCTCGATCGCTCGATTTTCCTTTCGAGGGTCTCGGTATTCCGTTCGGTTTCGTGCCCGCCTTATCATCCACGATTTCTCCGTCTCTCTCTTTCGTGCTGGCTACGCTCGAGCACCGATATCCACCGCTCGGTGTGCACCCATGCACCGAAACGCGATTTTTCAAAGCACTTTTAATCAACGAATCGTGCGCTCTCAACCGCTTTTTTTTGTGCCCGTCCCCCCTCGTACGGGTGACCGTGTATCATTAAATGATCGTGCACTGTGACCGACGAAATAACGTGCTCGAAATTCCCGATTTGAAACACCGCTGTACCATACAACACTGCAAGTAGAAATAATTGAATTTATTAAAGAAAATTTCATGCTCTATATAGTTCGATTAATTTTGCAAATTTCATACATTAATCCTTGTCGATGCAATTACATTCGATACGTCTCTTCGCAGCTGTTGCGTAAGATCGACCATCGAATCGTCAACGAATGTGCATTATCGATGCGCTCTGTGCCGCACACCAGTACCATTCAATGTGCTTTGCTTCACAGGTGGTTTCTAGGAAGAAGACAAAATGCCGGCTGTGAGAGGAGATGGAATGCGTGGACTGGCTGTGTTCATTTCCGATATCAGGAATTGTGAGTTGAATTCGATATACAATGTTTGATCAATGCATCTTTTGTACGAGATTGTTTTACATGATTTATATATTGTATTTTATTGTACGAGCATTCTGTTTGTAAGCAATGTTACGACGTTAGATAATCAGGAACAGAGAAGCTCGTATTTGGTTCATTGAAATTTTTTCCTGTCTTTTATCCATTCAGAGATATGATGCCATTGAAACTAATGCGACGCCGAAAGTATTTCGTGGCATCACAGAGTAGGAGTCAGGGGGTGGAGCTCTGATATAGTCATATCTGTGTGATTATGGCTTGTCTCTTGTACACTAATATGTAATACTTGGCATAATGTAATAAACGTCTATCACGGCTAGCACTCTGAATTCCCTGAAAAAATTTTTATAAAAATAATTACGTCGAATAAATCTCTAGAATAAAAAGTCTATGTAGAGCAGATCAATACATGCATAGTTTGATGCCAGTCCAAGTGGCATGCAGCCATTATACTTTCCTATGATAACTATGACAAATGTTTGCTTGTACATACAATTTATATACTAAATATTTGTATATCTATTGTGCGTATTAATAGCATGTGTAACCATATGTAAATTCCAAAATATAAAATACATGAGATTGGGTCCACCAGGCAAAAGTAAAGAAGCAGAGATCAAGAGAATAAACAAAGAATTGGCAAATATTCGGAGTAAATTTAAAGGAGACAAACCATTAGATGGTTACCAAAAAAAGAAATATGTCTGCAAGCTCCTTTTCATTTTTCTTCTTGGTCACGACATTGACTTTGGCCATATGGAGGCTGTCAATTTACTTTCATCCAATAAGTACTCAGAAAAACAAATTGTAAGTATTCAATCCGCTAATAGCAATTTATCATGATTTTTAGAGAGGAAATTAATCAAAGTATTTTGCTCGTTTCAGGGATACCTTTTCATATCAGTCTTAGTAAATACGAATAGCGATCTCATTAAGTTGATAATTCAAAGTATAAAGAATGATCTTGGATCCCGTAATCCGATTCACGTTAATCTTGCGCTTCAATGCATTGCCAATATCGGCAGCAAAGAAATGGCCGAGGCTTTTGGTAACGAGATACCAAAACTACTTGTTTCCGGGTAGGTTCTTGCAACAATTATTTTATTAATATTAGGTTTACGGGACGCATCCAAATGACGCGTTCTAATATTTTTAATTTACGATTGTTGAGATCGTAAAGAAGCATCCATGCGGAAATTCAACAAATTTATTTCCTGTGCTATATGTAATTTAAAAAATAGCCAAACTTTGGGTAGACATATTCTCGTTATTTTTATAAACTAATGTAATGTATAGTAGAGGTATATGAGGACCCGAAAATGTTGGGTCTAGACGAGTCGAGAATTTTATTTGGGATCGGGACGGGTTTTAGAAAATTTCGGGACTCTTGAATATATCGGGATTTCCGAGAATTTTCGAGACTCCTAAATATTCGAGAACCGGACTATTCTAATATTTTTAATTTGCGATTATTCATTAAAGATGCATCCATGAGGAATTATGCAATAAATTCATTTCTTCGGGTATGTGAAAAAATAGCTAAAAATTTGGATAGACGCATTCTAGTTATATTTGTAAAGTGATTGCAAAATAATCACTTTCAGTGCTCCGTGAACCTAGTGTTAAAGATCACATTGTATCGTAAAAACGTGACTGACTTGTTATTCTGCATTTACAGAGACACCATGGACGTGGTGAAACAAAGCGCAGCACTATGCTTGTTAAGACTATTGCGTACAGCGCCAGATGTTGTTCCCGGAGGAGAATGGACTTCGCGCATAGTTCATTTGTTGAACGACCAGCATCTTGGTGTTGTCACTGCGGCAGCATCCCTGATCGATGCACTTGTAAAAAGAAATCCGGACGAGTACAAGGGATGCGTTAGCTTGGCAGTCTCGAGACTGAGCAGGGTATGGCACATTTGTTTCCTAACTGCGGACGGAGAATGTTGGAGGATAGCTCTTTGATATTTACTCTGTCTCATTAGATTGTGACATCGAGCTACACAGATCTACAGGATTATACATATTATTTTGTGCCAGCGCCATGGTTATCCATTAAATTACTGCGATTACTACAGAATTACACTCCGCCTGGTATATTCTCTTGATTTCATTCTTTTTAACTAAGCACCTAAACTGAAATCAGAACGATTATTGCAATTCGAGAAAAACTTCCTAGTTGTGAGATTTTGATGTACTTGTACGGATATCGATAGCTTTCTATTTAGGTACTTAACGGATCGCCGCACGGCGAGCTATTTCGCCCGAAAAATCGGAAAAAATTATTCTAACGTTCTTTATAGGTTGAAGGCCATAATAGGGTCGTTGGATATGTCTTGATCTCAGCTACAACGTCCTCAGATAAATATTGAATATTAGTATTTAAAAAATACTTAGACATATTTATCTAAATATTATTTTCAAATCACAAAAATTATTAAAGAAAAATGGAAATTATTATCTTACTTCTACTTGTTGCAATTGACGAAGACAATTTTTATTTTACATAAAGATCCACAGTATAATAATTACATTCCGCAAATAACGATTTTAGTTTCGACAAAATCGAGGTTGAGCGCTTTAAAGCTGTGTAACTTTGTTAATAATTAATGAACATGAAAAAAAATGATAACACATTATGGCCCGAATGTTTGATCGACTATATATTAAATTTGTTCAATTTTGGAATATTTCTGATAATTTTTTCCGCTTTTCCGGATCAAATAGCACACTGTGCACCATTGTTGCGAAACAATTTGAATTTGAACGATTTGCATTTTGACAGCCGAGGATCCGGGTGTGAGGGGCAGGTTAAACGAGTGTCTAGAGACCATACTGAACAAGGCGCAGGAGCCGCCAAAGTCGAAGAAAGTGCAGCACTCGAACGCGAAGAACGCGGTGCTGTTCGAGGCGATTAGTTTAATTATACACAACGACAGCGAACTGCCATTGTCGGTCAGGGCGTGCAATCAGCTCGGACAATTTCTGTCGAACCGCGAGACAAATCTCCGTTACTTGGCCCTGGAGTCGATGTGTCATTTGGCCAGGTCCGAGCTGTCGCACGACGCCGTGAAAAAGCATCAGGAGGTCGTTATACTGTCGATGAAAATGGAGAAGGACGTGTCCGTCAGACAACAGGCCGTCGACCTTCTGTACGCTCTGTGCGACAAGAGCAACGCCGAGGAAATTGTACAAGAGATGTTGAACTATCTCGAAACGGCCGACTATTCGATTCGGGAGGAGATGGTTCTAAAGGTTGCAATTTTGGCTGAAAAGTACGCAACCGATTACACTTGGTACGTTGACGTTATATTGAATCTCATTAGGATAGCTGGTGACTACGTATCGGAAGAGGTTTGGTACAGAGTCATCCAGATAGTCATCAACAGAGACGACGTGCAGGGATACGCCGCGAAAACCGTGTTCGAGGTAATTGTTCACCAGTATAATTTATCGGGGCTCTTACTTGTTAATTGGGGTCAGAGTACTTGGGTAGTCACAAAATGTAGACACGAGTCCTCGAATACTCGCTCAAGGGGGTATTATTTTCGAGGCCGTTTCTGCGCGAATTTTTAGGATTTTTTTCAGAAGAACTGTTGAATCTTTTGTTTACACGTGTCATTTTTTACAATTGAAAATAATCAAAATTACGGTCGCCATCATTTTAAAGATGAAAAAACAGAATACTCAGATAATCTCAGATCTGCGTACTTGAAAACTCTTCGTATCATTTGGATTCAAGTACTTGAGCACTGATTCAATTTAAATCCGAGTACTTCAGAATATCTGTGTTAAGAGTTATGTAACATAGAACACTGAAATATTAATGTTAGTGCTGAAGATAGAAGAAAATGTCAAAGGGGAAAGTTGTAATGTTGTCCAAGTGCGTGAATATAATATGATGATATAAACAGATTTCTCGATTGAGGTCATTTTCAGTGTCTTTTGAAGGTCACCAAATATTGTAGAATTTATACAGTGTGTCCACGCTATTATAGCATTTTTCTTGCAATTAATAAATATTAGGGAAGAACCGAAGAGGAAAAAGTAATTCGACTTTAGACTATTAGGTTTTATTGCGTTTATTAAATGCTTTTGTTGTTGAAGGTCACCTGAAGGTTACTTTATAAATAAGATTTAGTTCAGGCAATAACGAGTGCTCCAAGTGCTCGAATATCTCACCAGTAAGAGCTCTAATTAAAATGCAGGTAGAAACATTAACAATTTACTGACATCATGATTTTTCTTTTCCAGGCCTTGCAGGCACCAGCTTGCCACGCGAACATGGTCAAAGTCGGTGGCTATATACTCGGCGAATTTGGAAATCTCATTGCTGGCGATCAACGCTCGTCCCCAGCTGTGCAATTTCAGTTATTACATTCCAAAGTAAATTTTCAATATTTTTTTAAAATTCGTCGCCGTGGCATTTAACGTGCTAACATTAACGTTATTTTTAGTATCACTTATGCTCCCCGATGACTCGAGCATTGTTGTTATCGACGTACATCAAATTCATTAACCTGTTCCCCGAAATGAGAAGCCAGATACAAGATGTGTTTCGGCAGCACAACAATTTACGCAGCGCGGACGCGGAATTGCAGCAGAGGGCTTCGGAGTACCTGCAACTAAGTATTATCGCATCCAGCGAAGTTCTGGTAAGAACGATTTCCTAAAATGTACCTGAAACACACCTATTCCCTGATTTACTATACCATTCCGTTAAGCGGAATACCATGTAAATCGAGATCGTGGCTTTCTGTATGAATAACCGTGGCAAATCGAAACGGAACTAAAATGCTCATAATTTACTCCGTCATTTAATTAAATTCGTTTATTTCAACGTCGAATAAAAATACAAATACAAAAAATCCATTCATGAAACGACAAAATATACGAAGCTATATGTAATTTATTTTATAGAAACTAGAACTTTTATAGAACTAGACTTTTATGCAAAACAAACATTTTCAACGTTGATGAGACGTTACGTAACATTTATTTCTTTTCTTAATCTTTTGAATAGCTTAAAAAATAATATGCAATTTTAAATATTTGTTTTCATTATTTTGCATTTGATCTATTCGTTTTTGTCATAAACACATAAAGCCGGTAGTCTACTCGTCGCTATCATAGGTATAGTATTCGAGGCGATTCTGATTCAATGGCTGATGAACTATTTTAAAGACATTATTTAGCCGTTAGTTCGAAAATCGTGTAAACGAGGGAACAGGTGTACAGTGTTCTAGAACGGATGATTAATGGTTTCAATTTTTCTTCAAGGCTACCGTTTTGGAAGAGATGCCCGCATTCCCAGAAAGAGAATCCTCGATTCTCGCCGTGTTGAAGAAGAAGAAGCCTGGCCGGGTGCCTGAGAACGAAATCAGAGAAAGTAAAAGTCCAGCGCCGAATGCTAATCATCATGCGGAAGCACCTGCAGCCGCTGCAGCGACTGTTAACAACACATCGGCTGATCTGTTAGGTCTTTCCACGCCGCCATCTTCCCAGCCAGCAAGCAATACAGGGGTTCTGCTCGATGTGTTGGGAGATATTTATAATATGTCGAACAAAGTCGGTGCTACGAACGGTGCCCAAAACACATACAATCCCAAAAAGTAAGAACAACAATCTTTAAAGTTTATTACATCCTCTTGGTCCTTGTTTTTCGTTAATTACACAAAAACAAAGCGTTTCTGCGCAAATTGGCAAGTTAAAAATAGTATCTTTGGGTCACGAAGGACCCAGACCCAACCTTCCGAGGGTCCAACGGCGCGTGTTCAACTTAATGTTAACGAACTTTGTTATTCCAGGTTCGTTTGTAAAAACAACGGCGTACTATTCGAGAACGATCTGATTCAAATTGGTGTGAAGTCGGAGTTCAGACAAAATTTGGGACGCGTCAGTCTGTTCTACGGCAACAAGACTCAGTACGCGCTTCATAGTTTTCAAACTCAGCTTTCATGGACGGAGGAGAACCAAGCGAAGCTGGCCGTGCAAGTGAAGCCGGTCGATCCGGTCCTGGAGGCTGGTGCTCAGATCCAGCAGATTATTAACGCGGAATGTATTGACGACTACAACGGTACGGGAAAACATGTTGCATAACGACGCACGTTCTAAGAATGATTAAAGTAGACGCGAGTCGAATTGAACGTTGCTAACATGCCATTAAATTGTTTTCCATCCTGGCAGATGCGCCGAGTATGCTCATCTCTTTTATCTACAACAACGTGCCACAGAAGATTACGATGAAACAACCGTTGACGATCAACAAGTTCTTTGAACCGACGGAGATGAACGGAGAGTCGTTCTTCGCGCGATGGAAGAATCTTGGAGGGTATGTGTTAGACTTTGTACAGTTTGTTAAAACGTTTCTTTAACACTAGAACTATCGGAGCCCTAAATTCCTATATTTCCCTATATAACCCTATATTCCTGTATAATATATAATATAGATTGACTTGATTCAGATTTCATAGGATTATTGTAGCATGTATTTACTTGAATAAAGGAGTGTACTAAAAAACTTCTCAAGATAATATTTCTAAGTTTACGAATTATAAAAAAATAATTTCATATCGGTCACGGTAGTTCTAGTGTTAAATCGTTCTTATTGTGACTGAACTATAACTTTATGCACGTTCTATACTTTTAGAGATATCAAGGTGACCTTCGGGACTTTCTAGTTCAATAATTTGATTTTTTCGCGGTATGTTATAATGTTAGTGCTTGCAAAGGGTATGTAATCACTATTAGTAATTATGTATGTTATGAGATGTCTTTTGATACTATCAATGAGATTGCGAGTGTTTTTAGCTGATAATTATTATTAATTCACCCGGTATATACGGGCAATCCTAACTGAAGGCCACCAGAATATTTGTTTAATTTTTAATCGTGTAATGATGGTTTTAAATTTTCGAAAGAGGAGTGACATAAATGTAAAAGAATTTCAAGGTTAACGGTAAAGAATTTCAAGGTTATGTCATATTTTCATGCAGGACTATTTTTATTTTTCTTGATTGCGCTTTGTGGTGGGTAAAAAGTTGCATTTATGCATATTTGAATCATGACCTTCAAATGACCTTGACGGTGTATGGACAACATATAACTCGCCTGTTTTTGCTGACAGAAAAAGAAATACTAATATAAAGACATATACTGTGGTAGAAACAAACATTTTGTCAAGGTCTTGTTTTTCAAGATTTCAAGGTCATCGGTGCGAAAGTATGCACATACCCCATTTAAAAATATATCGATGATCTTAAAATCTCGATGGACATGCACTTGAAACATTTGTTTGTTCACCATAAATGCCACTTCAATTTTCGAAATGGTATTTTTTTTAAACATTGCTTTTCTCATCAGATGCAAATGAGACGTTCAAATTCATTAATGGACAGCGGATCTTTATGCATTTATAGCAAACTTGAGTGCATCTAAAATTGGCGGACGATTAAAAAAATTTCAAGACGTCAATATATTATTTTTCATCTGTTATAATTATTACGAGTAAAAATAATGTTTTATTTAGTTTCTGTCTTTCTATTATGTTACACTTCTCGGCGACCGGGACCTCTCGAGCTTCATTGCCCCTTACAGGGTATACCCCGCGGAAATGGGAATTGTTTTGGGACATATATTGGCCAGATATTTGGGACAGTTATCGATAAAATACTGTAATGCTTAAGCTTATAGACATGAACAATGAATCTGTGTTACAGAGCAAATCAACAACGCTCGCAGAAGATCTTCAAAGCCCAGCAGCCAATAGATCTCGCACAGGTCCGCACGAAACTGCAAGGATTCGGAATGCAGTTGCTCGACGGTATCGACCCAAATCCCGATAATTTCGTCTGCGCGGGTATAGTACACATGAGGGCACAACAAGTAGGATGTTTGCTGCGTTTGGAACCTAATAAACAAGCGCAGGTAACTTATACTTACACGAATTTCCACCTGAATACTCCGGCATCCAAATTTGGATCTGAATACTCAACCATTCGGACTTGGATCAGACTCTTTAATTTTTAAATTGCAATATATTGCTTAAACCATTTACTCTTTCTTATATTTCCTTGCGCGACTAAATTCTCCATTTATGAGAAAATTATTTCGCTCTACATCCTCTATTGTATTTTAATACGAAATCGGACACCAACTTTTGCACTGACCTAACATTTTCAAAAATAAAAGAGAATACAAAAATTTGTATTTGTTTCTGCAACATATTAAAATTATGCTAATGCATCTAGCAACTGACGCAGCATATTTTAATTTTGCATGATCCATAGTATACAAAATCTATGAATGTTTACAAATGTGCATTTGATTGCCTAACTTTAGGTTCACGGGTCCTCTAAAAAACGACGCGTGTTGTTATTCTTATAAAAATTGCGGGAATTCTAAATAATTTAAATCTTGTCATTTTTATAAAACAATGTGTACGGTCGTATTTTGTGCTCGGTACGGTCAGTGTTAAATACTCGGATTTAAATTAAGTATTCAATTGAACATCCGGTGTTCCAAAAAACGAGAACAGCCACAACGAAGATGAATGATCAACTATACTTAATTTTCCAGATGTTCCGCCTGACAGTGCGCTCGAGTAAGGAATCGATGTCGGTAGAGATTTGCGACCTGCTGGTGGACCAATTTTAAACGGCCCAGCAGGCGTGAAACTATTCTAAGGTACCATTAAAAACAACAAATGAAAACGAAAGGAAAGAAAAGGAAAAGGATATAAAAACACACAAGAGAAAACGCCGTGGGAAGACATATCGTGATTATAAAAGGATGTCGTCTCTCGACGTTCGAGGAAAAAGATACTGATGATTACTTGTTAAGAGAATATTCGTTGTACCCAAGCTTACGCTCCCAGCGTGGTTGTAAGAACTGAAAACCCCATTGTGTAGACGAAGCGTTGTTACCATACGTATAATCCTGAAAGAAACAACCACAAAAATTAAAAGGCACGAAACCTGCCGGGGAAAAAAACACATACGTACACAAAAAGAACACACATACACAATCAACGTTATCGCGTATAATTACTGCATATAATCGCGCGTGAATGGAGAAGCAAAACGAAAACGACAAAAAAAAATGAAGAAGATATAATGCAAACGAAAAAAGCAAACAACGCGTGCAATTGACCACGAAGAAAAAGCAAGCGTGGACGTGACTCGTTTTGGTCCACGGGAGCAAAGGTAACGAGCATTGAAAAAAAAAATTACCTTGTCATCTCACTTCTGCTCTTTTTTGATCGTTTGAAAAATCAACGCGTCCTTAAGCGAATGGTTAATCCAAATGACGTATACATAGATCTTTATGGCCATGAGTATTAGCAAACCATGTTCGAGGGACAGCGTCCGATATTACAGCAACACATTTTTTACAAGAGATTTCTAGTTCGTTCTTCCTTTTTTTTTTGTGAATCAGTTTACATACGTACATGCATAGTTACACATAGACACCTGTCTCGTTTCGAGCGATATTACGCAGTTGTTCTCGTGGCTCGCAACTACCCAATTTTCGTTTTTCGTACCGATTTCGGTCTTTTTTCTGAGATTATTATTATTATTATCATCATCATTATAATAAATAACTATCGTTTTGTTGCGTCGGCGAGAGTAAATTTGGGCACGATGACAGTAGCTGTATGATATTAGTTGTTTATCGTAGATTTCCTTGTATTTAACGGAGCTCAAAATTTCTCTTGTAATTAGTAGGTTCGACGTCATCGCTCCTGTCCCGGTCTACACCCTTTTCCCGCTTTTACCCCTACCCCCTAGAGATTTTTCATTTATACCTCAGACGTTGGTGTATAAATCCATGGCTGGTCACCATTGTTTTTGACCTGCGAGGAGGAGCGAGGCGAATTTTCTTGGCGAAAGAAAAAAAAACGGAGAGGAATATACTGTACGAACGAACGAGCGAACCTTTTTCTAATTAACGAGTCTTGTGTGAGATGTATATTTCCGTAGTATATCTTGTACAGATGATATATCCGCGGATGATACGTTCGAACGTTCATTTTGTGTTTCGACGTGCCCCTCAGGGGCGCCCCGGGAAAGACCCGGAGAAGGGAAAAAATCCTGAGAGAAAAAAGGGAAAACATGGAAATACATAATAGAGCAGCTCTCTGCGGGAAAGAAACGCTTGAACCACGTTTCGCGTCGCGACGAAACCCTTCTCTTTCCCCCAACCCCCCACCCACGCTTCTTCGATGATAACTCTCCTTGTGTCTATCTCTTTGTTATAAATGGAAATTGTAAAGCTCTAATAATTGAATTGTACATAAGAACTTATATCCGTTGGTTGAATGCGCTGATAAGGAGACGCGTTGCATCGAGACACAACGGAGTCCACAGTCCAACGATTGCTGGCTGCGAGATGATCTACGATCTATATGATATATCTGAGTCTCTTCCTGCTGTTTAATTTGTATTTTCTTTTATCATGCGAACACACGAGATGTATATTATTTGTTTTCTTTTTTATGTTCGTATAGCATAAATTTATATTGGATACCCTTCTCCCTTGTTCCACCTGTAATTTTTTCGTTTCTTACTTTTATTATTATTAATATTATTATTATGATTATTAGACGTACATACACACGTGAAATTGTTGTGTTTGGATGTTTGCATGAGAGGATCGATCATGACGATTATATATTATCACCGAATCAAAAGACTTTGCGTGCGTTTAATATATATATATATACATATTATATATATATTTTTTTTATTGATTTAATTAAAAATCGGACCGCGCGAGGAACGCCAAAGGTTTCTTGAATAGAAGGAAAATCGAAAACATAGTCTACGGTGTTTTCTTCTATTTTCTACATTCTTCCTTTTTCGTCGACGTTTTTGAGACACGAAACTCCCTTTTTTGTATAGCCGATTTTTTGGTAGAACGCTGGTTTTTACTTCCGAGTGTTTGGTTTTGGAGAAACTAAATTATTATCGAAGACCAATCGCAAGAGTTTTACTGACGGAATGATTATTAATTGGATTTTACTTGGTAACTAAACGGTTTTTATATTGTAGAGAAGTGGGGGGGGGGGTGGGGGCGGTGGAGGAGGAACAAACATTCCTTGAAGAGAGTCGATGTAGATATAGAATTGTAGAGCTCTTACACGGGTATTCGAGTACTCGGTAGTCGCTGTAATCCTAAATGAATAAATTGAAAAATATATATAGGAGTATGAGGACTTCAGTATCTAAATTCAAGTTTAGATATGCCTGACTATATACTTGAATACATTGAATCTAATTTGTGTATTTGGATACTTGAATATGTTCCTGTACCCTGAATTAACTGGGTATTCCAGTACTTGGATATATTCAAATTATGTAGTTAATTCTAATTAAGTATCTTAATATTCAAGTCTAAATTGACTATCGTAGTACTCAAATCTAAATTCAGAAAATCAGTACTCAAGTATAAATTGAGTATCCCAGTACTCAAATGTAAATTCAGAGTACCACTACTCAAATCTAAATTCAGAATACCAGTACTCAAGTCTAATTCAGACTACCAGTACTCAAGTCTAAATTGAATCTCCCAGTACTCAAATCTAAATTCAGAAAATCAGTACTCAAGTATAAATTGAGTATCCCAGTACTCAAATCTAAATTCAGAGTACCACTACTCAAATCTAAATTCAGAATACCAGTACTCAAGTCTAAATTGAATCTCCCAGTACTCAAGTCTAAATTAAGTCTCCCAGTACTAAAGTCTTAATTAAGTCTCTCTATACATAAATCTAAATTAAGTCTCCCAGTACTGAAATCTCGATTGAGTACTTCAGTACGTGGATTTAAATTGAATATCTGTACTCAAGTCGAGTACTTAAATACTCGGATTTAGATCGTCTATCTGTGTACTCAAAGTCAAAATCTAGTTCCTGAGTACTCATATTTAAATTGTGTATTTTTGTACTCGACTTTAGAATGTGTACGTGCGTACTCAGCTTTAAATTGACAATTGAGTTACCTACCTGTATATTGAGTACCTAAGTACTCCTTTTCTAAATCGTACTGGTACCTTGAATACTCCTTTTCTAAATCGTACTAGTACCTTGAGTTACTCCTTTTCTAAATTCAGTGAGTATTTGAGTACTCCTTTACTAAATTTAGTGAGTATTTGAATACTGCTTTTCTAAATTGAGTGAGTATTCGAGTACGCCTTTTCTAATTTGAGTGAGTATTTGAGTACTCCTTTTCTAAATTAAGTCGGTACTCGAGTACTCCTTTTCGAAATTCAGTGAGTGCTTGAGTACTACTATCTAATTTGTACGAGTACCTGTGTACTTGTATCTAAATGAATCGAGTACCTGATTTTTTTAATCTACATTGTTTGAGTACCTGAATTCTTTTAATTTAAATAGTTCGAGCATATTGTTAATATCTGAGTACATACCCGGTCATCTTCAGATACTTATTTCTGTATCGATTGTGTGTCCAAGTAGTCAAGTCTGAAGTGCCCAAAAATTCGAGCAACAATAAGAGAGCTCTACATAGAATTATTTTGTAAGTCGGTCACCGAATCCCGACCATTACAATTACGTATCTGTACAGGCTCAATGATTTAGATTTAATTCGAAATTATGTAAGTCCCTTATGTTACCATTAAGCTCACTCTACATCTTACGTACATTTTTTCAGCACAAGTGCTTCCCCATTTTGTAGGTTCGATTTTATTTTCCTGTAAATACGTGTACATGTGTGTGTGCGTGTGTGTGTGTGTATTAGCAAGTGTTCTATTTGCACGCTCTCGGCACTGAAAAGGCAAGAACACTCCACGCGGAAACAATAATAATGTAAATACAACACGAGCCAGCCGGTCGGACACAATGAATCGCCCCAGTCATGGATTTGTTAGCGCGATCTACATTTCGGAATGGCTGACCAGGTTCATGTTTATCCTACACCACTATCACGGGAGCCTGTATGTACACGCTTATCATTACGGAAACGTGAATCTTGTTGTTTCGCCCGATTAGACTCGCACACTCGAGCGACTCGCATACACACGTGTATCTACGGGGCGAGTCGAGAACTGGCGTCATCAAATTAATCCTTGCGTATCCATTCGATCCAAAAATCTTTATATCAAGCATACAGAGTGTTCCAAAAACAGAAACCATTTCTCTCGGAAAAACAATTATATAATTATATCGTTGAATTTATCTTGATACAGATTTTTAAATAATATGAAAACATATGATGCTACGTTATGAAAACCAGTACTCTTCTTTTCTTTTACTTTTTCTGCATTTTTATGGTTCATGACACTTATAAATGAGCTTATAAACGAACTCCATCTTTGACTAATATCAAGATTACTTTCAATTGCATTAAAAGTAACATTTTCTCAATATTTTTGCTCAACGTATCAACGAATCTCTATCAATTCTCCGTAACTCGGAAAATTTCGAAAGAATTTATTGCGATCTATTTTGTATAAAATATTTTTCGATCGAGTTGATGCACAATGAGTAGACTGTGGATTATTATGCATTTAATAAAAATGTTAATATTTTTCGATCTATTGTAATGATTCAAGAGAGAACAAATTTCAATTTTCAATTAATGCAGAATAATTTTTATTTTGCACATAAATGCGTAAAACTGTTGCAGTCTAGTAACGATTTACTTTAGCTGGCAGTTCTTGCTAACTCATTCTGTAAATACACGTGATATGTATATTATATACAGGATGTTCGACAATTTTCATGTTTGACAATATATTTGACCACCAAAGCGGATGGAACAATCGACGAGACATAGTGGGCGGAGACATACTGGTTTTGAGTCGACCTTGCGCAACTTACGTTTTCAACTAGAGGACTCTTTCTACCGATTTTCATCTTCTATTCGCGTACAGGTGTGGATTAACGCTAACCTCTATTTCTAGACACTGTAAAATCTTCGAATTCTTTCTATCCATAAAAATGCGTTTCTCCGGAATGCGACAATGTTAATAAAACACCATTTAGTGATTCGAAATGCGCAGCTGTCGTGCTACTATTCCCAAGGAGTTTATGGGAGTACCAGAGCGTGGTCGAAAATTGTCGTACAGCCTCTATGCATCCCATAAACGTAGAATTAATCGCCTAACTCTGGACTCGAGAATGTCGAAAAAAAACCATTAAGCTGCAAATATTGCAATGGATTTTTCGGCACAGTATTTTTTGACAATGGATGATTAACCGGCGTTTATTTTTAAATTTCGAATATTTATTTCTATTCAATACATTCGTACATTCGAATTTATTATTTATCATTTCCTATAGAAATGTTTTTGGGCGTGTTCGAAATCTGTATTGGTCGCCTCATTAGACACGATTAAATTGCGAATTGCTTCTGCTAAAAAAGAATTGTTTATTCGTTCGTGAATCCAGTGTTAGGCGATTTGCCCTGTATACACACGCGCGTGAATACGTATATGCATACAAATAAAATATACAGGGTGTCTCTTTTATCTTACACTCGTTGATAGCTCCTTAATACTTTTGCCAATAAAAAAAAAACACTATATCAATTAACAATGTTATTTGATCCAGAGCAACGAACATTGTGATACGTTTTCAAGGTTATTTTCTTTCGATTTTTCTAGGTCATCAACATTTTCTTTCCTACGCAAAGAGATATTGATTTTCTGTGACCATTTTTGTTTCCTTTCAAGGTCGTTTGAAGGTCATGAATTTGTTGTCGTTGAATTTGTCTTACCGCGTGCTACAATATTAAACGACGACAACAAACGGCTGTTAAAGAGCAAATAAATGTCGGTGACCTTGAAATTCGAAACCTTGAAATGAAACCGTTCTGAATCGTAGAAGTTTCTGGAGTGAGATAGATTTTTCTATTGGCAAAAATGATTGAGATGTTGAGGAGAGAAAGATGAAAGGCACATCCAGTGTATTATTCATATAAGAAATATAAATAAATATATATATATATATTATATATACGAATTATTGAACAAATTGGATACGCGTGGCGGCACACGCGATTGTTAGACTATTGTGTTGCCACGAAACGGGGCGCGTATGTTACAACGCTACAGAGATTTATTCCGGTAAATCCTTTGTCGTTTTTCCTCGCTGCTTTCTCACACCTTCGTGTAGTGGATTTAATGTAGGAATTCGATAGGTACGCGATAGCGAACGCGGCTGTTCATTGTCGACGTTTTAAATTATGCAACAACTGCGATCCTACGCAATCATATTTCCCATCGAGAACGTTGCTGCTTCACTTCGGATGTACTAATCGACGACAATTAAGCGATGTTACGCTTATTTAATATCTATTTCCAAAGTTTAAGGACAGAGTTTGCAGAATTATACTTGAATCACATAGAGACCAAAAACAAATATTGAATAATCGAAAATTTGAAAATATACCAAGAAGTTTATTTACTGTCATTTAATTACTAGACTGCGGATTTGATGCACCCATGATAAAGTAGGTGTAATTTAAAATAGATGAAAGATTAACAAATTTGAGAATATCGATACATTGTTTTCCACTTAATAAACTTAATAAAATGATTAAAGAAAGAAAGTCCTTGCTATGCGGCTCCTGCATTTTGCAGTTGATACATACAATTTTTATTTTGCATAAAGATCCGTAGTCTATTTATTACTGTATAATTTGTCTCTTTGTACGCTGATATAATTTCGCTTAATGTCAAATTTTTGGAAAATCGTTTTGGCACAATGTTCTACATACTTGGAACTTTCAGAAAAATAAAAAATTCAAGAATTAATGAAGTAATATTACACTGATCGAAAGATTCTCTACAAAAATGATTTTTACGACAAATGCATACATTTGGTCAATTAAACACCCTTTTTTCAAATTTCAAAATTTTTCACAAATGTTGACCCAAACCGTCAAAACTCATTACAAAGAATAGTCTGCGGATCTTTATGCAAATATTAGGTTATAACATAAATAAATTCAGTTATATATATATATATATATATATATATATATATACATATAGTGTAACTCTTTTAATTTATTAATGGCGCACAGAAGTATATTAAATCAATTGTATACTTTCTGATTATGAATGCCTTCTTCTCAGTCACAGTATAAAGTCTTGATGCAAATCCGATTCGCGGATCCGTGCGCGAACATAGATCGCGTACCGCTACTATTTTTGACCTCAAAATAGCTCAAAATGGCGGCCACGGACCGCTGTCCTCTTCTACGTCCAAAAGACACTGTACATACCGTCAATTAAACCACTAAATACAATTCAAATATATCATGTTCAGTGTCATTTCAATCAGAAAAATACCACAAATAAGTTGTTGAAAGTCTCATTAAAATATAATGAAAAAGAAGAAGTTTTGTAATTGGATTAGTAGTGGTTCACGCTGATATTCTCGACCGTTATCGGATTACGCGGCATGTTTACACTACTCGGGGACAGTGTCCATTTCCCCTTCCACTATGCCATTCCACTACCATGACAACACACCGACGTCCCCCACTAAGCCCGTAGACTGGTCACGTGACGCACCGCGCAACGTGTTACATATTACTCTGGTCATCAGAGAGGTGGTAAACTGTATTCCTCTCGATTCAACCTATCTGGCGACACTGCTCGGGAATAGAGACAGCTCGAGCTTCTCGGACCCTCGCGGGGTATGTTCCCCAATGGAGGGGGTAGGCGAACTGACAAAGCTCGCACACCTCCGTCGGACTTAGATCAAGACTTTACTGTAATGCACATTTTCTATGAGCATCATTTGTAAAAGAAAGAAAACACTAAATAGACAATTTTTATTCTTTCCTTTTTTTTCATCAAACTCATTTAATTTGTTTACTATTTTAAATTTTATCTCATTTTTTTTTATAAATGCATAAAATTCGCAGCCTAGTCGTCCTTAAAATCGTGAAAATTAAAACATTTATATTTACAACCGAACGAATTTATTTTTCATTCCTAATGTAAAATTGCATCAATTTCAAGAAACAGGAGCTAAATAAAAATTCATTTCTATCAACATTTTTATGAATCATAAAAGTATGACAATATTTGAAACCTTTTAACGTTTTGTTTTATCATTACACTCTGCTGTTATAATTAGCATAAAATTCACAGACTGGTGACGTCAGGAAGGATTGCTACATTCAATCTTTACGCGGGATACAGTCACATCTTTCTCCGCAACCAGCGACTCATTAATTAGAAATCGACACGAAGTCTGTTCACAGACACTCATTTTAGCCATCTTGTGTACACGAATGTTTGTAAAATGCCTACTGTTTGTATCGTGATCGTGAGACTACACGTGTGAACATAATAATCTCGTACAAAGCGCGCCCTTTCGATCGATCGACGCAATATCCCGTGATCCACGCCGCGTCTGGATTTAATGATCCGTCGAATGATCGATTAACAATATTACTCGCGCGTTAGAATGTCTAAAGTCTAAATCAGCGTTGGACTTTATTTGCACGCGAGGACCGTTTTCCGAGGGCTACACCTCCTCGACCCGGCCGCGCATCTCGCTCCCCGTGGTCGCCTTACGTGCTCGGACGGGCACAGGCACGGTCATAACAGACAAATGAACGTGGCGCATAAGGGGCGACACTCGTTTCAATAGGTTTCCACATTACCATCGAGGTACTATTGCCAATGCGTTTTTTTTATTAGTGGTATCCCCTGTAGACCTATTCCACTATGCCACACGATAATTTCGGACAATAGCTGTAGAAAATTAATTAAAAAAATAAATTCATAAGATAAATTTTAAAAATAGTTTTTAATTATATTGTTTAAATTTTAATACGGTCCGGAACAACTTGATCTTCGTGCACGTTTAGACGTGCTTGGCAAATTGTTAAGGTCTATGGAATGTTTGGACGTGGATATTCGCATCGCCGACGCAAGCGAAGAATCATTTAAACGTGTACGGTGATCCGATTTAATATAGCGTATTGTTGAAAATGAGCTTTCGCACAAATAAGTTGATCCAAACATTGAGAATATTCGGGTCGCAAAATTTCGAAGAATAGGGTACTTTGATTCTTCCAGCGTTTTGAAGAATTCGGCTCGTTTTTCTTCCCTCCTTCTTAAAAGATGTAAGTTTCCTTTGCGAACTTTCATTTGTAGTCGATTTAACGAATCATTTAAATTCTTTAAATTTAAAATCGCAAGGCCCCGAGCAAAGTATTTCGGAATTATGCAGCCAAGTCGATTCTTTCCGTGAGCAGCTTGCACTTTTTAAAACACATTTGCACTCTGAACCAAAAATTTGGATCTTCTTTCCCTCGTGTCAACTAATTTTCGAAGAATTCGGCACTAACTGCGATTTTGATAGTCACTTATACATTCTTCAATCGATAATAGATCAATTCGATACGCGTTTCAGCGACTTCGACTCGTTTAGAAATGATCTAATTCTCTTCGAGAATCCCCTCACTCTCAAAATTGCAGATCAAGCCCTCGAGTTTCAACGAGAACTGTGCGATCTTCAGCACGACATCTCTCTGAAAACGAGGGAAGAAAAACGAGCCGAATTCTTCAAAACGCTGGAAGAATCAAAGCACCCTATTCTTCGAAATTTTGCGACCCGAATATTCTCAATGTTTGGATCAACTTATTTGTGCGAAAGCTCATTTTCAACAATACGATATATTTAATCGGATCACCGTACACGTTTAAATGATTCTTCGCTTGCGTCGGCGATGCGAATATCCACGTCCAAACTTTCCATAGACCTTAACAATTTGCCAAGCACGTCTAAACGTGCACGAAGATCAAGTTGTTCCGGACCGTATTAAAATTGAAACAATAGAATTAAAAACTATTTTTAAAATTTATCTTATGAATTTATTTTTTTAATTAATTTTCTACAGCTATTGTCCGAAATTATCGTGTGACATAGTGGAATAGGTCTACAGGGGATATCACTAATAAAAAAAAAACGTATTGGCAATAGTACCTCGATGGTAATGTGGAAATCTATTGAAACGAGTGTCGCCCCTTATGCGCCACGTTCATCTGTTTGTCATGACCGCGCCTGAGCCCGTCCGAGCACGTAGACGACCACGGGGAGTGAGACGCGCGGCCGGGTCGAGGAGGCGTAGCCCTCGGAAAACGGTCCTCGCGAGCAAATAAAGTCCAACGCTGGTCTAAATCATCGACGATTGAGAATTGGACGCGGATGGTCGTGGTCGATCATCGTCGGACTGCGGATCTTTGTGCAAAATAAATAATGTCTAAGTTAATTATAAACTACAGAAGCGTATTTCTTTGTTCAATAATTTTAATAAGTCGAATATGATTGAATTCTTCTGTCTTCATAGTTTTGTATTTTATATGTACATCCATTTTTGCTATACTTGCAGAAAATCCGCAGTCTAATCATCACTGTTCTGCGAAACTTCGTGCGATATGTTGATAGAGCTCTTTCGAAAATTACAACATAAGGATTTTTGCATCATCTTGTTTTCTATTCAGTTGGTGCGAAAATAATGGCCGAATTCTCTCGCAAATAAAATTGCTTGTTATACGTCATTCTGCAAAGGTTTTTCATTCTATAATCTATCCATCTCATTTTTATCTAATGTTTTATGTATTCCATCTTGCCATTCGTTATTTTCGTTGAAATTTATTATAATTTTAATAGAAATTGTTGAAAAGATGTTTCGAGTTCTCAGAGACCGCATGAATTCTCGCAGTCTGTCAATCGAAGTTCATTGTTCGTGCCAAAAGGTGGACAAGTCACCAGTTTCTTCTACGATTTGAAAGTACGGAAAAATTCTACGGGGTCCATTTTACGCGAGTGCATGATTGTAACCGATTACAATAGTGCTTGGATGTATGTGAAAAATTCGGGACCGAAATGTCACTTGTATCATGTACAAACACTATTCCTTGATCTCTTGCCGCTTTCGTCTAACGTAGAAAAATTTGCAAGACTCTTATTTTTAATAACTTTCTAACGAAACATACATCAACGTATTCGTGATATTTTTCTGATTAAAACGAGTCCAAGCACGATATAGTTTGAAACATATTTACTCGTTTAATCCACGACATAGTACAACCTCGATTATACGAACTATAATAGAGGTTTTACTGTACTGTGATTAAAAGAGGTAAATATAATCCAAATGGGGTCGTGTTTGGACTCGTTTTAACCAGAAAAACGTGACGAATATGTCAGTAAGAGTTGAACAAACAAAATAATTAAAAATAAAACAGTTTCATGTAATTACTTATTATGTAATTGTAATGTAATTGCTTATTATGTAACGTTGCTCGGCGAACATGCTTTTGAGATACACACGGCGGTAGTGGGGATAAATTTATCACGAATATCGTGCACATCTGTTTCACATATATCGAGGCATTACCGTATATTGTATATGATGGCGAGCGGAAAGCGTTGCGTGAAAGTAGCCTAACTCAACGAACGTCCTGAAACGTCCCGCGTTTACGACGTCTTTTGGCACGCGGGTGCCGACTCGAATCGATCCACGTTTTTGGAAACTTTTTCTCGATCGGTGCAACCCCTGCCAAGTCAGGTGGCAGTAGAGATTTTTCCTAACAGCGTGAAGTATGTGTGTGCGTGTACATTATGTACTGTAACTCGAGCAAGCACGCCAGAGAACCTTTTTTCGTATTGTTATACGTCACTGCGTCGAAACGGGACATCGACAGATTTCTGAAAAAATTTTCCGAAAATTATGCGAGTTTTACCATTTATTCACAAAGAAAATGGCAGAGAATGAAATACATAATTATAGCTCTGTACACATTTTGGATCGTTTTAGAATTTTGAGAAATAGAGAAATAGAAATAAAAAATTGTTGTTTGTATAAATTAAAGGAAAATTGATTTATAGATTTTTTGAGACGAAGGAGAACTGATTTGTGGATTTTTAAAATATACAAATATAGAATTTATAAATTTTTTTTAATTGAAAGACAACTGATTTGTGGTTTTTTGGACTGAAAAATTGATTTGAGAATTTTTTCTCTGAAACAGAACTGATTTACGAGTCTTTTGAATTCAGAAATTTAAATTGCGTGTTTTCATAAATTTCAGAGCTTCGAGTAGAAAAAAATTAGAGGAATTTTTTTTGTTGCTTGATTTTTGCAAACACTTTACAATTCGTAAGATAAGTTACAACTAAAAGTGGAAATTTTCTGTCGAGCAAAGAATTTCTTTTCTAAAATTCTATACGATTTTCTTTCGTAAAGAATGGTGAAAATCGCACATTTTCCGGTGGAAAATTCCGTAAAAATTTTTCAAGCAGAACCTGTTAGCCGAACAGCGAGCGTTTTGTATCTATGTACTCTCAAAGTTCCTTAGAATGATAGAGGACACGTAGCCGAGGTTACCTTCACCACTAGATTCGATAGATAGTTAACGCAGTTGAACGGATGCAATGCGAGGATCATTTTTAATCGTGTTTCACCCATCACGGCATGTTTTACAGCGACTACTTATTTTTATAGTTAGGTTTTAGGGTGCGAGAGTATATCGACGTTGTTTCAAATCATTTATAGAGAGCGTTAATATTATCGTCACTGTAGCGAATCATCGATCGACCATATTAGTCATGAATTCATCACGAATTTTCGTTGCTACTGGTTCGTTGAACGAAAACTGAATGGTGAATCGTGTATGGTGGTCTAGGAATGGTTGATCTAGGAACACGATATGTAATACGTCAGTGTAAAATTAACACTGCTCAACAAATATTAGTCTACGTATTTCTACACGTATTTTTCTCATTTTCTCAAGTTGTTTTTGCAATATTGAATTGTGAAAACGAGCAATTTTAAAAAGCACTTTTCACGGACAGTTTTAACGTTGAAAACATTTTATGTTTTAACAGTTTAAAATTGCGTAGTAATATTCTATGGACTTTCTTGTACAGAATGGCATAATTTAGTGTTAGATTATTCGCACGGAAATGTGTATAAAAATTGTTCAAAAATGCATCTACGAATTTGGGTCTGAAGACAACAACACTTCTTTAAATTTGATTGTTGTCACTAACATAATCGAATCCTAATCTTTAGTGGGCGTGGTTTGCAAGCTCCAAGTGGGCGTGGCTTCGCTGCTCCTGGTCTTCTCAAGAAAGAGAACGGGGTCAACACTGCCCTTGACCGATCTGTATATGTATATTTGTCAAAATTTACTGACCCCAAATATTTCAATAATTTCTGACAATACAGAATAATTTCTTTTTATCGATGGCTTTCCTTTTTTGCTGTCGATTTTTATGGGGCCAGGTCAGTAACCCGTGGGACCACATTTGCCTTCACCCGACCGATGCATCTGTCAAACCTTATTTGCTCCAAACGTTTCAATCACTTGATTCATCACTTGATTAATCACTTGATTAATCACTTGATTCATTTCTTGATTCATCCTTTGATAAAATCAGGGTCAAACTCTGGCCCTATAGGGCCACCTCTGCCCCATCGCACCTTTCTGTCTATTAAAATTGTTTCCCTTTCAAAATTTCAACAATTCTATTTTACTAGTAACTTGTCTGTTTCTTTCGATATCTCGAGGGCCAAAATGTTGCCCGACAGGGCCACCTCTGCCCCGCCTCATATTTCTATCTATTAAAATTGATTCTCTTTCAAAATTTCAACGATTGTATTTTAGTACTAACTTTGCTATTTCTTTCTATTTCTCTAGGGCCAAAATGTTGCCCCACAGGGCCACCTCTGCCCCGTCGCAACTTTCTGTCTATTAAAATTGATTTTCTTTCAAAATTTCAACAATTCTGTTTTAGTAGTAACTTTTCTGTTTCTTTCCATATCTCGAGGGCCAAAATGTTGCCCCACCGGGCCACCTCTGGCCCGCCTCATATTTCTATCTATTAAAATTGATTCTCTTTCAAAATTTCAACAATTCTATTTTACTACTAACTTGTCTGTTTCTTTCGATATCTCGAAGGCCAAAATGTTGCCCCAGAGGGCCGTGTGTGCCCTCGACCTAGATCGACCATTTCGATCACCGAGTGGCGCTAAGGGGACAGGAAACAGCACAGAATACAATAAAGTGTCCTCGCGAAGAGAACATAGTCTACGAGTTTTATACTTATCGGTTTTCTATGCATTTTGTCGGAAGTGCCGAAAACGAACTGCATCGTTGCTCGCGAAGTTATCGGTACCAGTTTCATAGCCGCCAATGCAATGCACCGAAGTAGCAGCGAGAAAATCGAATTCAAACGTTTATCGCGGAATCATCGTGTCGATTCGTTCTCCACTTTAATTTCTAGCTGAAGCGTATCGTTCATGGATGTATATAACGAAACTCGAGAGAAAGACATCCGGAAACTACGATGCTCTTGTGTGTAGTGGCTAACAAAAGTATTCGTGCACCATATACAAAATTAACAAAATCATCGATGTTATTCCTTTGTTTATACATCTCTCAACAAATTTGCTACTTATCATTAGCATCATCTTGATTAATTTCAAATTCAATTAACATTATATTGCAACGTGGCCGAAATTATTTATTAAACCATTCTAGAAGCAATGCGAAGTTGCTTTCAGATTTATATTTTCACATTTTTAAATATTGCAACAACGGGATCGCAGCTAGTAGTATATTGTGAATTTTTATACAAAATATCACTAACAGAATTATGTTTATTATCAAAACTGTGGTTATCGTCCACAAAATAAATTTCTCTCGTCGATAACAGTTGTTGGCAATGAGATAGATATTTAGATAGATTCACCTATAATTATTATTTACATTCAAAGACTTTTTTATTTTAATTATGACAGTTAATGTTCCCTGAAATTTTCTGAAGGTATTTCAACAAACAAGTATTGGATTAAAAATTAAAAATAAAATAACATTGGTCCTACATTCTTTTTACTTTTTACTATATTTGTACTATAAATAAGCACATAATTTTTAGAATTGATATGATAAAATTATACTAAACAAAATATAAGGATTATATGATATATGATTTTGGGTGTATTTTGGGGAGGTTTTCATTTTCGAGAAAACGAGGAAGGGAATTCGCATTGTTTATGGGACGATGAAAAACAATATTTCTCACTTCCCTCATAGATTTTCCATTCGTCCAACCCGTTTGTATCTCGTGTGCGAATATTTTTGCTTATCGACGCAGCATCGAGGAATGGTATACTCGTTTTATATTTTCCTCCGACAATATCACTGACATTTGTATCGTAGTGCCATCGTGTGTAGCGATGTTCCATGTGTATCGACAAATACCTGATGGATCACGTGAATTACCTGATAAATAAACGTACACCTGAGTCTCCTTTCACACGGTGTACACGTAAACGAGTTTGCTACAAAAAAAAGTAATGATTTGAAACAAAGCGTAGAACTAGCGACAAACAACCGTGAACCAAATGAAATGAAGAAGAAGAATTTAACAAGCAATTTAAAATATGGAAAAATGCTTTCACCGAAAGCATTCTATTTAAAAAATGTATAAAAGAGCTGGTAATTTGTTGAAGAAAATTTACGGCCGTGTCACGGACGAGAGACAGTTTAAAATATTTAAAAAAAATGCATCCACTGTGCGTGTATTCTATTGAAAAATGTATAATAGAATTGTTAGTGTGTTAAAGACAATTAACTGACGTAAAACGGACGAGAGACAGCTTAAAATATTTAAAAAATACATTCACTGTGTGTATTGGAAAATGTATAAAAGAATTGTTTATGCGTTGAGGAAAATCAACTGACGTGAAAGTAACGAATACGAAAAGTAATTGACAATATAAAATAAAATGTATTCATTGAGAACATTTTATTGAATAAATATACATATAAAAGAAAAGCTAGTCTATTCAAGAAAATTTAGTAACGAGAAAAAATACAAAAAGTTAGCTAGAAGACAAAAAAGTGCATTCATTGAGAATATTCTTGTTAACGCATAAAAGAAAATTCTGTGCGTTAAAGACAAGTAATTAATTAAAAATCGCAGAAAGATCAATTGAAAATATTTGAATACGTTCACTGAATGCATTCTAATTGATAAACGCGTGCAAATTGTATAGAAAACATTTTATTTAATACACACGAAAAACCAAAGTTAATGTCCCGAAAAAAATTAAGTAACATGGAATAAAAATTCAAGAAGCCAAATTAGAATAGAGAAAAATGCATTCATTGAAAACGTTATATTTGGCAAACGCATAAAACATAATTTTACGTGTCGAAGGAAAAGCCTGAAAATAATACAAACATCCATTTCAAATATAAAAATCCGTTCACCGAATATGTTGTCTTCAACAAACACATAAAAGACAATTTTACGTATTGAAAAAAATTAATATAGAAGAAATAACAATCGTACATATTGAAACAGATTAATCACCTAAAGCTCGTACAAAAATCGATGCGAAATATAGGAATTAATTCTCTGAAACCATTCTATTTAACAAACACACGAAATAAATGAGAACGCATTTAGAGAAGCTAAATCAAACGATAATTTTCTAAAAGATCAACATTCTACTAACCATTTCTCTTTATTATAATAATTAACGAGATCGTTTTGTTACAACTGGAACAAAATTACGTTTGCCGCGAGTGAAACAACCAGTGAAAAATGTCGTGAAGCAGCGAGCGTACGAAACTGCGAGCCGTGTAAATGCGAAAAATAAAAATCTGAAAAATAATAATAAACCGTGTAACAAGAGAGCCAGGTGTACGTGTGTACTTTATGAAGACGCGACAATAGATGAGAAACTCCGAGAGGTGGTGTGTAACTATGAAAAAGAAAAAAAATCCGTGTATATGTGCATCGAAGAACCGTATATAGTAAATATAAATATAAATTATAAATAATAGAATTATAAATAATAAAAATTATAAATAATAAAAATTATAAATAATAAAAATTATAAATAATAAAAATTATAAATAATAAAATTATAAATAATAAAAATTATAAATAATAAAATTTATAAATAATAAAAATTATAAATAATAAAAATTATAAATAATAAAAATTATAAATAATAAAAATTATAAATAATAAAAATTATAAATAATAAAAATTATAAATAATAAATTTATAAATAATAAAAATTATAAATAATAAAATTTATAAATAATAAAAATTATAAATAATAAAATTTATTAATAATAAAAATTATAAATTATAAAAATTGTAAATTATAAAATTATAAATAATAAAAACTATAAATAATAAAATTATAAACAATAAAATTATAAATAATAAAATTATAAATGTAAATATAAATATATTCTCTTTCTATCGCTTCCCCGCGTAGACGTGATCAAAGGAAAGGGTTGAAATGAACAGAATCTTAGATTATTATATCTGTATACTTTATTGTGTCTCGAGTAGGCTACGTCCATCGACGGAACGAACGTGATGACGTGAATAAATAATAAAAACGAATAAACAGAACGCTACAACTATACTTTGGTGAATTTCCATCCGCGGCGCGCGGGAACGTCTGCTGATCGAACTATAGTTCTCTATTCGCCTCCGTAGGAAACTATAGTCTTAACCCTGCAACAGTGTCGTCCTGGGATCTCGAGAGACCCTAGCACAATTTTCTGCACGTTTTAATCATTGATCTTTGGTAAGAGAAATTTTTGAAAATTCTGTACGTTTCGTCTACGTTGATTTTGGATACTATAATGAAAGATAATTGCAAATATGACGTTTCTTGAGCGTGTTTTTGAAAATTCATTTCTGTAGTTTTGAAGTGTGTGTATTGAAGTATTTTTTGAAATTTTTTTAGAATTTATGCTTGCAGGGGTACGTTGCAGTGTTAAATAAATGATCAACCTTTTAGTGGAATGATTTAGAATTATTATTTGGGTCAGAATGTCCCATTTTATTATTTTACAATTGTTGAATTTGAAAAGACGCTCTCGTTGAACATTGATCAATTTATGTGTTCGTGCACAAATTACAATCGCATGAAATCTGTCTTAATTATAAATTAGAGTTACAAACAGAAAAGAATCATTTTGATTTCCGATTTGTTCTACATTTTACGCAGAACAGTAAGTTTCGCTAAAGCAGAGTTGCTTTCGTCGGAAATTGTTACAGAAATTAATTTTCGTATTCTTCACCTACTTCAAATTTGAATTGTCGCCATTTTGTCGCGAATCGATTTTGCGAAACGCGCACCATTCGAAAATTAAATAATTTAACGTAGAAGCTAGTTACAAAATTGGATTTTTGGATTTAAAGAAATGTCTTCGGAAGAACAGCTGCAGCTTTGACAATTGTTGCTATTTTCTCATGAAAATATTCTGAGAACTTCTCAAAAGTATACTCTTCGAAAACGATTAATTACACACAGTTTGAAATTTTTTTTATAGAATTTAACGTAGTTGACCAATCGTGACTTTTCAAAGCGACGTTCCCAGACATTTCCGACACCATTATTCCAAATTTTTCCAAAACCGACGCTACAAACTTGATAAAAAAAAATCCTCAACGCAATCATAATCCCATACAATCGAACATTAACTAATTTTGCGAAACTTGCTTCGTTCAAACACACCACACTTAAAAAAAGCTCGCTTCCATCAAATTTTCCAATTTAAACACACGCTTCCGATAGAATGGTTATATTTTAAACAATTGTTAAAATATCCTCACGAAAGTATTCCTGCAGTTGCTCGTAGGATCGCACTCCTCGCAAACAAAATTTCATCGCAAAAGCTCCGCACAATTTCCGGAAAAAAAAATTCGCAAATTTAATCGAGCACGACTTTTCAAAAGCCGTTGTAGCAGACGATCCCGATGGTTTCCGGAAAATGCGGTTCCCGGATCGCGGAAAACGGAAATCCCCGACTCGATTCCAGTCTTGAGCGATCGACTCCGGTATATCGACTACATACGTCGCAGCGTCGTTCTTTCTACATACATTTATGTACAGAAGTGTATTTACAAGGCACGCGGTGGATATCGCGTGCTCTCGGTGGTTCGTGAAGTCTGAAGCACCTCTCTCCTGCCACGGTCGAGCGAGAAAGAAAGGGAGAGTCTCTCTCTCCTGCCACGTCGAGAGAGAATCTCTCTCGGGAGAGACAGCGAGTAGCGAGGAGAGGTAGGAGAGAGCTCGGGGGCCTGTGGACGCGCTCGGAATCTGCTTTGGAGGAGAGGCAACGTTGAATTTTCCAGCCGATCTTCAAAAAATTTCCCCAGGGGCCACTCGCGGCTTTTCCTGCCGTACCTTTTCCCGCTTTTCCCTGTTACTTCCGACCGAATTCCTCCCGTTAACCAAGAAACAAGACATAAACCCCGCTCTCCAAAGGAAACTGCGCGCCCCGAGACCGCCGAAGAGATCTTTGGACGTGCACACATGGATGCACTTCGACTGTAATTCTACGGAGATCTATAGCTGGTCTGTGTGATCTGGGATTTTTCTAGTCTCACGGCTTCGCCCTTATGCCTTACGATCTCGTATATTTTTTTCGTTTTAATCTCATTTGTCTCGTATAACTGTAATTAGAAAGAGCCTCTCTCATTTTTAACCGCGAGGCAAACAAGGCAAGTGGCTGATCAAATTTTATTCGATCAATTTTTAAATGGACGCTCAACTTATACATTGAACGTTTTTAAGGTTAGACATTGGACTCTCGAGAGGTTTAATACGATATCTGATTAGATTTATTGAGGAGACAGTATGAATTTATCCAATGGTAAATATTTGTTGATTTTCATTATTTCTTTACGAAAGTTTTATGAACGTGTACCTCACATTTTTCTGGTTAAAACGAGCCCAAACACGACACAATTCAGATCACATTTAGTTCTTTAATTCGCGAACTGAGCAGTCCCGCACAGCGATGCCAGAAACAACCAGAACTGTGTGGATTTTCCTCTCCTCCTTTTCCCCTTCCACTATCCCATTCCACTACCTGTGCACGCTCCAACGTCCCCCGCTAAGACCGTAGACTGGTCACGTGACGTGTCGCGCAACGTGTCACATATTACATATTACTCATCAGAGAGGTGGGTAAACTGTATTCCCCTCGATTTAACCGATCTGGCATCACTGGTCCGGCATGAGTGTTCGCATAATCGAGGTTGTATTCTATCGGGGATTAAACGTGCAAATGTGATCCGAAGTGTGTCGTGTTTGAAATCGTTTTAATAAGAAAAGCGTCGGGGATTTGTTAGCAATCGTTTCATAACGAAACAATTGCAAACTAACGGTCTGTCACTAAATTAGTATTGTCTCACCGTTACTCACAAGGTCCTATTCTTTTGCCTCACGCAAATGGAAGTATTCTGGCTTGTTCTATAGATGACGACCAGACTGCGGATTTTTATGCAAATTAAAAGCTGTCTTCGTAAATGCAAAATTTAAATATTCTTGTCAATAAAATGCCTACCGTTTTAAATGATTACTATTTATTTTTCTAATAAATACACAAAATCCACGATCTAATGACGACATAAACTTTTACAGTATTTTGAGCTAAAACACATGTTTCAATTGTTTTAATTGTAGTTAAATGTTCATTGTTTTTTTAGTTGTTTTTGATTGAGACAATATTGAAGCAGTGAGTTTAGAAAGAGCCCATGGTAGCCACGCGTCAACCTTACGGTTTCAGCGACTTTCCCCATTCGATTTCACTTATTTTAATATAATTGTAACCGCGATTCATTGCGCCGTGACATTTTTGTCTTCGATCGCATCGAATTCGCACCGCAAACGGAACACGCTCTCTTGCCGATCGCGCTTGTACATCGTATGTATATTACACCGTAATGGCTACTTATCGGCTAACTGACTAGCAATCGGGGATCGAAGGACGAGGAACGCCGGTCGATCGACCCTCTTTTCGAAGGTTTTCTTAACGTACGAGAGAAAATTATGTAAGCACGCACACCGATCCGTAAATCACTGGACAATTGCTTCGTTCAACCTCCATTAAAACGAACTAATTTTTTCCAAAATTTTATAAAACAATGTTTGGTGATACTTCAATGTTTTGTGCTACTTTTTTGTGAAGAATCAATTGAATCTCTTTTAGGCACAACATCTCAACAAATTGTGCTCTAAGTATTATGCAATTTAAGAATTTCCATATCTTTGAATATTTAGCAAAGAATCAATCGAATCTCTTTTAGACACGGCATCTCAACAAATTGTGCTCTTCAGTATTATGCAATTTAAGAATTTCTATATCTTTGAATATTTAGCAAAGAATCAATTGAATTTCTTTTAGGCACAGCACCTCAACAAATTCTCCTGAGTACTGAACAATTTAAGAATTTCTTGTTGGATGAATATTTAGCAAACAGTCAATGAAACATTCTTCTAAACAGCATCTCAACAAATTCTCCTGAGTACTGAACAATTTAAGAATTTTTTCTTGCATGAGCATTTAGCAAACAATCAATGAAATATTCTTCTAAACAGCATCTCAACAAACTTTTTCCAGGAACACATTCTGAAAATTTCTTTTGGATCGTATATCGCAGAAGAATTAACAGAACATCCTGAAAACACATGACAAACTTCATAAAACTGATTACTACTCTACGAATTTCTAAAATGTTCACACACTAATTGCCCAAAACCAAACAACTGTCCTCAGACTCACGAATCCGCGCATGTACATCGATAAAACGAGCACCAAAGTTAACGAGTACTTCTAAAACAGACCTCCAAACCTCCTCCAACTATACATCGGCTCGAATACTAATCCCCATCAATTTTCAAACTTCTCAGTCCGTACATACACACCTAGCATCATCCGCCGAAGATTCTCGACCCTTCCAAGCCAACATATACCCCATATATCTCAAAGACGGTGATTAACCCCACAGTTAATATTTCACACGAACTATCCTGTATCCGTGCGCTCTATGAATCCGAAAGAGGTCGTCCAATCTTCCTTCCTCTGAAATGTTAAAACCCGGAACCGATTCCGCAGGGCTGTTTCCATCCGCTGTGCGTTCCCATGAATTCTTAAAACGGCTCTCCGCTTCGTCGACGAACCGAAAAACCCCATTTACAACGCTCGGCTCCGAAAAAAAGCACCGAATCCAGTAGAACATACCCTGTATCCATAGTTCACGGTCTAGAATCGCATTCGATATCCTTGGAAATCGATTCCCGTCGCGTTAACACACCCATCTAGGTAGATCCTGATCTCCGCTCGAGCAAATCCCGCAGGATCCTTTGGCTGTGGAAACTGGCAACCCGTTCCAATTTCCTGGAACCGCATCAGGACGCGAGGATGTCTAGGTTAGGATCCTCGGGGACTCAGTTTCCGTCGTCCTTTAAGAAAATTGTGGAACGGGGATGAGACGCGGCTGGAACTTGTCGAGGCATTTTTACTGACGTTTTCTTCAGCTTCTCGTTGTCTTCGGCAGGAACATCTGGATGGTAGCTAGCTCTTAGGATGTCTTCGAGGACTACTGCGCGTTCGTAATAATTCTTTTTGCGTGCCCCTCAAGAATTTCTTTTTTGGCCTATCAGATCCAAGACTTCGCGGACTACAACGCGTTCGTAATAATTCTTTTTGCGTGGCCTCAAGAATTTCTTTTTTGGTCTAGCAGATCCAAGTCTTCGAGGACTACAGCACGTTCGTAATAATTCTTTTTGCGTTCTCCTCAAGAATTTCTTTTTTAGTCTATCAGATCCAAGTCTTCGAGGTCTATAGCGCGTTCGTAATAACTTTTTGCGTACCCCTCAAGAATTTCTTTTTTGGCCTATCAGATCCAAGTCTTCGAGGACTACAGCGCGTTCGTAATAATTTTTTTTGCGTTCTCCTCAAGAATTTCTTTTTCTAGTGTCTGACCTAGTGTCTGACCAAAGACTCCAGCCCATTGGAAACAGTCCTTTCTGCATCGTCTTTAACAATTTTCTTTGCATCCTCTATCAGGTCCTGTTCGTCACCAATATATCCTCTTCGTCAGTTTCCTGTGTATACCCAGGTGTTAAAAATCAACTGGTCCAATCCTTGGGCTGTCTTCGATAGTCCAAGTGATCGTTGATTTCCACAATATCCTTGCACCGTCTTTGATAGTCCACCCTGTCCTTCCTCGAAGACAAACACCATCCAATGCTAGGTCTTCTTGTGCCTCTACCTTCAAACTCCACCCCTCCAACCGACACAAACCGACTCAAACCGACTCAACCGGCCAATCAGAGCCAAAGATCATCGTTCTATCCAGCTCCTAATGCCTCTCCAGCGAGTTCAGCTCTCCGATAGCAGCCTCGGCGTCTTTCTCGAGAACCTCCTTCCCATCCTCTATCAAATCCTGTCCGTCAGGTTCGTTGACCAAAACGCTCTCCTCCCCAGTGTCCTGTGCATCTTCGGGAGCTAAGAATGGATTTGCTCTGCCATTGCACTTTCTCCGATAGTCCGAATTATCTGGAGCTGGCCTATGACAGGAATCGCAGACGGTGTCCGTTTTCGAGGTGCAGGGATGCGCTTCGTATAAACCTGGACCGCATCTCGAACAGATCCAGCAAGGTTGGATGCTGTGGTGTGGACTGTAGGTTCCTGGATCGCATTTGCCGCATTCTGTGTCTCTTCCACGGATGCATCGGTTCACCACGCCCCAGCCTGGACCGCATCTGCTGCAATGGGTGCCGCCTTTTTGGTGCCTGATGCGCGGCCTGCACTCGCCCACCTGGAACAACACGACAGATGCACTCGGTTAGAGACTGCATTCGGACTGCGCTCGCTTGGCAACAGAGCCATAGGGTGTTTCCATTAAATGAACAGTAATTTAAGTATTCTATGAGGTATTATATCAGTTTCATTTCTTCAAAATGATAAACATCATATAGAATAGAACTATTCTTGATCGAAACAAAAAGTTTGGTTATGGAGTTCAAATACTTCCGAGCGCAAAGGTTTAAAGGAAGAAGGAAATCTCTATTTAGTTCCTATGGCTTGCGATTGATGGAGATAAACTTTTATTTTGCATAAAGATCCGCTTTAACAATTATTAGTATTCTACGTCAGTTTTTTGCATTTTCTTAAATTGCAAACTCTTCGAATTTAACCAAATCAACGGCATCGTGCTTCGGTATTGAAAGGAAAAAAAACATTTATCATGCCCTTTCCATGTTGAAATTTAAACAGTAATTCTATCGTAAGTTCGCAGAGGTCTCGCTAAAGAGATCGTCTTTAATTTAATCGTCGTTAATTTATTTAGTGGTTGATCGAACGACATCCCACCTATTTCAAGTAAACATTATTTTTATCGTAAGTTCAGCAATTTGTATTTTGAGAAAGTTCAATGGTCGTATGATAAGTTTGATTCTGTAATTACCATTCACTGGGAATTGCAAATACAATAGTAAATTCATTTTTCATGTAAATCCTACACACATTTAGCGAAAAGTCATTTTAGATAAGACATTGTAGACAAGAAATTTGTAAAAGACATTCTCCACTAATTTTAAGAAAAGATTACCAGTTAAACAAGGGTTAAAGATGTTGGTTTTGGGAATATCGATGGTGAAGCATGTAGGATTGAATAAAGAGTTGATGGAGGACTAGGAAGCGACCAGACCGGCACGAATTCGAGCGAGGGCCAGCCTCGAAGCCCTTTTCGTCTAAATTGACTCTGCGGCACCGAGGAAACAGGTGCCAAAGGGTACGGCCAGCTGACTGGTTGCACACCTTGCGCCTTTCTTTCGTCGCGCATCGGACCACGATCAAGATACACAGCGCGGCCGAGATGTAAATTAGGATTTCTTGCAGCCTCGGGTTTCCTCATTATGCTCTCGTGCGTTCGTGCTTTCGTTCTTTCGTGATGCGGTCGCTCGGACAGCAAATCGTTTCGCACCAATCGTCTCTGTTCCCGTATCTTTCTCTCAAGTCTCGCGATGTTTAATAAAAAATTAATACACGATAAAATCATATTTTATTTAACTTTCGTAGCAAGCGTGTCTTAATATAAACGTGGAATATGGAATAGTATCGATGATTATGAAAATGTAGATCGTTGTGCAAAATAGAGATTGTTTCCGTTAACACGACAACTACCGGGCCAGTCAAAATGATTGGTTTCTAATCTTTTCTTTTACAAAAATTGAAATTATAAATATGTTTCGATGAGTAAATTTTGAGAAAGCTTCTCTATTGAAGTACATATATATGTAACAAAGAATTCTACGAAAATTGAATAAATGCAATTTTGTCGTTATTATAAGGCAATATTCGCTAGTCGCGTTTATTGCTCGGTAGTTCTACTGTTAATTGAAACAGATGAATAGAAATTAATTTGTTCTTTTAAATATTGTAGTAAATTGACTTTAATATAACAGTAAACATATACCAATTTAATTTTCTTACTATTTGGTACTTCACTTATTTATTCTTGTCGTAAGTGCATTAAATATGGCCGACCAAATGGGCTACAGTTGCGGTAGAAATGGAAAAACAGAAGTTTCAAATACAAAAAGGCTGTTCTGATCCTTTTGAGTGTATAATAAATTTGGTAATTTTCTATTTTCTATTTATCTATGTTTCGAGATCAAATATTGTTAAATCAATCAAAGTTAATCAGAATGAATTTGTTTCTTCATCTAACCTGTACTTAAAGCGTAGAAACAAGATGAACATCTATAATAGGTTACATCAATGTCTCTTAAAATTGTTTTGACACGAATGAATCTAAAAAGGAAAATTATTGTACAGTCAAAAATGATTATTAGTACTGTATGTTATTCTTTTACATTTTCTAAAATTGTAAACTCTCAAAATTCGACCAAAAGCTTCCCTAAATAATAACATTTTTCAAAACACTAAAATTATTGTACTAAGTAATTATTACACTGCGGATCTTTATGGAAAATGTTTTTCTGCGTGGATTACAGAAAATATAAATCATCTAGAAAGATGTTTCTTATTTCAACAAGTTTAAGTAAAATAAAATAATATATCAACATGCTGAAATTCTTTTTAATGTTCTCGATCATTTATCCAATTTTGTAATAAATGCATAAACTCCACACTAATAGTAATTATTGTTATAGATAATAAATGCTATAAATGCATTCAAATTACTTTCTCCAACATATTTCAAAGTACAAAAGATTAAATTTATTATACAGTTACAAATAATTAATAAACTGTAGATTTTATGCATTTTTGAGAAAGATGAATGGGAGAAGAGAAAATTTAGAAAAATTGGAGGATAGCAATATGTAATATTCAGTTCGAGAAAATCATTAAAAGATGAAGGAAATTGCTATTTAATTCCTATGGCTTGCAATTCTATGGAGATAATTTTCATTTTGCATAAAGATCCGCAATCCAGTGATTATTGGTACTGTCATTCTTTTGCATTTTCTAAAATCACAAACTCTTCGAATTTAACTAAACCAGTTCACCAATGGCATCATACTTCGTAAAAGATTGAGTTACTACTCTGCAACGATTAAACTCCAGTAATCCAGAGGTTGAACAAGACAAAAAAGAGATTGTCTCTGTTCCTGGTGATATGGCGAAGGTTCAGGGTGGTCGCGAAGAGTAATTAGCAGTCGCATCCAATTAACGAACGTCCGAAGAGGGCGAAGTCGGCCGATGAACATGGTAAAATCGAGGAAGCGACGCGAAGGGGGTTTTAAATGTCGAGAAAAAGTATTACACGCGGTATAGAGATTGTGGTGTGTTGTAATGAAAAGTAGGAGATCGGGTCCACGGACACGCAGCTGGCAGTAGCCGGCTGCTGGCACGCGCCAACGGTCATCGAGGCATCAGGTGCATCATTGCACCGGGCCCTGGCTCGTGAAACTGTCCATCTTTTTCTTCCTTTTCCCGCTTTCGTTTTCTCTTCTTAATCACGAATCTCGCTTTTGGCTTGCTCTCGCGTGAGATCTGCGACGCTTCACGATCCACGCGCGATCCATCGATCCGTAACGACTCTCGAAACATTATACGCGAAAGTCTCGAACAAGACAATATTTATTTAGGCTCTTGATCTATATGCAAAATAGTAAATGCCTGATTTGATTATAAAACACAGAAATTAGGTAAAAATGTATTGCTTCCTCGAATAGTTATAATAAGTCAACCATTGTTTAATAATACTCTTAAATTTGTTCGACGACTTTACAATTTTGTATTTCAGTCAGTCGTTCTTGTCATGAATTTATACAAATCATAGTCTAAAAGTGCTATTGCAAAACATTCCTTGGTACACTATATAAAATTCGACTTGTTCCACTATTGTAATTTTTATGCAGAAAGAAAACTGTATAATTTGTTCATGAAACACAGAAATTAGTTAAAAATGTATTGCGTAACGGGTAAAATAAAACAAAAAAATTTTTTATGAATAAAATATTAGGAGTTACACAGCAAACGCATGCAACTTTGCTGCTTTTCAATAGGATCGAACCTTGCGCCGAAATCATAAGATTTATCAACGACATTTTGTATTTCATAAATTTGCAGCCGTCGCACAAAGTGGTATTTGAGCTGAAAACCTGGCCAAAAATGAAAATTGTAAATATTTATGTTGAAATATTGTAAGGCAGGTTTACTGGAATACGAAGTCAGCCGCTGAGAGGTGCCAACCTTCTAAAAGAACTAGAGGTCTTGGTTATAAGTTTTAGGTTGGCACGTCTGTGCCATACTGTAGTTCCCCCTCCTTTGTTTCAAACCGTTCTTCACTTGTACACACTATAGCAAACAGTTAACACGCACATTTTATCCTTCAGTATTCAGTACTTTAATAAATCTTATATCCAATCGTTAAACATACATCTCTGCGAATCATTTATTTTCCACCTGAAACTAAAACAATTTACATACAGGGTTGTATTTGCGTCCCAGAATAGATACATAAACATGCAATCACGTGGTGCACCCCTTATCATTGATTACTCATACAGTCATCCGTGCCTGCGCTTAGAACATAGCATTTGTTCGATAGGCATCTGTTTATTCGCAGCATTCGCAGTATGCACATTATATTAATCATATTTTTGTCAATATTAAAATTTTTTTGTACGTGTTTTTACCGATCTGCAAGCTTGACTAAAAGTTCTTGGATTTTCATGACTTTTTTGCATATATCAGTGTTTTTAAACATATACCACTCATCGCCACAGCATAAATGTTACGTGTTGTTAAACTTCAGGATATCTAGAATTAGTATACCGCAAAAAAGTTTTCACAAGTCTTCACATTACAAAAAAATAATGCTCCAAATATAACCACTTTTGGCTGAACTGGACTCAAGAGGACTAAAAATTTCAAGTTTTCCGTATGCGATGCTGTACGAATCAGGTTTTGGTTACCGGAGTTCACTGGTTGAGAAGTTATACACGTGTAAACATGAGCAATTTTAAGCGTTTTTTTACAGGTTAGAGCGTTGCCAAATTGGATATTTGTAGGGTCTACTGTTGAGCGCATGCGCAGGATAGATGGTGGTTATTCAGCGCATATGATAAACAAACATCCAATAGGTGTTCTAACCTGGCAAGAATTCAGAAGAAGTTCAAATTCAGATCAAAAAAACTTTAATATTGACAAAAATATGATTAATATAATGTACATACCTTGCGTAACAATATTCATCACAAATTTCGCCACAAAGATCACTTACAAAATATATATTATCACGAGAAGCAGATGCGTACGAACGGAATGCTGCGAGTAAACAGATGCCTATCGAACAAATGCTATGTTCTAAGCGCAGGCACGGATGACTGTATGGGTAATCAATGATAAGGGGCGCAAATACAACCATGTATGTAAATATTTATAATTTTGATTTTTGGCCAGGTTTTCAGCCCAAATACCACTCTGTGCGTCGACGATGCATAAAGATCCCCACAGTTTGCTAATGAGTATAGAGAAAGTGTCTTCAAAAATGCGTTTAATAACCTCGATAAGCGAAGGTAGAATTTTTGAAAAAATGTCCAGGTGGTTCTACAGAATATGGAAGCGTAATCGAAAGGTGAAATGGCGGCGGATCGATGAAACGAAAGGATAGAGTTTCGGTAAACGCCTCGATGACTTCCAGCGGAGAACACGATTGTGAGCAGCAGTAATTTCGTAGAGGAGAGAGGAAGAGAGACAGACAGAGAGACAGAGAGGGAGAGAGAGAAGAAAAATTGAGAAACGAAGAACACGTACAAGTACTCGAGAGTGGTGGTTGCGGGTAATGTAAGGGGGTGGGGGGAGGTGTACAGCCCGAAGAGTGTCACCTAATCGGTGGCGTAACACGAGCCAGGCTCCTCACGTAAGGATGCACCCTGTCAATTTGCGGGTGAACCGAGTCCAGTGAAAAGGGTTAATAATACCGGCTACCACTGGACAAATTACCCGACCATACCCCCGGTCATCGCGAACGACATATGCTCTCTGCTCCCTTAATAAATTATAGTCGGTGATCAAATTCTGTACGGTTCGGAATCATCATTTGAATGGACTCGAAAATTATACTTGTAACGATACCTCTTTGATCACGAGATATATTCTGCTTTCAATCCTTTGAGGTTTGGTAGTCTCTTTGGACGCGTTGCAATTTATATGTATAATTTTCTTAATGAGTCATTTATTGCTTGTTACGCTCGATATTTCGTTTCCTGACCATTTCGAAGCAGAATTTTTACCAACATACAATTTTAAATGTTGTCACAGCATTGTTCCAAATGTTTTTCACTATATTAAATTTGCTCGAATTTAGTCAATTAATTTAGTATTAAAAATTGTACGAGTTAATTGGATCAGTTTCGTATGCATAAAACGAAAACAAATCATATAAAATGCAAATATTCGAATCGGAGGATATGTTTAAAATTATTTCGAGCACGATAAAGGATTAAATTGTGTACATACACGTACAATGTGTTCGATTGTACTTGTCAAACAATTTAACGAGCGATTCTACCTGCCAATCGAGGACAATAAAACAGAATAACGATGTTGCTGTACAAACATTCCAATCTACCAATATCGACGTTTTTAAGTCAATTATAAAAAAAGGTGGCAGGTGCGCTGTTATTGGTTTAATAGTTGATAACCTAAAAAGAAATAATTTGCAACAATGTGATCGCTAGACTGCGAATCTTTATGGGAAATAAAAATTGTCTGCGTCGATTGCAAGAAATAGAAATCCAATAGAATATTATTTCTTCCCTTAATAATTTGAATAAATGAAAAATTATATATCGCTTTTTTTCAATTATTTTAACCGTCTTACAATTTTAAATTTCTTGTACTCCATTTTGTTACAAGTATATAAAATCCTCGGTCTAGTCATCGTTGTTCTTTTCGTCTTAGATTGCTCTGTAAAATTGATTAATAAAAAGTGATTGTAAAATTGTGTAATGTAATGATAAGTCTACAGTTTAACATCCGGTGTAGATGAAGGATAAAATATGTAATTTTTGTAATTGTTTCGCAACAATTTGATCATTTACTGTAATTAGAAATCGGACAGCAGTCGGTCAGCTGCAAAGACCTCGAACTTGCGTTTGTTCTTGCTTCGATTTCTTCGAGGGTCGATGGGACTCGTCGCCGGCGCTCCGGTAACCGGGTCACAAGGCACGTACAGGAAACTCGACGCAAACAACGCCCAAAGATGATAATTGCCTCTTCCCTCTGTCGACTAATCACTGCTATTTGCGTATTTCGCGGTTTAGGTCGCCACAAAGGCCAATTTCCCCCGTGCCAGTTCTCAATTAGTTTGAGGCCGGGCCACTGGGGAAGGCTTCTTTGATTTATAAAAATCGCCAGGAGTTCACTTTATCCGGTTTCTAATTAATTCATGTTGTGTGGCGAAAGTATGTACTGCTAATAATCTTAGCAGTAGAAATTTTCTTCTCGATGGACGAGACAATTCTTAGAATTCGATCTTTATAAAACAGCATTTACGTGAGTGGATATTCGTAAAAAAATTAGTTGGGCTGTTAAATAACAATTTAAACTGTCTGCTACATATTCTACTAAATTTCGAACCTAATACTAATATTGAAACTTTGAAATCGATATAGAGTTATTTAGATCAGTATTGTAACCTTTAAGATAAATGTAGAGCCTTTGAGATCAATATTAAACATTTTAGATTAATATTGAAACCTTTTAGATTAATATTGAAACCTTTTAGATCAATATAAAGCCTTTGAGATCAATATTGAAGCTTTTGTATGAATATTGAACCTTTGAGATCAATATAGAGCTATTTGAATCAATATTGAAACCTTTGAAATCAGTATAGAGCTATTTGGATCAATATTGAAACCATTGAAATGAGTATAGAGCTATTTGGATCAATATTGAAACCTTTGAGATCAATATAGATCTTTTGAGATTAATATTGAAACATTAAGATCAATACTGACCCTGTAAGATCAATATACAGAATCGTTCACCTTATTGAACCTTTGAGCACCTTATTGAACCTATGAGCTCCTTGTTGAACCTTTGAGATCCTTGTTGAAACTTTGAGTTCCTCATTGAACCTTTGAGGTCTTTATTGAACCTTTGAGCTCCTTATTGAATCTTTGGGCTCCTTATTGAACCTTTGAGCACCTGATTGAACCATTGAGTTCCTTATTGAACCTTTTAGGTCTTTATTGAACCTTTGACCTCCGTACAGAACCTTTGAGCTCCTTATTTAATCTTTAAGCTCCTTATTTAATCTTTAAGCTCCTTATTTAATCTTTAAGCTCCTTATTGAACCTTTAAGCTCCTTATTGAACCTTTAAGCTCCTTATTGAACCTTTGAGCTCCTTGTTGAACCCTTGAGCTCCTTATTGAACCTTTGAGCTCCTTGTTGAACCCTTGAGCTCCTTATTGAACCTTTGAGCTCCTTATTGAATCTTTGGACTCCTTATTGAACCTTTGAGCACCTTGTTGAACCTTTGAGTTTCTTATTGAACCATTGAGATCTTATTGAACCTTTGAGCTCCATATTGAACCTTTGACCTCCTTGTCGAACCTTTGAGCTCCACATTGAGCCTTTAAAATCCACATCGAATCTTTGAACTCGACTATCACAAATCTGGTTCAAAAAGGATCCAACTTCCATCATCCAAGAGTGACAGTCTTTAGCAGCAATATTATTATTGTACGAAGGACCTAAACGAAGAAATCGAGCAGCAAAATTGGCTTTTATCTTCGCCAGATCGACGAGATGCAACGAATACTCATCGTAGCTGTGTTTCACGGGCAGGCTGCATTTACGGCCAGGAAAAACGGTCGGAAATTATTAAAACCCGTTTCTATGGAGCTCGTCTCGTCCTTCGTTGATTGCACCGGCTCCTTGCAAGGACGTAATTTCCTAGCTTCCCGTCCGCGAACCCCTTTCGTTATTGATTAAAGTTAAGAACCTTCTTCGAGGACGGTTCCCTTCCTTACGGGAGCACGCTTCAACGGTTGCTCGAAGAAAATTATTTTTCACTTCCTTTTACACGCTTCCTAGACGTTGCTGCGCGTGTCCTTTGACGGGCCGGCGCAATTTCACGCCGAAAACGCCATTCGTTCTCCAAACTTATTCGGTGTCAATCATTTGTTTGTCAAACCTTTATCATTCAATTCGTTACATTTTTCTGTTTGAAACGATACCCCGCATGATACGATTCGGTGTGTATTTGTTCGTCTAACACGTTGACTGTCATGGGGGTCACCGGTGACCGGCACTCGACTTGGCTACAGCGCCGTGGGGGCCACCAATGACCGGCGACTCAAAAAATAATCAAAGTACATAATTTGAGTAAATATGGATACTGATAAATTTTTCAATAATACCATTGTTACCATAATGGTTTGAAGAAATGAATGCACGAAAAATGCATCAAGCATGATTTTATAATTCACTTTATTTGCTGCAAATAATATTTCAACATAATGTGCATCGCATAATGAAAAATTCACGTTGTCGCCTTGGGCAAACCATGGAAAATGCACCTGGCAGTCAACGTGGTAATTGATGAATGTTGATAGAGATATTAATAGATATTTGCGAATATTGATACATGTTGATGGATGTTGATGGATGTTGATAAATGTTGATGGATGTTGTGGATGTATTTGTATGTTGATAGATATTAATCGATGAATGTTGGTAGATGTTAATAGATATTTGCGAATATTGATACATGTTGATAAATGTTGATGGTTGTTGACGGAAGTTAATAAATGTTGATAGATGTTGATGGATGTTGTGGATGTATTTGTACGTTGATAGATATTAATACGTTGACTGTCATGGGGGTCACCGGTGGCCGGCACTCGACTTGGCTACAGCGCCGTGGGGGCCACCGGTGACCGGCGACGCAAAAAATAATAAAAGTACATAATTTGAGTAAATATGGATACTGATATATTTTTCAATAATACCATTGTTATCATAATGGTTTGAAGAAATTATCATTGTAATCAGAAAAATATCGCGAACACGTTGATACAAATTCCATAAATCAATCCTTAGAAATAAAGATTTTACGTCGTCTTTTTTAAATCGGATGCTACGGGTAAGAGATGATAGAACCGGGTTTGTACATGATAAAAGTGAGATTTCGGTCATGAAGTGATCACATACGATCAAGAGACTTCTGAGCATTGATCCTCTTCGATTTCTGTCAATCTTTTTGCTGTTTTCAGATACGGGTAGACGCTTTTCTTACAAATTGACAATATCCGCACCACAATCGGTCGGAACCGCTGCCGGTCGCTCCGCTATTAGCCGGGTCAAATATTTTTAGCGCCGCTGGAGTGCATCCGGCGCCTAAAACTGTAATAGCGCGAAACGCGAGCGCGTCATCGAATGTTCTTGTTAAATTAGGCGATGCTCTCTCTCTCTCTCTCTCTCTCTCTCTCTCTCTCGTTCTCTCGATTGTGTTCTCCGTTGCGCGAGCACGGTAGAGTGCACCCATTAAAACGAGCGCTGTTTTCAGCTAAGTGCTGAATCTGCGTCGATGCTCGAAAGGGGTCGCGCCCAGTCGTCACTAAATATACGTGGGTGGCTGGGAAGCTCCTGTAGAACGTGTTACTTTTGTTCTCCAACGAGAGAGTGAGAGAGAGAGGGAGAGAGAGAGAGAGAGAGATGTAAAACCGGTGTTTTACTCTCTCGCTCCGAACATAGAGAAAAAGAAGACTATTTCATCGACTGCCCATAAATCGATGAAGCACGCCGAATCGACGGGGAAATACAATAAAGCAAAAAGTGAGCGGAAATTTCTATAATGCCAGGCTGCTCGTTGACCAGGAAGGAATGATTTTCGATTGGAATTTATCGGCGCGCCGATACACACCGGCACGTTGTAAAAAGGAAAAAAAAATACGAGAAAGAGAGGAAGAATACAAAAGCCGTCGCAATTACCGCTTCCGGTTTGCCTGTATTGCCGGAAGTCCTATTCACACGCGTCACTACCAACACCGTCGCTTCCGTCGTTATTGTGGGTCCACGGACGACTATAAATCACTGCTCCCCCCACCCTTTATTTCCTCCTACTCCTCGCCCCTTCCTCCAAACTACCTCGTGCCGGTGAATTTTTTGCTCAATCAGCCACAATTAACGTTGCAACATTTTCCACGCAAGATTACAGATCTCTGCATCTTTTTCTTTTTTTTTTCTTATTTTTCTCGCCTAACAAACTCGGCGTCGAAATTGATACTACAGTAATGTCTTGATTTAAGTCCGATTCGCGGGTCCATACTCGAACATAGATCGTGGACCGCTACTATTTTCCGACCTCCACACGACGTTCAAAAGTCACTGTACAATAGTACAGACCGTCAATTAAATTACTAAATACAGATCAAATGATACGGTGTTTATTCATAAACTTTATGATTTCGGCGGGCACGATTACGATAACCGTGGCCCCTACTTTGAAGTTTATAATTTGTGTTCCTGGGATCATTTTAAGAAAAAAATGTGTATGTAACCAGTATCCAATGGGCTCCGTTTAGCCGGTAAAGTAGATTTCTTGTTTTTCATAAAACTGCAAATATCTCGGAAACTATGCGAAATATAGCAAAATATTAAGAGACCCTTTTTGTAGGAAATTGAATTTCTAACAATTTATGTCGTATGACTTTTTTCTATTAGCTGCGCAGTTTCTGAGTATATTTATATTTCGGTGAATTCGAGATATTCGAAACTACTCCTGGATTTTCATATGCGTGGTCGGTACTCTCTCCGCCCCCACTCACGACCTAACCCAAACTCATTCTGTTCACATAATCTTCCTATGGTAGATGTTATCCAGAATTTAGTCTTTTCAGAACCCTTTTCACTTGCCCCGACCATTATTTCACGTAAGAGGCAGTTGTTCTCCAACTTCACTTCTCGCCTGCGAATTTTATGCATTTATGACAGAGGTGACCAGATCTTTGTCAAATTGAATTGTTATACTGTTTTCGGTTTACTAAAATGATTAAAAGACAAGGTAAATGTCTAAATAGCTAAAAATAAAAAGAAAGATGAGAAAAAGGTAGTAAAAATTGAAAACAGTTGAAAAATTAAAAACGAAATGAAAGAAGATTAAAAATGGAAAATTTTCCCATTCGTTACAATTAATAAAGACAATGTTCCCAATTCAAAAATTAATTTTGCACGAAGGGGCAGAGTCTAGTAGCGAGTCTAATTGTTATATACTCGTTACAGTATGTTGTCTTTCGGCAGACAGACTGTAAATACCACGCGGTTAGAGTTGACCGGTCCCGTCACGAACGAAAGCAACGTAATGCAACTGTCACTGATATTACCACTGGCAGCTTCGATATTTCGACAGTCTGCTAAATTGGTACCCCCGACCCCTGCCCACTGTGTTTAGTCAGCGGCGCGTGCAGCGACCAACGAGTCAACCGACTTTTGTCTTCGTCTTCCTGTACGAGAGCAGGCGGCACACAGCCAATATACATAACCACCGAATGCATCGACCGCAGTCGATCATTTTACCACTGCAATTCGATCAAAAGTTTCGTTCACGAACAATGAAACCACGTAACGGTAACCTTGAACATTAATCCTGAGCCATACAATTGATCAAAACCATGCAAGTTTAACAATCAAATTATTCGCCAATTAAATTTATTTATTAATCAATTTTTTCAAGTTTCGATGTAATAAATTACTAATCATTTGAATATTGTATGAGGTACTATATCATTTTCGTACGCATATAATGAAACAAAATTATATGCAATAGAAATATTCCAGGTTAGAAGAAATGTTTGGTTTTTTAGTGGAAATAGCTCCGAGTGCAAATTTTATTCGATGAAAGTGAATTCAGCATTGAATGCATTCGATCATTTTATGACTGCAATTCAACAAAGTTTTGCTCCTTAACAATGAAGTAATTATTATTTTTATGGTAACTTTAAAATAAATCTTTAAACGATCTACGTTTATGTAACAGCTTTTTCTTTTACTTAGACCGGTAGAATATACTGACAAACTTTGGCTGTTAAAACCTGAGACACCGTGTATATTAATATTAATATTAATATTACACTAATATTAATATTAATATTAATATTACACTAATGTTAATACTAATATTAATATTACACTAATATTAATATTAATATATTATTAAATATTATTAAACTATTAAATATTATTATTATAAATATGATTATATTTAAATTTTTTTTTATTATATTATTATATTTTAGTATTATTTTATTTATTATACTATATTATATTAACATTATTATATTATTACATTATAAACTATAAAAATTATTAAACTAATATTAATATTAATATATAATTAAATATTATTAAACTAATATTAATATTAATATATTATTAAATATTATTAAACTAATATTAATGTTAATATATTATTAAATATTATTAAACTAATATTAATGTTAATATATTATTATATTTATAATTTATTTATATTATTTTATTATTTATTATATTATATTATATTAAAATTATTATATTTTAAATTATTATATTATTATATTATAAACTATAAATATTATTAAAATATTAAATATTATAAAACTAATATTAATATTAAACTAATATTAATATTAATAATTCTGTAAGAAACAGAAATGAAATGCCCTCAAGTCCCTCAAATTCTTCGAATGTCCTTACAATTTTGTATTTGATTTCTCAATTTTTATCGTAAATGTGTAAAATCCGTAATCTAGTCTACCAGTGTTTCTAATATGAATTCCCAATGTTGTTCTTAATGTTTAATTCGATGAAAATTAACCCGGAGGATCAAACGCGGAAAGAGACAGTCTCCACCCAGATTACAAACAAAGAATCGCCTCGGAAGGTAGAGCGCGAAGACTCGTGGCGAAGAAAACACAGGAAGGCTACTTTTCCCCAAGCACCGTCGGCCGTCGCACCCTGTTGCACCGCGGTGCAACGGTGCAACGGTGCAACGGTCCGTGGAGTCGAAGGGGTTGCTCGCCCGCGCACGTGTTCGAGAGGCGGCGGACAGGAGACAAGAGACAAGAGGTCATTCTGCGAAGCAATACCTACGAAACAACACACACACACGCGCGCGCGCGCATGCACACTGCCACTGAAAAATATGTGGACGCTTTCTCAATCGCGTTCCCGGAAAAATACAGGCAGTCTCATAATTGATGGCGCAAAATTTAAATCGGAATACCTTTTTTTATTATCGGATGAAACGGCTTCAGTTTTCTTGAAAATTTTGGAAAAATTGCGTTTAGTCTGAATTACGAAAAATATAATAATAGTTGCTGTACGTGACTTTTTTATTTGGGCCTGCAATGAAAATTCAAAAAATTTATTTTGTAGATCCGTATAAGTTATACCATATGTGCTGAAAATTTCATTGAAATTAATCAATTGGTTTATTGAAAATCGTGAAAATTACAGTTTTTCAGGACTTTCAAACTTTTTGCTGTTTCATTTTATTATTCGGCGATTTTCACATTTTTTAATGATTAGTGAGGGGATGAAACACAAAAGAGTGAACATTTCAAACTAATTAACAAACACTGTTCTGATGCATTCAATGGTTTAAAATGATTAAAATAGGAAACACAGTTATATTGGACCTCTGTCTCTCAAAATTGATCGAGACAATTTTTATTTTGCATAAAGATCCGCTGTTCACATATAACCCTTTCAATCCAACTTTTCTCAATTTGAATTTTATTATATTTTCTTGTAGAAATCGATTGTACTAACCTGCAGATAGGTACATATCAAAGAAAGTCGTACATGAAATTAAAAAATTGGGACTTATGTGTCCCAATAGGCCCATGGGGATAATGGAATTCACTAATGAACATCGTTCATTAAAACAAATTGATTTCAAAGATGATTCTTAAAGAATTGAACAGTCCGGGATACTTTTGAGGGGCAGTGTACGTGCGTGTGTGCGCGCGTGTGTATACGTGTCACGGCACGATGAACTTTTCCCCATAGGTCCTCATAGGTGGAGCAAGGGCGAGGGGGCCCGTTTACAGCAGGAAGGCCCACCGACGCTCGAGGGTGAAACGAATCGGCGCAGCTGCCGAGCCAAAGCTGATAATTATCTGCGGCCGACGCCACCCCATTGTTCCTTCCCCCACTCCATCTCGCACAAGAGGGCCAGTCGACCGAGTTGCGGCCGGGCCGTAGGGCCCAGACACTCGATTCGAGTCGACTGTGCCGCGCCTACGCAGCTGCGCTTCGAGACGAGATCGAGAATAAGAACGAGGGGGCGGGAGACTCGAAAACTTGGTGCACTCGGTCGCCTTTGGGCTGGATCTTCTTTACCGAAGAGCGATCCGACTGATATATGGGGCCTTATTTTTGTAGTGGGCCTTATTTTTGTAGTTGGCCTTATTTTTGTACTGGGCTTTGTTTTTGTAGTGGGCCTTATTTTGTAGAGGGCCTTATTTTGTAGTGGGCCTTATTTTGTAGTGGGCCTTATTTTTGTAGTTGGCCTTATTTTTGTAGTGGGTCTTATTTTGTTATAATCCCATGTTATAATCCTTGTGGTCGCTAATGACCTTGCTGTTGACGCGACCTTTATAAATTAAAAAAAAGAACGGTAAAATTCTTGGAGCGTCAAAGTGTTAAAGTGTATCGTTATAAATATTTTTCTGTATTGAAAAACTCTATCTGTTAAAAATTCTCAAAGATCCACGCGTGCAGTCCCACCCTCGCAACCCTCCCCAACTATGGAAGTTGTCTCTCTCCCGGGTAGCAACAGCAGAATCTACTTACTCGAGGGACCCCAAAACAAAATAAGACCCACTACAAAAATAAGGCCCCATATATCAGTCGGATCGCTCTTCGGTAAAGAAGATCGAGCCCAAAGGCGACCGAGTTAAAATCGATGGCATAGTTTTCGAGATATTGAGCTGTTCAGAGTTATGTGGGCCACCCTGTATATTGGTGGATTTTACAAATAGTATGACTTGGTTGATGTTGTTTTTACTAAGCACAACACTTTTTCTTTCATTCAATCGCCGAGTAATTCTCTTAAAAAGTTATTAAAACTTCTTTGGTTTCATGATATGTTTTCCAATTATTTCTTTGTGCAACATTTGCCAACATATTTGTAATATATTTCTGATTAAAACGGGCCCAAACACGACATAGTTTGCGTCATAGCTTAGGGGCACTCAAATGCCAGCGATTAGTTCGGATAATCGAGGTCCTACCGTTGCGTGGATCAAACGATGTAACCTGATTCAAACTTTATCGTGTTTGGACTCGTTTTAACCAGGAAAACATGACGAATATGTTCATAGAAGTTTCATAACGCAATAATAAAAAGCAACAAATATCTGTAAACTTGTTCACAAACCATCACGGTGAAGACAGACGATATCAGTATGAAAAGAGTTAAAATACACGATACTGGGCCCGGCGCCGAGTCCCTCGACCTTCTCGCGCTTTCCAGATTTTGCCCAAATTTCCAAAATACGCAAAAATTCGTTTGCAAGTTCTCACAAACAATTCCATCATCCATATGTAAACGACACACGGCAGTGAGGGACACATAATTACCAATCTAAATGAAAGACTTTTGTCGAGGCAGGTAGTTCACGTTGCACCCTCGTTTCGTATTCTTTACCACGCCTTCACCCACCTGTCCCCCACTTTTATTCGCGAAAAACTTTTTCCTCTCCAACAATTCCCACACCGCGGCACACACACAACGGCTTCCGATACAGGCGGCGCGTCGCGTCGGTCCCGTGGCATAAATAAGCAAAAAGCGGCGTGGTCCGCGCGGAGAAACAGAATGTACACAAGAAACAGAAAACCGACGCACCGGGGTATCCAATCCTCGAACGTCGTACGTCTGCAGCAGCTAAAAAGAGAGAGAGAGAGAAAGAATTGTGGAAGGTAACCAGCTCTCCCTTTTCTTCCGTCCGCTGAAAAAACTACAGCCACCGAATAAAATCCAACCAACCCCGTGTCTCCCAGCCTCCGAGGGCTTTTGTATTCTGTTTACACGTGTATCTTTCTGCCGGGGCCATTCATTCCGCGCGCCATCTTTTGATCTCTCGTTCTCCCCGCCACGCTTAATGTTCTATTCCGTTTCCGCGTGGCTCCTTTTGTTTCATCCTCGGGCCCCGGTTTCTGTTGTTCCACTCGGTTTACCCTTGTGTCCTTTTCTCTCACTCTCTGTCTCTCTTTCTTTCTTTCTCTCTCGCCTTCTCTGTTTCTCGTTACAACGTTTTACAGTGACTCTTTCTATCCACCGTGTTCATCTCACCGTTCTACGAGCAGCGCGTGTTCTCCACGCGTTTTCGTTAATTTCGCCAAGCCCTAAAACGCACCGTACAGTTATCTCGCGGTGTTCGTCGACCTTTCGGCCTGAATCCTAATGCATATATGCATGCATGCATGCATCGAGCACGCGGACAAGGAATAAAGGGCTCCCCCACCGCCGTCGTCCTTCCGATTGTCGTTACCGGGACACCGGCATGCGAGAGCGCGGTCTATCCGTACCCGATCGTTCCCGCCTGTTGGATAATTAGTCGGCCCGGAATTGGAGCCATTTTGGAGCCGGAAAAAGGCTCGCGCATTGTGGGCTGGAAACCCGTTTTTCCTGACCGAAATTGAATTTTTCTAATATTTGAATGTTCCAACCCTTTGAATTTTTAAATTTCTCAATTTTTCAAGTGTGCGAATTTCTCAATTTTTCAAGTGTGCGAATTTCTCAATTTTTCAAGTGTGCGTATTTCCCAATTTTTCAAGTATGCGAATTTCTCAATTTTTTAAGTGTGCGGAATTCTCAATTTTTCATGTGTGTCAATTTCTCAATTTTTCAAATGTGGGAATTTCTCAATTTTTCAAGTGTGCGAATTTCTCAATTTTTCAAGCGTGTAAATTTTTCAAGTGTGCAAATTTCTCAATTTTTCAAGTGTGTCAATTTCTCAATTTTTCAAATGTGCAAATTTCTCAATTTTTCAAATGTGCAAATTTCTCAATTTTTCAGATGTTCCGAATTTCCCAATTTTTCAAGTATTGCGAATTTCTCAATTTTTCAAGTGTGCGTATTTCTCAATTTTTGAAGTGGTCCGTATTTCTCAATTTCTGAAGTGGCCCGAATTTCTCAATTTTTGAAGAGGTCCGAATTTCTCAATTTTTCAAGTGTGCGAATTTCTCAATTTTTCAAGTTTTGAGTTTTTCTAGTTTTTGAATTTTTCAAATTTTTATAATAGGTACATCAATTGGTAACACTTTGAAGCTTTGAAATCCGAAATACAATTGTGAATTATTCAAATTGTATTTTAAATAGTTGTTCCACAATTCAAATAACATATATTATTTGAAATTAACAATATAATTTCTGCAATTATTTTTATTTTGATAATCTATAACGTAGAATGAATTATTAGAATTTTCCGTTAAATATAATTTAAAATACTTCTTGACGATGAAAATAGATTGAGGAAACAGTTAATATTACACTGCAAAAAATCATAACATTTTTAAATTTGAAAGTCGTACGTCAATTATAAAAATTGGGACTTACGCGTGCCAACTGGCACGAAGGGATACGGGAATCTACTAATGTATGTATTCATCTACAATTAAATTATAATAGGATGCAACAAGGTAGTACATATCAAATTTGAAAGTGGTACATCAACTTATTTCTCGGACATGAGTCTGCTTATTTCTGCTCTAGATTCACCAGAAAAACTTTAATTAAAATCGACCAAACCACAGCTGTGACCTCTCCTTGCGAGTAGTCCTCTCACACCCGGATCAACGTCGCTTTTGCATCTCCATGCCGGAAGCTGCAGTAACCAGCACGTTTAAGAAGAAAAGCTTTGGGGTAAAAACGGATGCGGAAGAGATAGCAGGAAGAAGAGGAAGAAGAAAAGCGCGGAATACGAAACGAGGACGACGGAGACGACGAGCCAAGGTAAAATGTAAAGCGAATGAGGTAAATTTCAGAGAACGGGGGGGGAGGGAGGGGGTGGGTGGTTTAAAGGAAACTGCAGGTTTAATGCCGGACGTCTAGGGAGCGAGGAAACTGGAAGACCCGGCGTCGGAAGGATCAGACACGATGACAAGTTGGAATCGCGCGCGGGCCAGAAGCCGTGGGAGCTGACAAAAGGCTAGCTCTGTTCCTGAGAAAGCTCGTTTCCACTTGATGCAACTATCGCTCTTTCTCTCTCTCCCACACGCATACTTTATCATTCTCTCTGTTTGCTAGATAGTCTGGTTATTCCCGCGCGAGCTAACAAAGTGCGGAACACTGTCACTGTCCACTTGCACGCGAGCGTGGGTGGAGTCGAATGCCGACGATCAAGGGAACTGTGTTTTAACCTGTCGCTGGCCCCGGGAAACTTATCTCTCCTTAAATGAATTTCTACACGTGGGAAATCGGCGATAGACGACGGTTCCCTAACATTCGACTCGAGGATTATCCGAGGGGATTGTCGGGATTTCGTTGCGATCTACTTTTGGGATTGTTGAGTATTCATCTGAATCATCGATGCGTGTTTAGATATGAACTCAGTTTAATAGCATTATTGCTGCAGCGTAGGCCATGAATGTTACTTTACGTCTTTTATGTTTCGTTTTTGTAATTCCGTCGTGATCGCGTTTAGTGCAGATCGCGTTTAGCGCAGGTCGCGTTTAGCGCAGATCGCGTTTAGCGCAGATCGCGTTTAGTGCAGATCGCGTTTAGTGCAGATCGCATTTAGTGCAATTCACATTGTGTGCAAATCGCGTTGAGTGCAAATCGCGTTTAGCGCAGATCGCGTTCAGCGCAGATTCCTTTGTATGCAGATCGCGTTTAGTGTAGATCGCATTTAGTGCAATTCCCGTTGAGTGCAAATGGCGTTGAGTGCAGACCGCGTTTAGTGCAATTCACGTTGAGTGCAAATGGCGTTGAGTGCAGATCGCGTTTAGTGCAGATTGCGTTTAATGCAGATCGTGTTTAGTGCAGATCGCGTTTAGTGCAAGTCGCGTTTAGCGCAGATCGCGTTTAGTGCAGATCGCATTTAGTGCAATTCACGTTGAGTGCTAATCGCGTTGAGTGCAAATCGCGTTTTGTTAATACATTGTGTATTCTTCAATTTATGTATGATTAAATCTGATAGAGATATAATGCGGTACGACACACGCACAATTTTCAGCTGAGATTCTGAGGAGTGGGGAGGAGAGGGGAGAGAACAGTGTATATAAAATTTCAATGACGAGTCTTCATTAGTTTTTGAGATATTCACGGAAAACTGTCTGTACGATACATTCAGTTCTGCCAATTTATCATTTTTGTGTTTAAACTGAAATAAACATGTTAATTATGCGGTAACCCTCTTTTCATTCGTTTCTTCAATATTATTTTTAATGCTAATGTTACTCTGATGTTTTTGAAGGCACATAAATAAATAAGGACTTCAATAGAAACGGTATTCTATTAGGTCACAGGTAATGTGACTTTTTCCACTTGGAACGTAAAATATTAAAACATAATCATAACTGTGTTCTCATGTATATTATATGTACAGAACTATAGTTCTGTACTATACAATTACGCACAGGAGATTAGCGAAACGTGAACGTTTGGATTTGAAATTGCCCTAGTGTTCAAACATAGTGTAGTACAACTAATCTCCGCGAATCAAGCTAATCTTTGACGTGTAAATCCTCAAACGGATTCTGTTATGCTATTCTCTGTTGCAACGTACAGACTGACCCAAGATAGCTCGGTGGTCGTTCTATATTTTTTGTAATTATATTTGCTAAAGGAGTATACTAAATGAAACGAAAATGTGTGTGATTAATATTATATTTCCTTTCTGTAAAAATTCGAAAACTGGTTTAATCGGTCCTGTAAACATTTGATATTTCTTTATAATCGTATTGTTAAAATGAGAGTGTTGGATTATCAACAAGTTGCCAGGACTATGAATTTATTATTCGTTGTCAAAAATGAATCAACGATCTCGTTTGTAGCACAACAATCGTTTCTAAACGATGAATTCAAAGTATTCCGATACTTTGTTACAAGAACCGGACTGCGGAGGCTTTCGGGTTCCAGCGGTCTTCTCTTCGGCCTCGGTCGAAATAAAGTTATCGTTGAGAGAAGAGCTTCCTTACCACGCCGTGAAATAAAGTTTCGTTTATTTTATAAGTACCAGTGTCGATTTATTAACACCCATATCCAAAAGAGAGTATAAATCGATAAAACGAAAATATTTCAGAACCAATAAAAAATCTTTTATATAATTATTTTTAAGAAATCAATGTTCTTCTGCAAGAAATGCAAATTATAAACGAAGAACTCGCTAGAGGAGAACTCCGCCATTTTGAAATTTTAAAAAATACACTAAGCAAAATTCCATTACGTAATTACCTAAGAAAAAGAATTTTAAATTTATCAAGCTTTTTCGGCTCAGATCACAGTTCTGGAAAACCGAGAAAAATACAATTTCATGCGCAGACATAATCACCGGTAAATAAACAGTGGCGAACGGCTGGTCATTCGAGCGGGCGATTTTGCGCGGGCTTTTCAATTGCTCGGGTGCCCGGGGCCGATCGATGTCCGTAGCCGGCTTGTGCAACGACGCTCCGGGAAAACCCCCTTTGTGCATACGCCACGGTAAAATCGTTAAATATTCGATAGGACTCGCGAGACTCGCCGCGAAACGCGAAATTCGCCGAAGAAACGTGCCTCGTGAAAGGCGACCCATTTACCCCGGGCTCTGAGCAGAGTAGCCGAGCCCGAGATCGAGCCCGAGCTGAGCCAGGGCGTAGTGGGTTAAGGAGGAATGCAGAAATTCGCATCCGCGAAAGTCTGTTTTGCCCGTTCGGCCGTGCCCTTGTTTATTTATCCAATCGCAGACGCGGCGCGAGAGACGTGCTCCGCAACGCTCTGCAACGCTCGATTCCGCTCTTATTCGAATTCGCAGAGTTTCCCTGTCAGAACACGACTAATGTGGCTTTACGTTTAAACATATACAGGCTAAGGCCTTTTGATTTTTCTTTTGCTCTAATGCACTTAATTACGTAGTTTCGGTAGCATTCACACAGTCCCATAAATCTAAACCCATAAGAGTCATTTTTATAACAAATTTCCATGAATTATAATTGGAAGACCCACCTAACTTAGGTTCAATATTTGGTATATTTCCAATTATAAATGCTGAATCGACTGGTTGCGGTGACGCCATATTGGAGTGTTACTGCGTAGGCAAGCCGAACTTGATCGAATTTATATGAGTAAGATTCGTACCAAAAACAAATTTTTTTTTTTTTTGAATATGCTTCTCAATGAGATATTTATAAAAAATTGATGTGAACTTACAGATTCTGTCCAGCACTTGCTCAAGACAGCCCACAGCCTTTTTCCTTTGTGAATTTAGGAGCGACCGTTACACGTTTCTACTTTTACACTATATATTATTTTACACTATATCTTTTTTAATTACTTCACTTTGTAAATTCCTGGGCCCATAACCTGATGGAATTGGTGCGAGTGGGTAAAGCAACTTGTTGTTAGAAGAGATATATTTGAATATACATATAAAGCAGAAGCAACGTTACACATTTTTGATCGCCGTCAAGTCGTTTCGCCCCATTGTGGCGTCGCGTCGGTGGCGGCACACCGGAAGCCGGATATCCCCGAAGAAACATGTAGGCGGCGACTGGTAGCTATCCTGCTACCTCGCAGCCTTGCTATCTCGGTGTCCGTGGGCTGAGGAGGCGCGTAGGTCGCGGCAGGGTCGGGGACTGGCGGATCTACCGTCTTCGCGTTCCCATGGCATGCTAATGAGCCCCACGAACCACGAAATACCCCAGTGAACTGAATAGCTCGCTGACAACATCTACCTAACACAGACCACGCGTCCCCATCACCTACTCTATCCCCCGTGGATCTGCTTTGACTTTGACAACACCGCTACCGGGTGCGAAGTCGTGCGAAGTCGTGCTCTATCGTGTTTGCAGCTGATTAAGTACGAGAGTTGTGATCAAGTAGAACGCTACAACGCTATCAATTTGTAGGGCTTACTTTCTCTGTACACTTTGGTTTTGTTTTTACCTAATGTTGTGATAAATTGTCAGATTTTCTAAATAAAAAAAAACAGAGATTCGCAGTCTACAATTATACCGGCACTTGTTTATTGTACTGAAAGATCGGGAACAAATTATTTTCCTGCAAAGAAGCATCCTCAAACGTGCCCGTTTGTTAAGATAGCAAAACTTAAAACGTGCAAAAGCGGGGTACAATAAATTTGCTATTCTCTACTTTCTCTCTCTCTCTCTTTCTCTCTTTCTTTCTCTTTCTCTCTTTCTTTCTCTTTCTCCCTTTCTTTCTCTTTCTCTTTCTCTCTCTCTCTCTCTCTCTCTCTCTCGTTCACTCTCTCTTTCTTTCTCTCTCTCTTTGAAGAACGCGAGTAAAAAAGATTGACTCCTCGAGTGCGGCTCGCTCGACGCCAACCCCCTTTTCGTTTTTGTGCCTGAAGCTCCCCTGCCGGGATATCTGGGACACGACCATACTCGCCGTCATTGTTGTTCGGGGCACTCGTGTCCCTTGAACCGTTCGCGAGATAAAAGCTACTCGTTTAGCGGCTCGAAGAGGCCGGTGCTATCTTTGTGTCTCGTTCAACAGCTAAGACACCGGAGCCACTCGCGAAAACCTTCGAGATTTCCGTGTTCGAAGAGTGGGGCGGCGAATTAGGGCAAGGGGGTTACTCGATTATAGCAATGACTCGATATATCCGAAAAAGATATACACGGTATTCGTAGATAATATCTGTGGTTGCCAGGAAAAACGACGCATGTCGCAATTTCAAAAAATTTGAATTTATACATTAATTGAGCTTTATAGTATAGGATTTACATATTTACCAGGGAAACAGTCGCAAAAACAAATTCGAAAGACTAAAAAAAATAAAGCAATTTAACCGATGTACTGTGTCAAAGCATTAGTGATCGAATCTTTAAACGGCAATATCTCGAAAGTGAAAGTATGCGACATACGGCGTTCTTCCTGGCAACCACAGATATATCCCCACTACAGCAGGCTGCACTGCAAAAGCTCGACTATCCAGAGTTACGTATCGGATAGCAAAACTTTTTTCTTTACAATTATTTCTTTATTTTTCTATGGAAGTATTGCCAACAGATTGCTGACATTTTTCTGATTAAAATGATACTCAACATGGTATGATTCGGACCATAATTGTTTGTTTAATTCACGATATAATAGAAACCTCGATTATCCGAACTAATATAGTTTTAGTATATCGTAAATTAAACGAATAAACGTGATCCAAAATATATCGTGTTTGGACTCATTTTAATCAGGAAAACTTCTCGGATACGTATTCCACGAATTAGTGCAAATAATGGAGGTTTTAGTTTATCGTAAATAAATCGAGTAAAAGTGTCCAAACTATATCGTGTTTGGACTCGTTTTAATCAGAAAAACGCCACAAATGCGTCAGTGAGAGTTTCATAGAAACAACATGAAGGAGTTAACTCGCCCGATCGACTATTCAAGTTATCAGTGAAATAAATGTTGCTGGTTCCATCGGATTCGTAGAATTCGCGTCGAAGAACGGGAAGCGTATCAAATTGTAAGAACGGAAACACGTCGAAGTCGCGGAATTTTCGCAGCGTTTCTCGGGCAGGTTCGCGACTCGTTAATTTTCGGGGGCTCGTTAACGGGCATCGGTGTGCTCGAGCGACTCGCAAAAGCGACTTTGAAAACGCGTCGAGCACCGTTACAGTTTTCAGCGGCGACTTTCTCGCCGCCCCCGCCGCGTCTTACCGGAATAACGAGCTCTCGGACTCTCGTCCTTTTTTTTTTCAATTGTCTATTTTTGCGCCACGGTTCCCTGCACACTTTTTTCCATTTTCAGCCTCCGCTGCTGCCGCTGCCCTTGTGCGTTTCCCTTTCTTTCTATTTTTCGTCGCCCGTTATTCTTCGCGCCGAAATAAATTTTCCCGGCTAACGGATACCTACTACATCACTGGGAACAGCGCGAAGCTTCCTCAAAAATTACTACTCTGAATCATACAAGGGAAAGTTTGATGGCTTTGCTTATTACTTGTCTGTGCCCTTGCATATCGGTTGGGCCCATCGACTAAACTCAACGTCTTATCAAATTTTAAGCCAATATCTCAACCGGTAAGGTATAGCCATGGTGTAAAATGGCAAAAATTTATTTTTCGACCTGTTTTCTTCATTTAGTCACATACGAAAATTCTGAAAAAATTGAACAGATGTCGAAACACCCAGATACATACACCACAATTAATTCAGATTTTTTAGTTGAAAATCTTGGTCGTAAAGACCCTCGAAAAAATCGGGTCAATGCAGATTTCGCATTAAAGTTTGACACTAGGTTTACGGAGCACTACAATTGATTATTTTACATTGCTTTATAAAAATAATAAAATTGTATTTACTTAGATAAATACACAAAAATAAATCTATTTAATAATTCCTCACGAACGCCTCCTTACATTCTTAATAATCGTAAATTAAACATTTTTGAATCCGTCATTTTGACGGGCCCCGTAAATCTAGTGTTAAGAGCGATATGGATTATATTTTTACAGTATATGTATAATAGGTATTGTTCATGAATTTTTCTAAGTTTTGATGAAGTGTATCCTGGTCGAAGAAATATAAAAGCCGCATTTCTCTACAAACTAAAAGCTAGGGTACATCACTATTTTTTTGCTTTTTCTAATATGACGCAAAAATAAAAATACAAAATGCAAAAATAAAAAATAATTGTCGAATGCAAAAATAACAAATACTGGAGCAATATTAGAATACATGTAATACTGAATCCACTTTCACGAAGAAATTTATTCATTTAATTGTCGTAACGTAATTCTGAAAAAATCATGTCGAGCACTATCCTGTATAATTAATTTAATTTTAAATTTTACATATGACGCGACGTCAAGTGAACAGTTAAAAATACTGAACACACCGTTTTGTATTAATTTAATTCTGCTAACAGAATCGTAAAAAATTTCAAGCGCTATGCGACCATGCCATCTGCCCTACATAATGAATTTAATGAATTTTATATTCTACACATGATGTAGCTTTAGATTAAAAAGATTAAAAACACCGAGCACACTTTGCTGCGTTTAATTGTCGTGACGTAATCGTCGAAAAAATCGTGTCAAGCACCATCTCGGAGCTTCCACACTCCATGGCATGGTTTTCCTCACGGGGGCCGTCAAAGCTTAACGATCCATATAACAGTGTATAAATCCCGGCCAGCCGAGCTATACGTTCGAGATAATCATAAATAAATTGTCCGGAGAGTTTCGTTATTTTCACGAGGAGACTCGGTTTTCTCCGTGCGTACACGCAGCGGGATACGATTTATAATACAACCGAAACAGGATGAATTGCGCAAGGTACGCGCACCGGTGCGGCGTTCTTGAACGAAGGAAACTATAATTCTTGGCAATTACGCCGGCAAATATTTCTGTGGAATCTATCGTTGCTACTAACAGCTTTGAAAGTCGATATCTTTCGAGTCGCTTCCAACATAAAACATTGTACATTTGACCAGTGGCGTATTACCCTATGGGCAACTTGGGCAAATGCCCGAGGCCCCAAGCAAAAGGGAGACCCGAATACAAACCAAATATTTTGTATTTTTATGTAAAATGTTTTCATGGTTGAAGGAGAATTTATTCCACTTTTTATGGAATAATAAATATGTAGATGTTTTTGCAATTGTTCTATTCTTTCCAACGTGAAAGTTATTTAGGGGCCCCGAAATTCTACTTCGTTCAGGGGCCCCAAGTAGTCACAATGCGCCACTGTCTCGATTGAATAGGTTTTAACAATTAAAGATTAATTGCACAGTTGAAGCAATGAGCAATAATGATTCTCTTAACCCTTTGCACTCGGAGCTATTTCAACTAAAAAGCCAAACATTTCTTCTAACCTAGAATACTTCCATTGTATATATATTTTTTTTATTTTATACTTATGAAACTGATATAGTACCTCATACAATATTTAATTGTATATTAAATGTATACAAATTTAATAATATTAAATGTAAACAAATTTAATAACGTAAACAATATTTTGGATAATGGTAGAGCAATTTGTAATGGCGCCTCAGAGTCGCAATTCGAGTGTTAAGGGTTAAATGTACAGAATTTTTACTAGAAGTGTTCTGCAACTTTTTTTCTGAATTTTTCTCTTCATTGATTGATATTAAAAGTACCAATGTTTTATTTTAAAAACGGAGCCAATAAACAGGAGAGTAGACTAAGATTGAAAAGATAGTTTCCGATACATTTTCCAAATAGTGGTGATGCTGGTGGTTCGATCGAAGAGAATCGGACATCACATTCGCCGCGAATAAATCAGAATCAATCTTTAATCCACTGTCAAGGGACAAATGCGTTCGATAAAGATTTATACGCCTTCAGCGGCAAGTCTTCTCCTACTTCGAGCTTATTTATCTCTTACAAAATCGTGCTGTCTCGCGAGAAACTCGTTTGTTTATTACTGCCCAACCAATACGAATTTTTTCTTACATGTACACTAGGGTTCAAGAATTTTTTGAATCTGCAAAATGCAGTATATCTCTCCAATACATACTTTACTAAACAAATTGCTTTAGTTTTAAGGAATTTTTGAGATAGCTGAATTGACAGTTAAAAATAGTTTACGAAATTTTTTAGTCACCGGCAAACGTCATAATTTTTTAAAATGACAGAGTTGCAGAGGAATGAATTGTTTCATTTTATTAATTTTAATAAATCGATGCAAATATACATTTTCTTAAATGTTCATTTTTTTATGTAATTATAACGGTTCGTACTTTCAAAAATAAAAATATACGCACGAATTCTCAAATGTTGGAGGTTTGAAATTATTTAGTAGTATTAGTTGCACATACAAGGGATGAAGAACTAATTATCAATTTTTGTTAATGAGAAATGCTATGAGCACGTATAACTACCCTCTAAAATATTCATTCTTTCTTACATGTACACTAGGGTTCAAGAATTTTTTAAATCTGCAAAATGCAGTATATCTCTCCAATTTTTACTTTACTCAACAAATTGCTTTAGTTTTAAGGAATTTTTGAGATTGCTGAATTGGCAGCTAAAAATAGTTTACGACATTTTTTAGTCACCGGCAAACGTCATAATTTTGTAAAAAGACAGAGTTGCAGAGGAACGAATTGTTTCATTTTATTAATTTTAATAAATCGATGCAAATATAAATTTTCTTAAATGTTCATTTTTTTATGTAATTATAACGGTTCGTACTTTCAAAGATAAAAATATACGCACGAATTCTCAAATGTTGGAGGTTTGAAATTATTTAGTAGCGTTAGTTGCACATACAAGGGATGAAGAACTAATTATCAATTTTTGTTAATGAGAAATGCTATGAGCACGTATAACTACCCTCTAAAATATTCATTCTTTGGATCAAAATACGATTCATACTTTGAAAAGTAAAAACTTCAGCACAAAATCTGAAAACTCCTATCTAAATTGATTTCCTCAAACCTCGAGCAACTATTTCCAATATGAAGCAATCAACGCCTCTGTAAGTTCACAAAAAAAGCCACCCCCTCGAACAGAAAACTCTCTTACCTCGATAATAGCAGCCAGGAAACAAGCGCCAAGGGCGACGAAGATTAATCCTCGAGCAGGAATCATCTCCGACACCTTCTCCACCTTCTTCTCGATATTTTCTCGACACTCTCAAAGGGTAGCACCACCCTTACTGCATCCCCCAGAACCTCAGCACACTTTCGGTCACCGAAATCAATCAGCAAAACAAAATTCCAACAAAATTCCTTTTCAAACACCCAGTCTCGTTCAACGTTTAATCACTGAACTGTCCAATAATTTACAACAATCTACGATCTTCTATCGAATCTTCGATGTCCGATCAACGGTCTACGATTTATAATTTTCAGTCTGTGATCTACAATCGATGTTCTACGATTTCGGATTTTTCACGTACGAATCACGATCAAATAATTAGCAACACCGTAGAGCAATTTGTTCGAAGAACAATTTGTCTTCGAAGAGAACAGAGTCGACAGGAGTCGGGGAATTCGGTTTGCAGAGGTCCTGCTTCGAAGGAGGCTGGACGTGAATTGAGGGAAGTGCAACAGTGCAGCTGTTATTGTTGGAACACGCGCTCGGTCACGTGGCCGTCCCCCACCAACCAACGCACGCACCGCCCGCTGAACACCGTTCGCGAACTTCTGCCACCGAATCGGCACCCCTTGCTATTTTCGCGATGGTCGATGACCCGGCTGATCACGATCCGCTGTTTGACCTGTTAACACTCGTCCGGCCGCGGCTGGGTCCCCGCAGACCCAACAATTAACCCTCCGCCCCTCCCTTTCCTCTCTTATTCAATTTCTACTGATACCTCGCCGGACTCTCTTATGGCACTTCTTATGGCTTCTCGAATATCTTCTTTTATGTGCTTTTTATGAAATCATTTCTCCTTTACGACTTATTGGTTTGTCACTATCACTATAATATATTGGGCGTCTCGGCTGACTGAGACTGTCTGCCTTATTTATTGTTGTATGAACAAACTTCTCAGATGGAAGTTGTACTGTCTCAAGAGGTATCTGTAATAGTGGAGAGAATATTTTCAAAGAGATTTCAAGGTTATCAGTATTTTTTTGTAGGCTACCTTATGTTTTCTGTTAGATATTATTTAGAGATGTGCGGGTAGCCGAAGAGATATTAGTATTTATTAGATATTATTTAGAGGTGTGCGGGTAGCCGAAGAGATATTAGTATTTATTAGATATTATTTAGGGGTGTGCGGGTAGCCGAAGAGATATTATTATTTATTAGATATTATTTAGGGTTGTGCGGGTACTCGAAGAGATATTATTATTTATTAGATATTATTTAGGGGTGTGTGGGTACCCGAAGAGATATTATTATTTATTAGATATTACTTAGGGGTGTGCGGGTAGCCGAAGAGATATTATTATTTATTAGATATTATTTAGGGTTGTGCGGGTACTCGAAGAGATATTATTATTTATTAGATATTATTTAGGGGTGTGCGGGTACCCGAAGAGATATTATTATTTACTAGATATTATTTAGGGGTGTGCGGGTAGCCGAAGAGATATTATTTAGGGGTGTGCGGGTACTCGAAGAGATATTATTATTTATTAGATCTTATTTAGGGGTGTGTGGGTACCCGAAGAGATATTATTATTTACTAGATATTATTTAGGGGTGTGCGGGTACCCGAAGAGATATTATTATTTATTAGATATTATTTAGGGGTGTGCGGGTAGCCGAAGAGATATTATTATTTATTAGATATTATTTAGGGTTGTGCGGGTACTCGAAGAGATATTATTATTTATTAGATATTATTTAGGGATGTGCGGGTAGCCGAAGAGATATTATTTAGGGGTGTGCGGGTACCCGAAGAGATATTATTATTTATTTTATATATTATTTACGGGTGTGCGGGTACCCGAAGAGATATTATTATTTATTAGACATTATTTAGGGGTGTGCGGGTACTCGAAGAGATATTATTATTTATTAGATATTATTTCGGGGTGTGCGGGTACCCGAAGAGATATTATTATTTATTAGATATTACTTAGGGGTGTGCAGGTACCCGAGCCTTGGGTCGAGTCGGGTCGGGATCCCAAACAAATTTCCTGACCCGACCCGAACCCGAAATTTTGAGTACTCGCACACCCCAAATTTTAAAGAGACTTCAAGGTTATCAGTTTTTTCTTTTTGTACGGTACCTTATGTTTTCTGTTAGATATTATTGTAGAGCTTGAAAAGACGAATCCGAAAGGTGTTATTGAAAGCGATTGACGAGGTTGACGCGCCCCGCAAAGTTAACAGGTTGTTTGTTCACCCCCTCTCTCACTCTCTCACTCTCTCACTCTCTCACTCTCTCTCTCTCTGTTTTTCGGATTAGAATTGCTGGCGATCATCTTGCGTGACTAATCTCGCGAAGAATGTTGTTTTCGTAGATGCATAGTTTGGTAGTGTCACGCGAGATGCGTTTCGAAACTTTCTTCCGAGCGATCGAGCGGGAAACTCGAGACCAACCTGCACACGTTCCTCGACCCCGTAAAAAAGCTTTGGATTTTTGGGGAGGTGTTTCGATCGAAACCCGACCCTGACACGCGCCGTAAATTTATATCGCTAGGGCATCCATGTGGACGTGGATATCGTACTTTACATCATCGATCATGTCACATTCTTCGGTATCATTCTTCATACATTCATGCACGTTTACCAATTTGAAAATTCAAGAAAAATTGAAACATTGCCCAAACGTGTTTAGGTAATGCTAAAAAACTAAAAAACATCATCTATATCGTGTACAGACACCGTCTCTCGAGGCTTTTCGTTAACGTGGAACGTGGAAGAAGTGACATAACTTTTTTTGGTTCCAATGATAAATTCATGAAATCTTTACCAATATACAGGGTGTCCCAAAAATGTCTGACTTCCTTCAAAGGGGAGGTTCCTGAGGCCATTTGAAGCGACATTTTCCTTTGCAAAAATGGCCGTTTCGGCTTTGTGGGCCGCGCGCCTCCGTAATATCGCGGTGCAGCGTTCGCTTTAAATAATTTTAATTCCGTCAATTTTAAAGCGCTTGCCTTTTAAAAAATAGGTCCGTAAAGAGGAGACTTGAAGCTGTCACCACGTTTTTTTCGAATTTTTAAAACAGTCCCGGCTATAGGAAAATTGCATTTGCTTAAAACATTTGCAAAATAAATGGTGAAGAAACCATTTCTTCCAAATCGGAATATTTTCAATAGATACTCTTCTGTGTTCAATAAAAGCTCCTAAAATCTCATTTTCCTCGGTACTCTAGTTCTAGTGTTATAATTTAATGAAAAAAAGTTCTTTACACGTCTGTAAAACCAACATTTTTTAAGATTTCGAAAAATCCTTCGAGATTCGTTCATACGTTACTAAAGACTACAACATATTCAAATTTGAACTTTCCGACATAGGACTCGAAACATTTTCTTCTCTTGTTTGTTCCTTGGTTTCGACCGCGGGTGTATCACCATCGCTCGACCTCTGTCGCGCGCGGCCGTCTCTGCCAATACGCCTCTAGGTCGCGCTCTGATTGGTCCGTGTTTTTCGTTAATAACTCCTTAACAAAGCCGAAACGGCCATTTTTGCAAAGGAAAATGTCGCTTCGAATGGCCTCAGGAACCTCCCCTTTGAAGGAAATCAGACATTTTTGGGACACCCTGTATTCGTAACATTTTTCTGGTTAAAACGATACCCGACACGGTACCATTTGGAACGTATTTAGCTGTGTAATCCATGATATAGTACAACCTCGATTATCCGAACAAATCGGTGGAATTTCAACGTTCCCCAAACTGTGTCGTGTTTGGGCTCGTTTTAATCGAGAGAACGTCACAAATATGTTAGTATCATTTTCACAAAGAAATAGCAAAGTTTCGTCATGGAATGACTATTGTTTCGCCGACATCAACGAGTGTCGTTCAGAATAAAGAAGTCGTTAGCCCTTAACCAGTTAAGTGTGTTTGACGACTATATCCGTCATGGAGAATTTGATATTTAAATTGTAATTTTGACGAAAACTAAATTATGTTTGTAAATTTTAATATGTTTAAAATGTTTAGAGATCAAGACGAAATGAAACAAGCAAATAAAAATTATAAATAATTTGAGTTGGATTCATAACGGCATCGCTTGATTATCGCGACATACGCTGGTGCGCGCTTTGTAAATAGATCGCCACAGTTAACTGGTTAAAATTGTGGATTCAAGACTGCCAACACTGAGCTACCACTGTCTACGTTTGTGTTTCGCCAAATTTCGTAGCAGCACTATAATAAATTTGAACTTTCTAGTTTCGGTCCCATTAATTAGTGTACTTTGGGATTGATACCGAGCGCTTCACGTATCAAATCTTGACGAAAAACAGCCTGTACAAAAGATGAGGAAGAAAAATTCAACTTTCACGTGAAAATTCGTAGCAAAGGCCATCGCAGGAAGCAAAACCGAAATTCCTAAGGCACCGCAATTTCTGGCAGATGGTACCTGAGGACGACCTTTGATTCGGCCGCATTAATTCCACCTTTTCAAAACCGAAAATATTAACCATTTCAGATAATTATGCGTACGTGGGCATCACTCTGAAGACAAAGTTCAGAAATTCAGAATGAAACCTATTATTCTGAGATCTCGTCGAAAGGAATTATGAAATGACTACAGAAGAATGTAAAGACAATGTAAAAACTCATTTTGATTTTCCTAAAATTCTTGGAACGGGAAGTTAATTTTTGTGTTGGTCCTCTTAGTTGGAAGAAAAATTCAACTTTCACGTGAAAATTCGTAGCAAAGGCCATCGCTAGAAATAAAACCGAAATTCCTAGGGCGCCACAGTTTCTGGCAGATGGTACCTGAGAACGACCTTTGATTCGGCCGCATTAGTTCCAGCTAGATCGGGCTAATCCATCCGTCCCGAATGAAACGTTATCCATAGGTGAGACGGTGGCCTATCGACAGATTGAAAAATCTGTGGAACGCAGCCGTTCGTGAAACTCGAGAATAAGCAGGGCCCGCGGACCATGATGAACGGGGGACTCCTCGAGGACACCGAGGACCGATCGAAAGGGGGGACTTTTTCGATCCACATCAAGCGTCATCTCGTCGGACAGAGTCGGCGATCGGTTACCTCAGCTGCTTCGGACTTCGGGCGCAGCTGACAAACCTTCTGCCGAGTAGCCACCGGTGGATAAGTGGATATTTTCTGTGGGACAGGTGCTTGCAATCTGCTCGGACAACAGCCGGCGCCCGCGCGGACGATTATTGCGATTCATTACTGCGCTACAATCACAATAATCGTCCGCGAATCATTGTCATCCGTGCACCGTCGCGCTATCGAATTTGTCGTGGCGAAAATTCAATTTTTCGGCGATCAAATTTTGAACAAATTTTTGTACACGCCAAGCGAGAACCATTCGAACCTTCAAAACCGAAAATATTAACCATTTCAGATAATTATGCGTGCGTGGACATCACTCTGAAGACAAAATTCAGAAATTCAGAACGAAACCAATTATCCTGAGATCTCGTCGAAACGAATTATGAAATGACTACAGAAGAATGACAATAAATTTGATATATGTATAAATTTGATATACGCTATTTCCGAGAGCTTCAAGTACCTACAACTCGAAACTTCAAACTGTTATATCTCATTATGGAAGTATCTGACAAAAAAATGTTTCAGACAAAATTGACTTGTTTTTTCCGGTAGAATCTAAATATGTAACATTTTATAGGGGGTTCCATTTAAAATTACAAAGGTACCTCCCCTCCCCCGTTAAAGGGGAAGGGAGGCCACTTCACGTTTATGTAGTCAGAAAGGCCCTTCGGTTCCATGCAATTTAAGACTAAGTACTTTAAAATCGATGGCATAGTTTTCGAGATATTGAGCTGTTCAGAGTTATGTGGGCCACCCTGTATATTTGATATACATATATGTTTTTCGATCGAAATTTTAGAATAAATGTGTGATGATATTGAGCTCATTTTGATTTTCCTAAAATTCTTGGAATGGGAAGTTAATTATTGTGTTGGTCCTCTTAGTTGAAAATTTGGATTCTTCGTAGCGACTTTATTTTTTTTTGCAGCGACAGCGTGAATTGTGATGAATTTCGAAGATGGAGACGAGTTGCACGAGGTTTGCTCGAGCAGACGGTGTGTAGGGATAGGGATGAAGCAACGAGAGAGCAGACCGGATAATGGGTGGTTGATATAATACGATATAATGGGAACATATAATACGGTGGGTGTAGGCGAGGCGTTATTTATGTATGGGAAACGCTCGGTCTACAGGGATCGTGGAATCAACAGCTGGACTAGATCTTTCGCAACAATCTTCGTTTCGTTGTCTATCCGTGGCGAACGGCTGCCACCTAACAGCTAACAGCTTGTCGATTAGTTTGCTGGTAAGTCGATTCCTTGACCACGAATATGTCGATAGAATTTCATCAAAATTCCCCTGACCCCTTGCACTACAATTTATTTTATGAATTACAATTACACTGATCTGCAAAATTAAGCTTCTTTTTTTGTCACAGAGAACAGTTATGTATGATCTTGTAGACTTTCGTGTGCAGAACACGAATCTGAAAACCGTTTGTCGTCATTAGCTTCAATTTTTGAATGATTTTGAGAAAAAACGTCAGAGATTCAACTTCCGGACGAATAAGAAAGCTAGACGAATAATTCTCACGTAGAAAAATTCTGTATATGTAAATAAAGAAAGCTAGACGAATGATTCACACGTAGAAAAATTATGTATATTTCGATATTAATTAATTAAACACAAACACCTTTTATACTCTTTTAATATTGCAAAGACTTTATTTTCAAATATGTCTGCTCGCTCTGCGCTTTTACATTATTCTGTTCGTCTTCTTGCCTGCCTTCATATCGCTTGCTTGCTTGTTTGTCGATTTAAACAAAACAGCTCCTCATAACGTTTTACCGACATGTTCCCTAAATTAATATCGATTGCCGACATATAAGTAAATAATATTTATAAGGCGTAATAAGTATTTTTTTAATGTCAGCTCAATCACGTTTGCAGCTTATCGCAACGCTGATCGATTTTGATAAAATTTCCAAAATATTTATTCTTCCCACAGATCCAGAAAACGTATTTTTTAAATTCCATCACATATTAAAATAGCGACAGAGAAGAGTCTCTGTTAGACTCTATTTATGTAACATTTTGCCATTTTCCAGCAGGTTTGTATGCATTTACAGAAAAACTTCCAAAAACTTGTACTTTTTACATTTACTTATTTTACATTTATTTTATTCAGAGATAACGACGAAAGGGTGCCCTATAGTTATTTTGAAAATCCCTTTAACAAAATATACGGCTGAACATGGTTTTTTTCAAGTTGCATCAACCTCACAAGGGTTATTAGCAACTACAAGCTTACAATTAGATGGTCATTTATAATGTAGATTTGGTTGAATATCTTTGTGTGCTTCAAGAATTTTATTAGTTTTTCGCAAGATTCCTTTATTGTGTCCGTGGCATCTTTCGTTCCCGAGGAATGATTCAAACTTTCTTGTTATTTCATTCTGATCTCCGAGAAGAAGACTGTACGAAATAAACAGTGATCTCTCATTTCTGGAACCTTTCACTCGAGACGATCGTTGCGGCTAAGTAACTCAACAAAAAAAAAACAACATTAATTATTAGATTTATAACAACATGATGACGAGATCGTCAAGACGAAATGAAACAAGCAAATAAAAAAAATATTCTGTGTTTGACGACTATACCCGTCATCGCTTGATTATCGCGACACACACTGGTGCGCGCTTTGCAAAAAGATCGCCACAGTTAACTGGTTAGTTTGATCTCCTTTTCGTCTCTCGAGCTAAAAACGAAGAATCGGCTATAAATTCGTAGTGAGAAGGTGCAGAATCGGTTGTGGACAGACGTCCGGTAGGATGACAATAATTAACGTGTTCCAAAAGGGACGGCCGATGTGTTTCCGATGGAAAAGATAATCGTGCCAAGTAGAGATAATTAGAATCAAGGGGCGCATCTGTCGAACCCCTTTGAGGAAACGATTTGATCGGTCGGGCCGGCCGAAAACGGAAACGAGAATTCGAATTCGGACGTTCTCTTCGGGCTCGCGGGGCCGTGAACGATCGCATGAATTAACATTTTGAGGCCGAGAATTGTCGGGTGGTCGTTTCAATTTATAATTAAGACCCCCGGGCTAACTGCAGTCGAGCGGGGCAGCATGCTTGTAACCACGGTGCCGAATAATTAATGACCATTCGCGTTTCACGGTCTGGCGTACCGAATCGTGTTTGCAACTCGGTGAGCCGCGGTTTGCCATTTTCCACGGAGCCGTCCGCGATCAACTGATCCATCGAACGCCTTATCCGGATTGCTATAAATTGAATCGATAATCAGCCGAGTTTCGATCGTTCCACGTACTCGTATCATTTTTACCGTGACGCTTTGAGACTTGAACTCTATCGTTTGCGGAAGATTTATGTTTCATGTTAATTTAACCCCCGGAGCGAAATTTCACTCTAGAATTTATTTCTCCTCGATATTTATTTTTTTTTCCCATCAATGCTTTCGACGTTCGACGTTGTAGCGATTGTATACTGAAACAGGAACTTCAATAAGTATTCCAGAATTTTTTTTAGATCTTTTCGAAGCACAGAACAGTGAAAGTATTAGTCGTGAACATGAACGACACGGTATGCATGCGACGTCGATAAAAATAAGGTTGCAGACGATAGATAAGATAATTTTTTGTTCAATTTTCCTAAATTCATTTGCTATTGGAATACATGGTTGGAGAATCACTATACTGTATTTTTCTCATTTGAAATGTTGCAATTTAAATAAATACAAACATGTGTTTTTGCAATCGCAAATACTTAATTTTCAACGTGTATGTTAATGATTTCTTTTACTGATACACCATTTGGATTATCGAGTCCATTATCGTTAAAATCAATCTACAAAACTATGTATATTTATTGTGTTCAGCTCCACAATTTTTATTTAGAAGATCGTAATTCATATTGGAAACATTTACGATATAATTAAATTAATGGTAACATTTTCGGAAGTTTTTTGATAAGAATGGGAGTATTTTATTTCTAATGAGACCGTTAATTTAAAATTGAAAGACCCGTGGCGCCATCCGAGTTAAAATGCCGAAGTTACAAGCACAGACCTGGTATAGGACCAGATAGGGATACCTATAGAATCCTCTCTGCTACAGACATTGCATGAAACTGCCATTTCATCGGTGCAACTGCAATGCATTTTTCTGTCCACGGTTCTGAATTACCGACTCTGTAAAAAATGCTCTAGTACGGCAGCGCACTCTACCAAAATGGAACGGTCAGCCAATGGACCAAATGATAAGTTTGACCATAGACTTAAGACTACTATAGAGATTGCACCTTACGGATTTTTCTGTCGCGGCCTCGGGGCAGTGATGGTACACAGTCTGTGGATGATATATGGTATCGGTTTTTTCGCGCATGCGCGACTAATCGCAGGAACGTATGTACGTCTTATGTTTGTGAGGAAAGTAGGGGAGAACTGTTATTGGCGGAAAACTGGACAGAAGAGTGCAAGATCCTATCTGAAAATCGAAAAAAAATTTGCGAAACTATTCGGGGTGACCAAGGTACCCCATTTTAGCCCAACTTTGTACTTTACTGACGCTAAAATCGTCGCGCATGTGCGAAAAAACCGAGACCATATACCATCACTGCCTCGGGGGCCAACAGCGGCCAACAGTCGCCCCCGTACCATTTCGGTGTCGCGCTCAATATTACCGATAATTTCACAAATTTAGGCGTATTAGCAAGAACTGAATATTCCGTACACTGTATTTTTACTACGGGTGTGGAGGCTACAAATGTATACGGCGCGTGTATTTGAACGGTGAAAATAATATTTATGAAGAAAGTATTACAAAAATACGAATTGTAGTAAAATTAATTTGGTTTCTATACGTAACAAGATGTAGCACCACGTATTATTCACTCGTGCCGCCTACTTTTTTATAGGACTTTGAATCTCCTGGTGCAAATTTGACGAACATGATAACGATGGTGATATCCAACAAGAACGAACTTATGCACATTTACGAAGAGAAAGAAAGATAGACACAGAGCTGCTGAATAATGTGCACACTATAGGCAAAAAATTTATTAGTCACGCACTTGTGAGGAATTGTTTATAAATATTTGGAGTTAGGAAGTATACAACAGACCTTCAGCTACTTTCACATATAGTTTTTCGTCACATTTTATGTCTGATTAAACAGTTATAAACCATTATTTTAGGACTTGTTCTAAAACATACTCAAATAATTTAGCAGATCTCCGGAAAAAATAATCTTCCAACTTTAAAGATTTAATTTATGCACTTTTGCAATCGGAGGATCTAGAATGATGTCTCAGCTACATTCCCGTTGAAGTTTTACGTAGATTCGAAGCCTAGTTAATTAATTATTTACGATTTTCAGACAGGTGACATAACGATTTGTGTGTTTATTATTTATTCTTGATACACAGGCGGACTCTCCTTGTCTTACACATTGCAGGCATACAAGATGGAAGTTATCTCCTCAAAAATTGTTGATTAATAGTAAATCAGGGGATTTTTATAAATATTAGATCTCGAAGAATATAGAATGGACCTTCGGCAACATTCTTGTATAGTTTTCAGTTCGATCCAGGAAGAGGTTAATTAGTTATAAATAATTTTTGTAACTCTTGTCCTAATGAAATATTGTGCATATTAGTGAGAATTGAATATATTGTATGCTCCAAATGATTATGCATAAAAGTTACTCTGTATCTCACGTACTATTAGCCACTTTTACTAAAAAAATGGGTGGTGACCAATTATATAATCGTTGTAATCGTTAAACAAGCAGAGATAATAAAAACATTAATTACATTTTCTCGATATAATTATGCTTGGTAATATTCATGTATCATAAATTATTCTGTATCTCGTGCTCTATTACCTACTTTTACTAAAAAATTAGATGGCAAGATGGTCAAGAATTGTTACAAATATTAACCAGCTAGACATAATAAATTTATCAGTGAATTGTGTTCGATAAATTAATGCGCGCGAATATTCATGTGTTAGAAGATATTCAATATCTCGAATTCCATTACATATTTTTACTAAAAAACGTGATGGTCAGATAGTCGAGGGAGTGCATGTCGACATAATTTGCTAAAGGAATTATTATAAACATTAAACAGCCAGAGATAGTAAATTTATTACTTACATTTGCTTGATATAATATTGTTTGGTAATATTCATGTGTTAAAAGTTACTCTGTATCTCGAGTACAATTAGCAATTTTTACTTAAAAATAAGATGATAGATAGTCAAGTGGATGCTTGTCGACATCGTTGGCAAAAGGAATTGTTATAAACATCATACAGACAGAAATAATACATTTATCAATAATTATTATCACGACGATCGAGATCTACCAAAATTAGTTGGGGTGGGGAGCGTTGCGCTTCGCTGGGCGCTACGCATCACTGCTTACCTAAGCCCGCGGAGCGCGTTCAGTCAGTCAGTCGGGCCGGGCCCTCCGGCAGGAGCGGACGGGCTCCGGGACCAGGTGGGTCTCCAGAGCTACCCAGGCCTACCTTCAGCGGGCTTTGGATTGACCAAGGGTCCACCACCACCAGTGGCCATCCAGAGCTACCCCTGCTTACCGTCAGCTGTCTTAGGGTTGACCATGGGTCCTCCAGCAATGGTCTGCCCTGGTCTACCGTTGACTACCCTGAGGTTGACCAGTGGCCATCCAGAGCTACCCCTGCTTACCGTCAGCTGTCTTAGGGTTGACCATGGGTCCTCCAGCAATGGTCTGCCCTGGTCTACCGTTGACTACCCTGAGGTTGACCAGTGGCCATCCAGAGCTACCCTTGGCTACCTTCAGCTGGCTTAGGGTTGACCATGGGTCCTCCAGCAGTGGTCTGCCCTGGTCTACCGTTAACTACCCTGAGGTTGACCAGTGGTCATCCAGAGTTACCCTTGGCTACCTTCAGCTGGCTTAGGGTTGACCATGGGTCCTCCAGCAGTGGTCTGCCCTGGTCTACCGTTGACTACCCTGAGGTTGACCGATGGTCATCCAGAGCTACCCTAGTCTACCCTTGCCTACCTTTAGCTGATTTAGGCCACCCTGGTCTACCCTTGCGGTTGACCAGTGGTCCGCCAGAGCTCCCCTGACCTACCTACCATTGCCTACCATCAGGTGACTTAAGCTGGACCAAGGGTCCTCAACCAATGGCCTACCGTTGTTTATCATGGTCTACCTTTAGCTAGCTTAGGGTAGTCCAAGGGTTATTTAAAACTTCCTTGGCCTACTTTAAGCTAGCTCGGGGGGGGGCCATGGTCACTTCAATGCTGTCTTCGTTTACCTTGGGTTCTGAGCCGATCCAGTTCCAGTATCCGGCATGAAGTCAGGACCGTGCTGATCGTTTCAGAGATGGCAATCATTGCAATGACTTCGCATCTTTGAGTGAGTCACTTTTTCACTACCTTGTCACTATACTCGTCTGTAGAAATAGATTAGTAGTAGCGTGTAAAAGTAGTTAGTTGCATGCATGGGCAGGCCTCGCCGCCCCAACGATCAGCCGAGATGGGAACGTCCGCGATTTGCACTAGCGTTGCGACAAAACCACGCGTTGCATTAGTCGATTTTGAACAGCGATTAAAGTTAAAATTATGATATAGATTGTTTAGTGTGTAGCGTTGCGAATCACAAATAGTCGTGGTTTAAATTTACGTTTCATTTTGATGACTGCGCTTTTAGAGTTCATATCGTTGTTGTTTCTCAGACAATGTAAAGTAATCGTTTTTTGGATCTCTGTTCGTTGAATTAGCGTTGCGCACCAAAAGTTCGCGTTTGCATTAGAGTGTTTCGACTTTTCAGGCTCCCATGCTCGAGCTGCAACGATCAACTGTGAGATGGGCACATCCGCGATTTCGAGTAGCGTTGCGAAAGAAATTGTCACACGCGTTGTACTAGTATCAATTTTCAAAGTTGATTAAATGTCTAGTTAATGTTGCGAATAAATGGTCGCGATTTAGAGTTTTAAATTTCTTGTTTAAATAGAATTTTGATTTTCGATCTGTTGAATTAGCGTTGCGCAGCGAAAAGATCGCGTTTGCATTAGAATGCTTCGACATTTCAGGCGCCCATGCTCCAGTTGCAACGATCAACTGTGCGATGGGCACATTCGCAAATTCGAGTAGCGTTGCGAAACAAATTGTCGGGGTGGTGCCGAAGAAAAAGAAGAGGCTTTATACCGAAAATGGCTGACAAACTGTCACTCAAGGGAGCAGTCATTGCAATGTCTTCGCATCTTTGAGTGAGTCATTTCTTCACTACCTTGTCACTATACTTGTCTGTAGAAGTAGAGTAGTAGTAGAGTGTAAAAGTAGTTAGTTGCATGCATGGGCAGGCCTCGCCGCCCCAACGATCAGCCGAGATGGGAACATCCGCGATTTGCACTAGCGTTGCGAGAAAATCACGCGTTGCATTTAGTCGATTTTGAACAGAGATCAAAGTTAGTCTTCCCTCCAATTATTATCGCAGTTTCTATCAGCGATATTGCTTCTTTAAAGTATAGCGTTGCGAAATAAAAAGTCGTGATTCGATTTGCATAAACTGTAGAGTAATCTTTTTTGGATCTCTGTTCGTTGAATTAGCGTTGCGCACCAAAAGTTCGCGTTTGCTTTCGAGTCTTTCGACTTTTCAGGCTCCCATGCTCGAGCTGCAACGATCAGCTGTGAGATGGGCACATCCGCGATTTCGAGTAGCGTTGCGAAACAAATTGTCACACGCGTTGTACTAGTATCAATTTTTAAAGTTGATCAAATGCCTAGTTAATGTTGCGAATAAATAGTCGTGATTTAAAGTAATTCTAGAGACACCGATATAGAATTTTAGACGTCAGAGTTATTTTCTTATTTAAATAGTATTTTGAATTTCGATTTGTTGAATTAGCGTTGCGCATCAAAAGGATCGCGTTTGTATTAGAATGATTCGATATTTCAGGCGCCCATGCTCCAGTTGCAACGATCAACTGTGAGATAAGAACATTCGCGATTTTAAGTAGCGTTGCGAAACAAATTGTAACACGCGTTGTAATAGTATAAATTTTCAAAGTTGACTTAATGTCTAGTTAATGTTGCGAATAAAGAACCGCGATTTAAAGTAGTTTTAGAAGTACCGATCTAGAATTCTAGACCTTAGAGTTTTAAATTTCTTATGTACTTTGTAAGAATGGTAATACTTAATTTTGTAAGACTTTCAAAGTTCAACTTTACCAAATTTATACAATATTTTTGTCTAGAAATTGATATTTTTCAGGAAATTGATATTTCTCAAGAAATTGTTATTTATTTCAGGAAATTGTTATTTATTTCAGGAAATTGTTATTTATTTCAGGAAATTGTTATTTATTTCAGGAAATTGTTATTTATTTCAGGAAATTGTTATTTATTTCAGGAAATTGTTATTTATTTCAGGAAATTGATATTTATTTCAGGAAATTGATATTTATTCCAGGAAATTGATATTTATTTCAGGAAATTGATATTTATTTCAGGAAATTGATATTTATTTCAGGAAATTGATTTTTATTTCAGGAAATTGATTTTTATTTCAGGAAATTGATACTTATTTCAGGAAATTGATACTTATTTCAGGAAATTGATACTTATTTCAGGAAATTGATACTTATTTCAGGAAATTGATACTTATTTCAGGAAATTGATACTTATTTCAGGAAATTGATACCTATTTCAGGAAATTGATACCTATTTCAGGAAATTGTTATTTATTTCAGGAAATTGTTATTTATTTCAGGAAATTGTTATTTATTTCAGGAAATTGTTATTTATTTCAGGAAAGTGATATTTATTCCAGGAAATTGATATTTATTCCAGGAAATTGATATTTATTCCAGGAAATTGATATTTATTTCAGGAAATTGATATTTATTTCAGGAAATTGATTTTTATTTCAGGAAATTGATATTTATTTCAGGAAATTGATACTTATTTCAGGAAATTGATACCTATTTCAGGAAATTGATACCTATTTCAGGAAATTGATACCTATTTCAGGAAATTGATACCTATTTCAGGAAATTGATACCTATTTCAGGAAATTGATACTTATTTCAGGAAATTGATACTTATTTGAGGAAATTGATATTTATTTGAGGAAATGGATATTTATTTGAGGAAATTGATATTTATTTCAGGAAATGGATATTTATTTCTGGAAATTGATATTTATTTCAGGAAATGGATATTTATTTCTGGAAATTGATATTTTTATCTTGAAATAAATATTGCTCGGATCGGAGTTCCCTCAGGGACTCATTCACGGGATGGGGCCCGTGAGTGGGTACGGGGACTCGCGTCCCGGGGGCACCCGAATCGCCTATAGGTCGTTGCGTCTACAAATCATTAGATTTGGGCTCGATGTGGTTTCGATTTTGTTTCGAATTTGTTTCGACTGGTTTTCGATTTGGTGTCGATTTCGTTTCAACTGGTTTTCGACTCTATTTCGATTTGGGTCGTTCATCTTGCTCTTATTAGTCAGAACGAACGAAGAAAATTCATCAAAGGAAGAAAATTTATCGAAAGAAAAAAATTCATCGAAAGAAGAAAATTCATCGAAGCAAGAAAATTCATCGAACGAAGAAAATTCATCGAAAGAAGAAAATTCATCGAACGAAGAGGAATCATCGAACGAAGAGGAATCATCGAACGAAGACTCCAGATAATTTATAAATTAGTTTTAGTGCGTGCGTTAGTTATTAAGATTGTATATCGTCGTTGTAATTATGTCGAGTAATTATTGGCGTAACTTGACTTTGCTCGCTCCGTTTTCTGACTCCGACACAGCCTTCTGCTGTGTCGGCCTTGCTTGCAGGTTCTGAGCTGGTCCAGTTTCGGTATCCGGCGTGAAGTCATTGAGAGAGATGTCTAAGAGACTCCTTCACTCGTCTTCTGACGATCCTCTGTGTTAACGTAATCCTGGGCACGCCATGTTCTCATGTCACCCAGTAGCGCCAGAAACCGTTTGAGCGCATCTCTTTGCCATCTTTCTTGGTGATGGAGTGGCGGGTATCGGGCTGGTCGGCTCAGGACTTGTAAGCACTGAACGCGTCGCGTCACCCTTGAACCAGAGCCTTCTGCTCTGGTTCGATCTTGTTTGTCTCTTTGAAAGAATCAGAGCCTTCCGCCTGATTCGCCCTTGATCCCTCGTGGATCAGAGACTTCTTCTCCGATTCACACTTTGCCCCGCAATAATTACTCGACATACGCTAAATGGAAAAGAAGTCTTTTCCATGAAAAAGACTACTTTTCCATTTAGCGACCTGCAAAACTTAGTTTCTAAGAATCTTCGTTGTAAGAAAGGGAGACAGAACGATGGGAGACTTCGTTCTGACTCCTTTTCGGGTCTCTTGTGCAGCAACCTCCTCGTGGTGAGACCTGGGCAATCGGTATTATCCACAATTCGCAAGATATTATAACTTATAAATTATAGTATCTTGCATGTAGTGGATAATATCGAGCTAATAGCTGCACATTTAGAATATTTGTGTAAATATGTATTTTATAGTGGAATGTAAGACTTAATACTTTCTTCGCTTTCCTTTGTCACAGCTTCAGCATTTACAGAGTTTCTATTTCAGCATACATGTACCTTTAACAAACACCTTCAATATTAATTTTTGGATTCGTAATTGGAATATGCTCTTGACGAGTCGCCTTTATGTCGTTGCGTCCACAATTCATTAGATTTGAGTTTGATTTGGTTTTGATTTGGTTTTGATTATGTTTCGATTTGGATTCATTTTGGGTTCCTCGTCTAACTCTTGTTGGTGAGCAGGGTTAGCTTTGCTCTTGTGAGCGGGTATTAGATTTGCACACCTATACGGGATGTAGATTGTAGGTTCTGATGCAGGCCAAACATGATATAGTCTTTGAGATGTACGTTACATATTGCGTATTGATTCGTTAATAAAACATTATTTTATATTTAAATTATATAATTGGTTGAAACTAGTTCTGATTCATACCGTAGAGGGTGTAAAAAGTTGAGACAGGTTCTGATCCAGGCTAAAATGTAAAAAGTTGGAATGTGAAAACACCGGCCGTGAGCACTCTCATATCCTCTCCGATAAGAGAGATATTCCTCTCTGATAAGAGCGATATTCCTCTATACATTTTTTAAAGAAAGAAACTTCACAATTATTTTCGGCCCTCTAGCGACGAATCTTAGCAAAAGTATTGAGGCCGCTGCAATCGTTGAAAATTTCGATACGAAAACAGTGAAGGTCTACCGAAATTCGTGTTCCATGATGTTCTATGTGTACGAATATTAATTTTGAAAATACGCGGCGGCCACTTCCGGCTCGTGACATCCCCTGCCAGGCCGTTGGTATTTAAAGAAACCCGTCGATCAAAATCGCAATTGTATTCGCACGGGATCAAAGATGCGAGGTGCGGACATCCATGTGCGATATACTCGCGGAACGTCACCAGATTTGATTGTGCTGATGGCCTGATCGCGCAATATTTAATAATCGTCTCCAACGTCGTGGATCACCGAACCGGTTCCCGAGCCATGTCCATATTGTCATCATCGTTTTAAAAAACCACGACATGAGAGTTCACGCGAACAACACAAAAATAATCCTCTGGAGCGACGTAGAAACGATTGGTAGTTCCGAGGGCCTTGGAAATATCGCTTGTCCCCGGGTCGTATGATACCGAGAACCAGATTAGAATCCGATTTATCATTTACATAATGCCGCCTAGTCGTTTGGACGCCGTTTACAGGAGTATTCTGCTCACAAAATTCTTTACCAAGGGATGGGGCAGCCCTCAGAATTTGAAAAGGTAACGATCACCTAACCTTCTCGCGGTGGGACCTTGAAATATGTATCGAGATTCGAGAGTGTTCTTCACTGTGGTGTGATGTGACGTGTACCTACCTTGTGTGCGTGTGGACGACACTAACACGATTTCCTACATGTAATCTTTATTTAAAATTGAAACTTTGCAGTTTTGATGCTTAATCGGAATGACGTGTTTGAAAAAATTCGTAAATTATTTAAGACACTCTCCTATCAACTAAAAGCGACGTCAAATAAAACAAAAATATTAAGTTTGGAAATTATTATGACACGAATGCCGAAGTGACAGGTTTTTGATTTTATTTCTAATTTTCTAAAGCATTTTATTTTTCATTTATCGGTAAACGAAGAATGCCGAAATAACGGTGTTTTGATTTTATTTATAGATTTTCAAAGCGTTTTATATCTTTATTTATTTACGAAAGAGATTCAATTGAATCAATAAACTCGTTTTGTTTTTTCAGGATTTTTGAATTTAGGAGAGTCATTGCCAACAGGGAAGCATGTTACAACCTTATACCCCGCGATTACCCAATCAATATTACTAAGGTGATTATTATTAGACAGTAAAACTATTTCTGATATTGCTCACCAAAGTAAAGAATCACTGTTTATTAATAGTTGTTTTTGATTGTAAATAGGACGAAGAGTGGTCAGACTGTCATATTATAGAAGGTTGTTTTCAAAGTCCATTCGACAAACACCTTCCTGGTATAATGCCAAACGAGACGATAACTGCTCATTTTCAATTGGTTCTGCCACGCAGATGGCATTCACACAAAACAAAACCTGTTTGTTTACACCTTGCTGGTACAGGGGACCATGTAAGCATTTCTTCTATTTTTATAGATTCACCGGAATATCTGTCGTATTTTATTAGTGAACAATACAAAACTTCTAAGATCAAAACTATACTATTTATTGGACAGTTGTAACAACAGTAAGCATTATTTTTTATGGATCATTTTTGTGATGTGGTTCCATTATCATATAATTAGATTCTCTTGATTTTTCAATGTTCTTCTAAAGCACAAAAAATGAAGTATTTTTTTAAATGGATTCTTTCAATTCTTCAATGTTCTACATAACAACCATAACAACAACACCGATCCGATTATTTGATCTCGAGATACTCGTGTCCAAAAGACAATGTATTCCCTTTTTCTTCTTCTATTGTTTGCATTCTCATATTTTTGTTTGATGTCCTTGTAAAACATTAATAACAAATTCAACGATAATAACAAACATATATATTTACATTTAAAGATGTTATTTAAATTCATGAGTAATAAAGTTATGAGTATTGTTACGAGAAGTTTTTTTTATATAATTATAAAAAACGCCAGATATTTACGAGACTCCGTTTAGCTTGGTGTCTCTGTATAAATACATTAATTAATTAAATGTTCCTTAGTTTTTTTGGAGGAGAAGAAACCTGATTGCTAAACCACTTCTCAAAGAATCGGGGATCGCGTCGTTGTTGCTGGAAAATCCGTTTTATGGATTGCGAAAGCCACAGGATCAAATGTAAGAACATGTACTCCGAAGGTTTGTAATAGGAAAGTCATGAAAAATTCGCCAATTTGTTTGTCATTATATTAACGTCGCCCTTTTCTGTTTTTAGACGTTCTAGTTTACATAATGTATGCGACATCTTCATCATGGGAGGATGTCTGATAATGGAGTCACTTGTTTTATTAAATTGGTGCGAGCAACAGGGTTTCGGGCCTTTGGGATTAACGGGCTTATCAATGGGCGGTCATGTTTGTATTTTTCACTCGTCCAGTTTGGTGGAATTTTTGTAAAATCATTCTATTTTTGTTTGTTGTGTTTCTACAGATGGCTTCTTTGGCTGCGACTAATTGGCCGAAACCTATACCCCTAGTTCCTTGTCTTTCTTGGTCCACCGCGTCGCCGGTGTTCACTCAAGGGGTCATGAGTGCCTCCATTAATTGGACGCTCTTAGAAAACCAATACTTCGCGAATGAACTGTATCAAAACGATCTCGCCAAGATGGTGAGAATCGTAGGTGAGGAGGTAAGTGGAATTTCATAAACAATTTTATATAAACACTAGGTTTACGGGACGCGTCAACATCACGCGTTCCAAAAATTGCAATTTACAATTAAACCAAAAACTACGCAGCGTCTGCACCGTCGGGGACCTAAGCGCTAAACGCAAAACGGACTTTCGGAAGAAGCGTTACTACTTTCGCAAGTAACGCGCATGATATAAATTCTATATTATAGAATATAGATTTCACAGATTATATCGATTTACTGTGTAATTGTTTTTGTGAATTGATAAATGTTTAACGGTGCTAATATACATACAGAATACGTGAAATGTAGAAACGTTAATTTTACATTAATCTTTCGTTTGAATCACGTCGAAAAAAGGGGTTCTTATTTTTTTTTACCATGACGTACCTCACTAAAAAATCTGAAAAAATTCATGAAACATACTTATACTCATACGCTGAAACTGTAAAGGTATAAATGATGTCGTTTTTAAACTTCAATGCGAAATCTGCATTTGTTCGATTTTTGTAGGTTTTTTATTTTTTACAACCAGGATATTCTACTTAAAAATCCGTATTAATTACAGTATATGTATTCGGGTATTTGGCATCTATTTGATTTTTTACAAAAGTTTCGCGATTGCTAAAGAGGGAAAATAGGCCAAAACTAATATTTTCTAGTTTACAAGGGCATTTTTTACCATCTTTTCCGGATATACCCTTTTCTTCTTTGGATATTCGTTATTTAAAAAATGGCTAAAAATTTGAATAGACACATTCTCGTTATTTTGGTGAAGTAATATAAAATAGTCATTTTTAGTGGTACCTAAACCTGGTGTTAGAAAAGAGTGGAATCTTCGCAAATAATACACAAATCGTAAAAGTCAAGATTCTATAAGAGATTTCTATGATAACACTAAATTATTTTTACAGGATGCATTCCTAGCTGGTCAACACTTTGCTCAACACTATCCGGCAAGTATGAAAAGGGTTAAAGAATTGAAGGAGAAGTCTGAGGATGCTAATCGAAATTCAGACTCGTCCAACAGCAACGAATGTGTGACGGAGAGCAAATTAAATAATGGTTGTGATACTCGAATAGAAGATGGTAATATAAAGGAGCAAGTCGCGGACGAGAAAGCAGCGGCGAAAATATTTCCTTTGAGTCTGCTCTCCGACAGATTTAAGTCGAAAGATTCGAACGCGCTCAAAGGCAAGTTTTCTCGTCGATTCCTAGAAACTGTAGTGTTGTCGCAATATTAATCTCTACTAATTTCCAAGTCCAAATATCTTTTCAGTTCTGAATTGACTAATATACTAATTCATAGCGTGTATATTTCCGTTTAACGGCGCGCGCTTATTTAAGTATACAAAAATTCTTTCGCGTAGAATTGAATTTTCCTTATTGGTTATAAACTGCGTAGCTCAGTGTGTAATGAAATTAAGTTACCGGCATGTTACACGACGTGCATGACTATTTCGAGTGTTACTTTGGCAATAGGCATTTGTTTATTACCAGTGTCGAGGCACCCATTATTTTCGGACTATAAGTGGCGGGAACGAGAGGCCTTGCAATTCATGTGCGGAATTATGGACGAGTGTACGCACCTGAAAAATTTCGAAGTACCTGTTGACACTGACCTGATCATTGCCGTCTGCGCGAGGGACGACGCATACGTGCCTCGGGACGGCTGTATGAGCTTAGAGAAAATATGGCCGGGGGCTGAGATTCGTTACATCGACGCGGGGCATGTAACAGCATATCTGCTGCATCAGAAAGTGTTCAGGTACATCGATTAATTCCAATTAATTATGTATCCTTCGTATTGTCTCGGCAAACCTGCATTTGCTGGACTGCGGATCTTTCTGCATCGATCTTTATTTAACATTTTACTTACCGGTCATTTTTTAATAGCCTTTTTAAAACCGAAAATCGACAGACAATTGCTCAATAAATAATTAAAAAGCGACAGCAATTTAATATGTAATTCAACAAATTTTTAGAATTAATATGCTTCTTTTATTACTGCTTTTATTAAAATCTAGGTTTACGGAATGCGATAAAATAACGCGTTCTAATATTTTTAATTTATGATTATTGAGATTGTAAAGATAAATCAAAAAAATTATTTTTTGAAGTACATATAATTTAAAAAATTGCTATAAATTTGGATACATACATTCTCGTTGGTTTCATAAAGTAATGTAAAATAATGACTTTTAATGCTCCGTAAATCTAGTGTTAATAGACTTCCGGTAGGTAAAGTGTTAATAATTTTAATAAGTTCTTCTTTTATGAATGCATAAAATCCTCATTTTATTAATTGGCTTGATTATTTTTAGATCTACTATAGTGGAAGCATTTCAGCGATCTCTCAAAAAATATCCTCAACAAATCAGTTGATGTATGTGGAATTTTATAAAAACACTTTATTGAACGAGCAATTGTGTATAGACACATTTCTAAGTCATTATATTTTGAATATACGAGTGGTCACTCTTTTTGATAGATGTACAATTTCTATTGCCATTCATTTGGACAATCTTACGAGACAATAAAACGGTATCGTTCGAAATCTAGCTAATTATATTTTTTCGTATTGTTGATATATATATAAAAGAAAAACTATATATAACGAATACTCAACGAAGTGCAAACAAATTGTAATATATTCTGTAAAAAAATGTGCAATAAAAAATCACACAGTAATTATTTGGTTTGTTGTTTTTTACTTCAATCTTTTTAAATGGGGAAGAAACTGTAGCAATATTCGAGTACATGGAATTCGAATTGCGAGTCTATTTGTGAAATTGTGTGGCGGTTGATTCGAATTGCATCAACTGAAAACTATTTGTTTACGAATAAAGTGTTGTTTACACGCTATCTATAGCTTTAACGTATAATTGATTATTCGTAACAAACAAACAATACATTTAACTCGTTGTATATTTTCGAAATGACTTAAAGCATTCAATTGAAAGTAAATTCATATTCAATTTAGCATCCGTAGCAGGGAAATAAAACTGACGAGATTTCAATTAACGAATAAAACAGAAAAAAATACAAATTTTTAATATACTTTTTAAACGGTATTTAGACATGTTTAAATATTCATAATGTTATGAAAAAATATAACGTTATATTTCAGATAGTCTATAGAATTGTTTTACCTAAGAATCGTTGGAATACATTTTGCGATTACAACAAAAACAATTCGAAAAGTTGAGAAGACATTTCAGAAAAATGGTATGTTAAACGTCTCTCGCTTTCATTAAACATTATTTAAACGCGTTGAAATGTTCATAAAGTTATAAAAAAATATAGTTGTATCAGAGAACATCTACAATCTACAGAATCGTTCTATCTAAGATTCAGTCATGTAGCTTTTACGGTTGAAGCAGAAAAAATGTTAGAAGTTAAAAACGTTACTTTTTATTCGAAATAGAATTTCTCAAGAAGTAGAGGCGCTAGAGAAAAGCGATTTGCGGGATTGTGTATAGAGCGCATTCGACTCTGTGGAAACAGTGTATATCGGCGTATCGGTTATCGAAACGCGCGAAGCACTTGCGAGAAACTCGAGTTCGCAGGTTTCGCTCTGCCCTCTGTCGCCGTCCTGGTAAATAGGAAGCATGGTGCCGCCGTCTACCGGCGCTCGTGCCGAATCGATCAAACCGGAAGCTTCGTAGCCGCTCGCGTAAAGGCCAGGAGCCAGCGTTGGCCACATGTGTTTTGCGGACCGCTTTTCCGTGGAAAAAGATCGCCGAAAATGCCGTGTTTACGTAATCCGTGGTAACGCGACATCAAGAACGGTGCCTCCGAACACGCCGCAGTTGTGACAAAACCGTTCGATCCGTACACGAAGCGAATCCGCACCGAAAAAACCTGAGTAATTACAAAGAAGATCCGACCTGAAGATAAATTACATCCGACAACGAGAGGTGTGCTCCGGTTGTCTCGCAGCTCTCTAACGGCAGGGTATCATCGTCCGGGAGGGCACAGTGCGTTCGTTCATCGGCCAGAAATCACCGTAGAAAAGGTACATGTTCGATAATTCCGTGCCGGTTACGTTCCGCCTCGGCTCGTGAAATCGCCGAGTCAGCGTGTTCATAACCGCACGCAGCCTCGTCCACGCCTCGTGTTCTCCCGTCTTGTCTCGGACCTGTTCTACAGCCTAACGTAAACCGCGGATCGATCTCGAATCGTTGTCGAGTCATCGTTCCAGTTCGAACACGTGGGGTGGTAAAGGACATTCAGAGGATCGTCCGCGAGCGACCGCGTGCGTGCACGCCGCGCCTTCTGGAAAGAGCCGATCCTTGTGGGCGTTCTCTCTCTCTCTCTCTCTCTTTCTCTCGCGTGCTAAGAACAAGTTAGCTCTGTTCGAGCGAGAACGATCATCGTTCGGGACAGGAAAACCGCACCAGTTCTCGCGAACGAGAGACATGCGTCCGGTCGACGGCGCGGAAGATGCGCCCAGGTCGGTGCTATAGAGCCGAGTCGACTCTACTACGCGATCCTATCGCGAACTATCGATACTCACCGCCCTGCGACGAGGCTGCCCGGCAGGATTGATGTGCTGCGGGGTGTTAGACGCGTCAAGGGACCCCTCGACCGCCTGAGAGTCCTCGTCCTCCTGCGAAAACAGACTTTCGGAACCCTCGTGCTCCGGGACCTCGTGCGTGTTCGTGTCGAGCCGCGTGCCGTTCAAGATGGCGGCCAAGCTGGCCAGCGGCGGCCAGGGCAGTGCCAAGAGGGAGGAGGGCCCCAAGGTGTCTTACGCAAGTATCGTTAACCCGAGAGCCGACACCGAGAACCGGCCACCGAACACCAAGGACAACAACAAGGAGAACATAGGTCAGGTCGCGCAGTCCATGCCCATCAAGGACCACATGGTCTCGCAGAACCTCAATGTGAGGGCCAAGTCCTATCAGAAGAACGGAAGGAGGTTCACTCCGCAGGGGAAACTCGACAGGCCTTACGAATTCCCTGCTGGCAAACAGCTGCCCGAGAGGGAAGCTTCCGTCGAACAACGCCAGGAGAATGTCAGTCACAACGTCGCTCACAATGTTCCTCATAATGTTGTTCAAAGCGTCGCTCGCAATGCTGTTCAAAGCGCCGCTCACAATGCTGAAGAGAGCGAACAGGTGAACGGAACAGATATTGGCAGCGACGGAGAGTTTCAATTCGTGGCTCCGAAGAGTGCAAGAAGAAAGGAGAAGTTGAGGGAGCAGCAAAGGGAGCACAGGGATCAACACAGGCACAGAGATCACAGGCATCCGCTGAGAGGGCATAACGGAAGCAACGAGAGGACTCATAAAGAGTTGAGAGAGAGAACGGAGAGAGGAGAGAGGACAGGTGCTGATTCTATTGCAGGGAATAAGGATGTTCAGAAAGAGACAGAGGATTCGGAGGTTGATTTCGAAACACATGGTCAGCCACCGGTCAAGTATGTCGAAGCACCTCTGCCTACTGTTAATCCCTGGACAAAGAGCAAATCCTCCGTGCAGGAGCCGAGTCTCAGTTCCGTTGCATCTGTAGCTTCTGTGAGTTCGACGACTGTGGAGAAGCCAGTCGAGAAGGAGAAGAGGGTGCTGCAGCCGCAACAGCAGGGAGTTGTTGGTGAGTATTTGATTATTATATATGTATATTGTTTTATCTTGTCTTTGAATGTCAAGTTTATTGCTCTTAAAAATATATTTAGTGCTCTATAATCTATAATGTTCACTATCTTAGTGGGGCATTAACAGTTTTCTTTTTAGTATTCTTTTTTAAGGGTTGATAAAAGTTTATGCCATGGTATACAAATTTTATGCACCTCAAGTTATTGGTTTTTAAACTTGTTACAAATAAAATTTATTAGGATGGTAAAGATTGTTTTTATCTGATAGTCGTGCGATAGATATACATGCTTTTAAATATTTAATGGTGTACATATGCGTACCAATTGAAATTAGGTATACTAATTGAATATAGAAGTAAATCGTGGGTCATTTGGTTTGTAAGTTCTTCTATTTTATAGTTTTTGTATCAAATTGGCCTTGTACTTTGTACGTATGATGAAAGAGGCTCTTATCAATATCAAGAATATGGAACTACCATGTTTGAAGGTATTGCTGATATGAACTTAATATTTGGGGGGCTAGTGGAAACTTACTCGCACCGCATTACACAATATTTCAATATAGAATGACATTAAGTATTTGCTGTAGATGTGCAGAAAATTATCAAATTGTACCGCATTTTTTGGGACTCCAAAATCATTTTTCTTGCAAAATATTTTGTATTCCATACTCTTAAAATATTCTTTACTTATTAGTACATACGAAATGTCTTATCAAATTATTCAACATTTCGGTAGGAGTCGAACATTATTTTTATGTTACATTTTATAAATAACAAATGAAAATTTATTGTTGATATTGAAACTGGAATAGGAAGTAATTCATTTTTATTGACAGTATATTTTGCGTTAAATATTCGTGAAAATTACTTTTACATTACATTTTATTTGCGAGTAAAAAGTGATTATATTTGTTCTCTTACAATAGAATTGTTTTTAAGCTGAATGTAATGAATGTTACAGGAGAAATTGTAAAACAGTATTTAGACTATATAAATAACGATGAAAGTAATTTGTAGGAAATCGTACACGTTTAATTTCGTAGAGAATGTTGCGAAATACTAGTCAAAACACTGTATCGCACGTTTCCAGTGAGAAATTGCATTTACGAAACGAATTCATTTTACAATTACAAATAGTTTCTAAATTTCTAAAAGCGCGGATTTAGTACTAGGTGAGATACACATTTCGAAATTAGGAATGCAAATAGACACGTACAAAACGAATTTCACTTCTGGAACACATATTTTAAACGAAATACTTATCCAACCAGTTACTGCGAGTCTCACGATACATTGTAAAATAACATGTTTTCGAACTGCAAAAAAAATACGTCTAACGGTCAAACTTTAATAAACTGGGATTAATCGTCTTCATTATCTGAACGTGAACACAACTTACAAACAGAATGAAGCTATATTCGTTCTGAATTCTAATCATTTTGTAGTAATTCAACAACAAAAAGACATGTGTAGGTTGAAACAAAAAACATGGGAAAATTGATGAACTCTCATAATAGGAGATAAATCCATCGTTCATATTAATTTTATAGCTATTATGTGGTTATTAATGATCAATAAACAGGCTGACGCAAGTTAAAATAATTAAAAACACCTGTTATCGAAATAAAGAATAATTTATAAGGGTCGAGGATTAAAGTACTCGAGTATCGAATGTCGAGCCGGAGTACTCGAGTACTCAAATTTAAACGTGCAAGTACTCGAGTATCCACCCCCTGATTACAGTATCCGAGTACTTGGATTTAAATTGTTCGAGTATTCGAGTACTCTGATCTAAATTATTCGAGTACTTGGATTTAAATTGTTTGAGTATTCGAGTACTCTGATCTAAATTACTCGAGTACTCGGTCCTAAATTGAGCGAGTACCTGTATTCTCACATCAGAATCTAGTAAGTATGCGAATACTTGAGTACTCAGATAAGTATTGAGTACTCGAGTATTCGAATCCAAATTGGTATTCGGGATTGAATACCCGCCGTTCCAGCTTTACCAAGAAAACGTTAATGAACTAGATTAATTCATAATAAATTAACTAACAATTATACATGAAGTATGAAATAAGGCATGAACAGAATTTGCACGAAGGAATATTTATTACTAGACTGCGGATCTTTATGCGAAATAAAAATTGTACATGTACGTTACGAAAAGCGGGAAGAAATTGAAATTCTTTTAATCTTTGTGCTCCTTCAAACGAGCAAGTTAAAATTTCAATTTTTGCCATAAAATAGATGCATTAAAATTGGCGGTTTATTTGTTACTTACCGATTTCTTACCGAGTGCGGATTGATTCGTTGAGAACAGGTCTCGCCTAACGCGTTATTGAAAGACGAAACCAGAGTGCCTACTCGAGTGAGAGGAACTCGATTCCACGTTAGCCATTGCCGTTCAGGTGTTCGATCGTTGGCAACGATAATAATGGGATATTTCGTGGGCTCGATTCGATCGCGTTATCTCGAGTTATTGGCGACAAGTTTTTCGGTGCACGTGGCACAGCCTAGAACCACGCTGGCAATAAAGGTTTTAGCACGTCAGCCACGGTCTCTTTCTTCATTTGCATAACGAACGTTTGTTCGAACGATCTCGTTCTCGGGCGACAGCCCTTCCTCCACTCTGAAACGTACTTTCGAACACGTGGTCGATGGCATAGGCCACAGCGCCGCCATGTTCGCCGAGTATCTAAGTTCCTTTTTATCAATCACCACCGATAAACTTGGCCCCGTAAAAATTTTCGACCACGTGGGCTTCCGCCATATTCGCCTGAAAATCTTCTGCATAGAGGTCTTCGTTCTAACATGAATGTTTAAGCCTTGGGTTTGTTTAGGTACCTGTTTAGTAATTTCTCAAAATGTATTTTCTGCATATACCCACTTAAAATTAATTGAAATTAATTATATCAGGGGTTGAGCAGTTAGGTAATGTTTGTTTGTTTTGTTTTTAATTTTAGAAAAAGTGACTAAATTCTTGAGCTGCAGTCTAATATACCGAGATAACCAAGTTTAATTTAGATAGTTTTGCCAAATAGATAATCTGATTATGTCGGTGATTTTATAGAAATGTTTGTCGCCGAAGAACCACTCCCAGCGTCAGAATATTTGTTCAATCGTCTGTATAGGATAATGTTGCTCGCCCTAGTAACGGGAGACATTGAACAAGTTCCAAAGCGCCGCCTTGTATCGAGTAATGTAGAGGGGGGAGTTAAGTAGAGGCCTAGGACAAACATTAAACCCATTAGCTTGTCCAATAGGTTCGCTCAGTTCCCCGTGAACCCAGAATTTCGATCCTTTCTCTCAGGATACATTCAGCAACCGTGAAGTACACTCTAAATTCTAATCAATGAACCATTTACAAACATTCATCTCTATTTCGAGTCACAACAATCCAAAATGTAGCACAAAAATACACTATTTCATCCTAGTCACAAATTTCATTAATTCGACCTTAAAAATTCATATTTCTACAAAAATCCTCTTTTACTTTACCAGAAAAATTGAGTTTTAAAACTTTTACTGTTAAATCGACATGAAACTGTACTTCAATGTTTCATTCCAATTTCAAGATTCATTAATTCTATTTCTATAAAAATCCTCTCTTACTTTACCAGAAAAATTGAGTTTTATTACTTTTACTGTTAAATCGACATGAAACTATACTTCAATGTTTCATACCAATTTCAAGTTTCATTAATTCATTTTGAAAAATTTCTATAAAAATCCTCTTTTATTTAACCGAAAAATTGTGTTTATAAAATCTACGGACTAGCAACTGTTTTTAAAAAAAATGTTAACGGAGGTTCAATGCAAAATTGGTTTGAACGAAGGAAGTTGATTATTAATGGTATTATGCATTTATGGAGATAGCAAGTTTGCAGAAGTCAAGGATGCATGTCAACCAAATTGAACTTTTACTGCGAAACCCGGGATTAGCATAAACTGCATACGCTCGATCGCAATGTCGATTCATTGCTTCGGAAAATAGAGACTTGACAATCGGCTTGCAAGGAGAGTCTTCCGGTGAATTCTGAACACCGGTGACGCGATTAAATAATTGAAAAATGATCTATCGACGTTTCTTAGATTTATGATGTATTGTGAAGGGAGTTGCAAAAGTCGACATATACGTTACATTGTTTCTGTGGAATGTTTCTGTTCGTAACACTTATTTTAATAAAGTATTTCACACATGAATCGTTATATGTAAGATCAACTTTCTCTGGCACATTAAACATCCTCCAATTTTCAAGAAATTAGGGGCACGCAATTTCGTTAACTTTAACGATCTGTCTCGGTAGATGATAATATTGACACAGTTGGCATAATATTGCAAATATTAATTACTACATAAAAAGTAATTCAGAATATAAAAATGCGTGTTCAGAATATTAAAAAAAAAAAGTTAATGCGTTGTGGGAAATCAAGAGAATTATAGAGAAATTAATAAAAAAATTTCGTTTACTCTCACTTCTTTATAATAATACGTAGTACAGGGTACATAATGCAAAGCCGCACACATGTGAATCAGTGTCGTCAGATCAACCTAAAACTGGGTTGATTTTCCTCGCCTCCTTTTCCCCTTCCACTATCCAACGTCCCCTACTACGACCGTAGACTGGTCACGTGACGTGCCGCGCAACTTGTTACATATTACTCTGGCCATCAGAGAGGTGGTAAAGTGATGTGAATCAAACTTGTACAAAAATATTGATTTTATAAATTAGCATTTTAATAAAATAAAAATGAAAAGCTGACATGTTTAGGACGTGGACGCACAACAAACCGTTATATTTAAAAAATTTGATGCACTGGTATATTCAACAAACTCGGATTAGTAGTAAAAAATTACTATACACGTCTAGAAATAAATTTTGATCAGATTTTTAAAAATATCGTACTATTGTTGCGCGATATTTAATTAATTGAACAGTTGATTAAAATATTAGTTGGCGTGATTCGTTGGTCCATTATTGAAATTGCTATTAGTTGAAAAATTCGATTTGGAATTCTTAGCTGTGAATCTTGGAATTTTTTACAAAATTGTAAAGTGATTGCACAGTATGTAAGTAAGGTATTAATTAATGACCGAATGACTGTATGAACACGTAAAAACGTCGGGGGCAACGACATTGACACTATTCCTAAGCGGTCGACAGTGGGTCGCAGCACGTGATGCAATTATCAGCGCCTCGTAACTGCATTACGTTCTTCGGCTGTAATCCAGACATTCACTCTCGAATTCCTTCGGCATCTAATCGATGGACGGCAAACACGATCGTATGTGCAATGGCTGCATATACGCCGTTGCAGGAAATCGATACACGCCTACGAGCAATCCTTATTTGCCGATCGCGTGCAACTTTTAATCTCTGAAATATCATTTCACAATCTCATTACCGAATCATTAGATAAATGTTTTTAATTTTTTCCCACCAACGCACATTTTTCTGAAAACAATCTAAAAATGTTAGAAATAATACACATCACAATGTATTATACATGCGTGGCTGGTGTGAAAATATAAACGATGTCACCCTTAAACTTCTACAAGAAATATGGCTTCTTTCTGGTTCTAGCTTTTGGAATTTTAATAACTAGAATTTTCGAACAAAAAATTTGAAAAAAATTCTCCAACATGTATCCTTGTGGTTGCAACATACCACATTTTTTCAAAATTTTTATTTGCAATTAATCAGACGAACTTCAGCGAAAACGAACAATCTAATTTCTTTCAATATAATCGAGATTAATGTAGCGGGTTGAAACTAGGTAAACAATATTTTCTTCTACGTCTACAACTTTCAACCAAAAAATTCGAAAAAATTCTCTGATATGCACATTGATTGCCGCAGTGCAGCCCATAATTTTTTAAATTTTACATACAATTAACGAGATGATATTGCGTTGAGACAAACAATCTATTTTATTTCAATAAAATCGAGAGTAATATGAGGAACTGAAACGTGGTGTACAAAGTATTTTCTACGACTACAACTTTCAACCAAAAAATTTGAAAAAATTCTAAAACATACACAGGTATCTGCACAACGTGTTATAATATTTTCAAAATTTCTGCTTCCTATTAGCTAGCCAAAATGAAGTAAAAAATAACAATACGATGTATTACCTAGAACTACCCCCTCGATTGGAACTTGACATACAATATTTCTTCTACGACGAAGATTTTTCATAAAAAAAATTTGAAAAAATTCTCAAATACATACTTCGATACCTGCGATATGCCTATTTACATTTTTTTCACAATTTTGACATGCAATTAATAATGTAAAATTGAGGAAGAACAAACAATATGATTTTTGACCTAGAACAACCTCCTCCATCAAGCTAGAAGATTGATATTCATCTCAAAAAAGTCTAATCTCGACAATCTATTATTGCATTCACTAGAGAGCGGCACTTTCACCCTTACATTCTAGCTTCAATTTTTTCAGTAATATCATATGAAAACTCGCAAAAATCTCATAAGAGCCAAGGCGATCGATCCCCCGGCAATCCCACCGGTCGATACACATCGAAATGTGTCGCAGAAAGTGAGAGTGGTGAGAGGAAACCTGTTCCAGGCCGTAGACCTTCTACCCTCGATAAAAGTAGATTCGTAAAGGCCAAACGGACGCTTTTCAACGGGCGCGCGAGTATTTTCGAGCGGCTGCGCGCAGAGAACGGCAGAAACCAAGTGTCAAGATCATTTCATTTTTTTCCTTCTCTTCCTTTCCAGCCTTTCTTTTCCCCTGTTGAAATATACCGGGAGAGGTGGGTGACGACGCCTGAATACCGACAACCGTTTAAAATATTCACGGCTCGAAATTATCCGAGTTCCGTTTCTACGTTCGGGACGTTTTGTCCCTTTGACAAAACTTTTAGGGGACGGATCTCGATTATCCGGGGAACTTTTCATAGTGAACGGTGCTTTGGTAAATTATTCGCTAGACTCGTATAACTTTCAGGAAATCGTTCAACATTGCTTAATAGGCTCGCACGTCTCTTTCGCAATGAGTACATAGTTGCATTATTTTATCAGAGCGTGCCGCGTTGCTAATTGCAAGAGTACGTACGTCAAACCGTCGGCTTTTCATTTTTTTCATTACTGTGCTTCTCATTAAAAAAGACGAAAAAATTGTCTTGTTTGTATGTTGATAATTACGACCTGTTGCATTTTTTTTTAATCTTTAGGTATCGTTATCCAGAGAATATAATCATTTAAAAAACATGAACAGCGTCACCCTTAAACGTATACAAGAATTCCTTATGTATATTTTACAGTTTTGTATTTTTTACGGCTACAATTTTCGAACGAAAAATTTAAAAAAATTCTCTAGTATGTGTCCTGATAGCTGCAACCAGTTGTATTTTTCTAGAATTTTTATATATAATTATCCAGACATAGTCATTTTAAACACATATGCAACGTCACCCTTAAACGTATACAAGAAATCCTTATGTATATTTTACAGTTTTGTATTTTTTACGGCTACAATTTTCGAACGAAAAATTTGAAAAAATTCTCTAGTATGTGTCTTGATAGCTGCAACCTGTTGTATTTTTCTAGAATTTTTATATATAATTATTCAGACATAGTCATTCTAAATACATATGCAATGTCACCCTTAAACTTATAAAGAAATCTATATGTATATCTTCCTGTTTTTAATGTTTTATTCTAGTATGTCTCTTGATAGCTGTAAGCAATTTTGAGAAAAGAATTTTCACATGAAATTTAACGTAATATTAAAGAAAATGTAAAGGGTTGCAATTCGGTTTGAAGTATTTCACATCGCAGTTTGAAGGTTGAAATTGTTGCTTCAGAGGTTTGCCAGTTTCTTTCACGCGCAGATTGCATAGTTGTGATATTTTATTCGCGTCTGCGATACCGGAAACGGTGAAAATACCACAGAAACGAAATGGTCTATTCAGTCAAATGAAGAGCGTCATGATTTATTGCGGCATCGTATTTTGTGCATCTATAGCATTCTTAATCTTTCAAACTCGGCATAGTCGAATTTAATACGTAGTATTAAGTAATAATTAATATCGTAATACATTAGGAATCAAACATGACTAATAAATGCAATAATAAAAACAATGTAATAATATAATTACGTACAGAACGTATAGAACTCTTTTACAGTTCTGTTCAGGGATTCAAACGTTTTTTAAAATATAAAATAATTCTCAAGCCATCCTTAAATATCACAAAAATTAAATTTAATAATTCCAAAGTGATTTCATAAAAAGGAGAATATAGGAAAGAGATTTTTTGACTTATGTTAATTTGGAAAGATATAGTTGAAATGTATAATAATAATCTACAGTTCTGCTCAGGGATTCAAACGTTTTTAAAAATATAAAATAATTCTCAAGCCATCCTTAAATATTATAAAAATTAAATTTAATAATTCCAAAGTAATTTCATAAAAAGGAAAATATAAGAAAGAAATTTATTGACTTATGTTAATGTGGAAAGATATAGTTGAAATGTATAATAATAATCTACAGTTCTGCCTAGGGATTCAAACGTTTTTTAAAATATAAAATAATTCTCAAGACAGCCTTAAATATCAGAAAAATTAAATTTAATAATTCCAAAGTGATTTCATAAAAAGGAGAATATAAGAAAGAGATTTATTAACGTATGACGTGGAAGATGTAGATGAAATGCAAATTCAATATGGAACATTTTGTCATGGGACGAGCAGTTTGTAATTAATTTAAGGTGGCACACTTAGGTGACTCACCAGGTCCCAAGAGCAATTCTGCACTAGATTCTACTAGAGATATTAGCAACAATTTACAAGCGGCATGAATCGCACCGCTCGTGCGCGCACCGGCTCCAGAATTTGCGTCTTGAATTGACCGGAAACCGTTAAACCGCGTGCGCATTGCGTACGTATAATACGGTATAATAGTACGACGTGCATTGTAAGCGGTTGGTTATCGATATAACACGCTGCGGGACAAATCGGTTGCCATCACCTCCTCGTACACGCAGCAGACATTGATTTCCATGCGTACCTTGAAACGCGAACTTACAATTCGCTTGCGATACCATCGGATACCTGGAAAACTATTTATCTATTTTTACTACGCACAATTCGCAGAATTTCTGCGACAAAACCGAAAATAATACAAAACAGTGGATCGATGACTAGCAAAGAATTTAACAATTTTTCTTGGTTAAAATTATTGCATTTTTTTTTTAGACAAAGAGGAAAACATAGAAACACGTTAACAATATTTCAAGATAATGTTATCGATAATAACAGTGGATATTAAACATTCAGGAAAGAATTTAACCATTTTTGCTAGTCACAATTCTTGGCATTTTTGCGATGAAAAGACACGTACACAAATTTATATGATTTTATATGAAAATTTATTTATTCCTCGTTTTTTGATGTTTTATAACTAGACAAAATATCAAATTTTCTGTCCTTCTTTGCATAGCAATAATAGTTGATTGAATATTAGATTTTAATTTTTTGACTGTTGCGAATTGTAGCCAATCATTTTTGTCATAAACGGATAAAATCCGTAGTCTATTTATAACTATGCAATTCACTATAATCAGAATTATTTTGTTATATTTTTTCAGACATATTAATGAAGATACATTTTGCAGACCGATTGATTATAAAGCTTTTGCAATTCAGAGTTAATTTTTTCCGAAGATGTTTGTGTATTATGTATTTCTATTTCATTAAGTTCCGAAGTTAATTAGAAGTTCGAGCGAAGTCTATTTGAAGTGTGCTCAATCTATTCGAGGTCAATGTTATAGTTATTATAAGTTGATTCGAAGTTTATTCTAGAGCAATTCTAAGACTGCTCAAAGTTAGTATAGTTCATTAAAATCTGACTCGAAATAGATTTAAAATTTATCCGGAGTCAATTCTACGTCCATAGAAAGTAGATTCTGAATCAGTTCTCGGCCGATTTAAAATTAATTGTCAGGCGACTTGAAATCAATTTGAAGATGATTGGGTTGCATATTAAAAATTGATTTACAATTGATACAGAATAGATTCTAAATCTATACAAAGTTGATTCTGAATCAATTCTCAGTCGATTTAAAATTACAATACTTAATAAGCGACTTGAAATTGGTTTGGAGAATTGACTCGAAGTCAATTCTAAATATATTAAAAAATGATTCAATGGTAATTCAAAATCGATATTAAATTAATTCTAATTTGATTCTAAATCAATCTGGAATTAATTCAAAATTGATTTAAAATTGACTTGAAGTAGATTCAATGTCGTTTTGAAATTGATGTATGTAGTAGTAGATTCAAAATTTATTTGAAATTGATTCAAAGTCGATTTGAAATTGTCTTAGAATTGGTTTGAACTAGATTAAAATTTCATTTGAAATTGATTCAAAATTGAGTCAAAGTCGATTTGAAATTGTCTTAGAATTGGTTTGAACTAGATTAAAAGTTCATTTGAAATTGATTCAAAATTGAGTCAAAATTGATTCGAAATAGTCTTTGAAGTAGATTCAAAATTGAATCACGTCAATCCGAAATTGATTTAAAATTGGTTTGAACTACATTGAAAATTCATTTGAAATTGTTTCAAAATTGATTCGAAATAGTCTTTGAAGTAGATTCAAAATTGAATCACGTCAATTCGAAATTGATTTAGAATTGGTTTGAACTAGATTCAAAATTTATTCGAAATTGATTCAAAGTCGATTCAATTTCTGAAAACTATAAATTAAAGTAATAAGTTTCTGTTCACTTTTCATGTTTGGCAATTGATGCTCAACATTTTCATTTCACATAAAAATCAACAATCTACAAATAACTAATAAAAATCATAGTTTTTCAATGTGTTAAAGTTTTACTTTTCACAATTCTATTTAGTCTCTTTCACTTTCCATTTACTATCTTAAAATCGGAATGCAAAATTGCATATAAAAATTTCGATAACAGTCAAACAAACAAACATACACTAAAAAGAAGGGAAATAAATATTGTCAAACCATAGTCCCAGTCACAAATCCAACGGAAAATTCCAATTCCTAGCGCGCAGCAACGAACTCCTCAGCAACAAGAGGGCAAACAATTCCAGCAGTTAGTTCTCGGGACTTCGCAGTTTGAAATTACGTAATAAAGAAAGAAAGAACTAGATAAAGAAAGAAAAAAATCGATATGTTGAACCCGTCGCGCTGTAGTTCCCCCTTGCACCTGAGGAGCAGCTGCGAGCATTTACTGGTGGTCGTAGTCGGTCGTGGTCGGTCGCTACGAGCCTTTTTCGAGTCTGCATTTTGCCAGGCGGCTCAGTGCACCGCTAACTTTCGAGCTGCAACCGTGCCGGTCCCTCGTTGCAACTTCTACCTCGACAGAAACAGAAGTAATCCCCTACAAACTTACTCGAGTGCGACTCGAACACTATTTACCGGAGAAACATTCAGATATTAAATTAACTTGAGAAATTTGATAAATCGTTCGGTAGACGCGTGCTTAGTTCCAAGTGTCTTCGTTTGATGCAGCTTTGTGTGTCGAGCTATGGTCTGCTCGAGCGATTGCCAGCGGTAAAATTAGTTCGCCGAGGGAAACAGTGTCGCTGAGAATCGGTGGAAACCGTCAACGTCGACGTCGACGTAAAACGCAGTCGGTTCGGCAACATATGGCAACGAGTTTCGCTCGATTCTTCGTTGTAGGATACCAGTGAACCCGCAAGGACGTCGTAGTCGCGGATCGGGTTTTGTCTTTGATCTTTCATCTTCGACCGCGAGTGGGAACCAGTTCGCGCCGGCTTAGGCTTCTACGATACTATTTTTGAGAACGGGTTTCGACGGGCCTGTACGCTCTTTCACTTTATCGATCGATACGATTGGCGAAGTCGACACAGAGGTGATTCGCGCTGAAGTTGCAGTCGATTCGATGTTGTGATGAACATCGCTTCTAAATGATTTCGAAATCGATTCAGAGTTGATTCGAAGTTGACTTCACGTTGAGTCATATGGTCAAAGTTGATTTGAAGTTCGTGCTAAATCAATTGTAAATCGATTCGAAGACGATGTGAAATCAATGTGAAGTTGATTTCAAGTGGATTCAACGAGGGTTCTAAATGATTTCGAAATCGATTCAGAGTTGATTCGAAGTTGACTTCACGTTGAGTCATATGGTCAATGTTGATTTGAAGTTCGTGCTAAATCAATTGTAAATCGATTCGAAGACGATGTGAAATCAATGTCAAGTTGATTTCAAGTGGATTCAATGAGGGCTCTAAATGATTTCGAAGTCGATTCAGAGTTGATTTGAAGTTGACTGCACGTTGAGTTATATGGTCAAAGTTGATTTGAAGTTCATGCTAAATCAATTGTAAATCGATTCGAAGACGATATGAAATCAATGTGAAATTGATTTCAAGTGGATTCAACGAGGGTTCTAAATGATTTCGAAATCGATTCAGAGTTGATTTGAAGTTGACTTGCGCTGTTGATTCGAAGTTGACTTGACGTTGACGCATATGGTCAACGTTGATTTGAAGTCCGTGCTAAATCGACTCGAAGGCGATGCGAAATTAATTTGAAGTTGATTTCATGTTGATTTAAAGTGGCTTCAACATAGGTTCTAAATTATTTCGAAATCGATTCAGAGTTGATTTGATATCGATATGGTGTTGACTAGCGCTGTTGATTCGAAGTTGATTGGATGTTTATTTATGCGATCAACGCTAATGAGAAATCGATGCTGAATCGATTTGAAATTTATTCGAAATCAATTCTACATTAAATTGAATACTCAATACAAAGTCAGTTTGTTTCAAGTTTAAATTTGATTTATAGACTAATTAAACATTTATTCGAAGTTGATTTCAAGTGGATTTCAAGTGGATTCAACGTCGGTTCTAAATTGTCTAAATCCACATGAAATGAATGTGTAACTGATTCGAAGTTAATCCGAAGGTGATTCGTTGTCGATTCTAACCTAATTTGATGACGATTCAAATGTTCATTTGAAGATGATTCTAAATTGATTCAAAATGGATTTATTAGACAATTCCAAATCGTTTCAAAGTTAATTCTAACTCGACTTAAAATTGAGTCTAAGATAATTCGAAATCGATTTATAATTGATTTTAAATTGGTTTGAAATTGAGTCTAAGACGATTCGAAATCGATTTATAATTGATTTTCACTCGATAATAGAATTTAGCTAATTTTAAAACGAATTCAAAACTGCTCCTAAATGAATGTTAAATCGATTTATAATTGCTTCTAAATTAATTTCAAATCGATTGTGAGTGAATAATGCATCGAACCTAAATCGACTCCAAATCACGTTAAGCCGATCTCAAAGCAAACTTTTATCCAATTCCGTCTCAATTTGCGAACCAGAACTGCGGCAGAAGAGAAGACATACATTGCGCCGCAGTGCACACCTGTTGCACTTGTTGCACCATTCCGAAACATCGAGACAAAGCAACGTTGATTCTAAATCAATTACAAGTTCTTACAAAGTCGATTCTTTATACGTTCAATGCCGAGTGTTTTTTTTATTGGAGAAACGTATAGAAATTTAATCACACAAGTGTTACCTATTTCAATCATAGATGAAGAGTTATCGATGAAAATTGTCAGGTACTTTGATAATGAAGTTGCCACCTTGCACTAGTTAACATCAGTATTAATAAATCAATGTTCATTGGCGTCAATTTTATGAGAACCCTTTCTGAGCAATGTAATTTCTATAATAATCATTTCGAAATTATTTTGAAATAAATTCAAACATGATTCTAAATAAATTATGTATCAATACTGGATCGAGTCCGAATCAACTCTCTGAATCACTATAAAACTAATTTAACCCTTATGTCAATAACCGAGTACCCACTTTCAGTTTCTTTTTAAAACTTCTTTAACATTTTTATCGCCAAATAGCAAAATTATTATAAATTCTTACGTTCTTAGATGATCACAGATTAATATTATTACAGATTATAGAATATATAATTATTTCTGCTTGTCTTCCGGATACATTCCCCTTTATAATTCTTATTCCTTACAATCATGATAAAATCCAATAAAAATTAACAAATGAAGAATGCAAGCAAACAGTAAAATAAACAAAACCAAAAAAATATACTTCAAGTTGTAACAAATTAATTTATATTTGAGGCACAAATATGAATGCGGTAGTAAATATCTAAAAACATAAGTTGGAGGGAATTTTTTCGGTTTTCTCAGTAGAAATAATAAACTCTTTGTGAGAAAATAATTTTGCTATGAATAGATATTTGCTATGAATAACTCTACTGAAGCTCACAATTGCAAAGTACATACAATATAAATAATAAAAATAAATTCCTATTAATTGAGCTTTGTACATAATAAAAGTATGTACGTATATGGGAATTAATTATGTACGTTTTTCTACCAATAAAATATTTTGAAAGGTTCAATAGATTGACTTTTATAAATATTCAAAGGAATTGGGGCATTCGCAGTAATACCAACACTTACCCTATTGACACAAGGGTTAAACTGAACCTTCATTTAATTCCGACTGTGTTCGCGAAACCAGAAGTGCAAGCGAAGGAGAAAACACGCTGCACCGGCGTGCACACCTGTTGCACTGCTCGCACCGTTCTGAAAACGAAACAACAAGAGACAAAGCTATCGCGTTCGAGTGCCTTGATTGAAACGTGCTTGCTCTCTCTACCTCCGTCATGATGCGGCGCTGTCTCTGTCATGTTTCCTCCGTTCTGCTCGCTAACGCCGGCATGTGTTAGCTCAGCCGAGCAAGCTTTTACGTGAGCGTTATGTAAAACCGGCGTGCGATCACGGAATCGAGGATCGAGGATCGTGAGTCGTGGATCGACCACTGTGTGTCGCGACATGAAGATCAACAGGAATAAATCCCGCTCCGTTCAACGTGAGTCTATCCATCTCGATCATTTTCTTTCTGATAATTCTGGATCTTGAAAATTTTCTACCAAACAGTTTTCCTGAGAATTATGTGTCGTATACAATTTTCATAAAAATCGATTTGGATATCTTCTTTGGTATCGTTATATCTTGACAGTTTATTCAATTAGGTAAATTAAGAATGTCAATCGATTTGAAATACAGTATCATGATAAATGCCATTAATGAAATTGATGCACTTCATAGGTTTAAAATCAATTTTTCGTCGATTCAAAATCAATTTGGAATTTATTCGAAATTTATTCAAAAGCAGTTTGGAATTTATTCGAAATTGATTTAAACTCAATTCGAAATTTATTCAAAATCAATTTGAAATTTATTTGAAATTGATGCAAAATCAATTTGATATTTTTTAAAAATTGATTCAAAATAAATTTGAAATTTATTCGAAATTGATTCAAAATCATTTTGAAATATATTCGAAATTGATGCAAAATCAATTTGAAATTTATTCGAAATTTATTCAAAATCAATTTGGAATTTATTCGAAATTGATTCAAAATCAATTTGAAATTTATTCGAAATTTATTCAAAATCAATTTGAAATTTATTTGAAATTGATTCAAAATCAATTTGAAATTTATTCGAAATTGATTCAAAATCAGTTTGAAATTTATTCGAAATTGATGAAATATCAATTCAAAATCAGTTTAAAATTTATTCGAAATCGATTCAAAATCAATTTGAAATTTATTCGAAATTGATGCAAATTTATCTGAAATTTATTCGAAATTAATGCAAAATCAATTTGATATTTATTAAAAATTGATTCAAAATCAATTTGAAATTTATTCGAAATTGATTCAAAATCAATTTGAAATTTATTCGAAATTGATACGAAATTAATTTGAAATTTATTCTAAATTAATGTAAAATCAGTTTGATATTGATTAAAAATTGATATGAATGTGAAATGGATTCAAAATCATATAATTAATGTGAATTGAATGTTGCTTAACTGGGTGTAATGGGAAGATTAATGGATCCAGATACATTATGAAAAATATTTACAAAACTGATAAAGCACTGCCTAATTGTAGTAAAACATTGCCATCTGTGCAATCATGACAACCGACCGACTTCTAAATGTAAAACTACAATTTATTAAGTTTTGAAGAATACATTTCTGCTTTTATACTCAAAGTAGAAACGAATGCTTACTGTTGCTTATGATAATGGATGGCAGAATAACTAATAGCTCATTACAATATAAATGATTTCCTCTGATTACAATTTATTTAGGTCGCTTTCTCATCATTTGACATTCAAATTGTGCCATACTAATCTTATCAAAAACTGAATGTAACTGACACATGTTATAAATTAATCTTGTAAAAATAACTTAATTTCTTTAGATTTTGTGTGATTTTTATACATGGTTGTAAATCAATGTATTTCAATCAATCATTCTGTCATAATTTCAATAATTATGACAAAAACGAATCGTGAAACGAATTCCTCCAGTAGCAAACCTAATTATTTCCCATAAAAACTTCTTTGTAATTTCAATAACTTAAAAAAAGAATATGAAACCAAAGAAACCAGCGATAGTAGATTCAGTTGTTAATTAATTGTCAATTTCAATTTCAAAGTTCAATAAATCACACAAGTCTTTCAGAATCGTTATTAATATTTCTCCAGAAATGGGTTTAATAATTAACAGTGTGATTAAAAGTAAACAGAACAAATTTATTTACCTCCGAATGTAAAAAAGGTTTGTCGCTTCTCCAAATATAAATATCTGTCTATGTATTTCTTGATTTCTAAAAAAGTTTAATTCAACAATTTAACATGTTAATTAATGTATTGATTATGTGGTAACCCTATAGTTAATAAAAAGAAAAGTGTATTCAACACAGAGAAAGAAAAGCATGATTAATCTCTTTCCCACATCGTTCTTTTCCTCCGTGAAACTATCCGGCTATTAAATAGTCTCACTGTAAATTAAACGGCCGTATTATCACGCAATGATATTGTTTACCGTTCACCGTTAACCGTCTGGCGGTTGTTGACAACGAATACGTTTCGGTTGGATTATCATTATTATTCCGGCGCAGAGATCGTCGCACGAAACTAGCTTGGCAACAGAACAAGACCGTGGTGGCCGACTGCGAGTGCCAGCCGAGTTAGATAGTTCGAAGATAGCCCAAACTCGAGCCAGAGTATATGAAATAACACGCCTGAGGTGTTTTTGGATCACCTGGAACGCGTTTAACGGGTTACATACCTTCCGGTTGAAAAATATGAGGAACTCTACCATCTTTTTTATATACAAAATTAGGTTTCATTCAGAAATCAATATGTGCATCTTATTGTATCGTGTTTAAGCAATATTTAATAATAATAACTAATAATAATAATTAAAAAAATAATAATTAATGATAATAACAATATTTAATAATAATTTTAACTAAATATGCTCTACTATAATTTGCTTATAATTTTGTTTTGGGGAGTACACATATAAACAGTTCAAAACTAGGAAAAGTTCAATTTCTGTTATATACAAAATTGTATTTCTTGAAAAAATCAGTATATACATATTATTCCATGATATTCGAATAGTATTTGCGGAATATTTGAGCTAAATAGTTCAAACTAGTGAGACGTGGCAGCAATTTTCTTATAATATTGTTTCGGGCAATGTACAAAAATAGGAGAAATTCACTAATTTTTTTATCTACATTCAATTGTGATTTTTTAAAACATCAATATGTGCTTCTTATTGTACGATGTTTAAGCAATATTTACTGAAAATTTGAACTAAATAGCTCGGAGCAAGGTCCCCACCATCGAACTTCTTCCCACTACTACGTACAGCCGTAGAATTAGTGAGTGCTGCGCGCGCCGCGCGGCTCTTGTGGTGGGAGCTTCCCATTACTATACATTATAACGATGGAGTGTAAGAGTGGGGGAAGAGGTAGGTACCTCAAATAGCTTCGGAGCTACTGGTTGGAACTGCCTGTCTTATAATATTGACCAGGAGTCTACCTATGAACAGTTCAAAAGAAGGAGAAATTCAACAATTTTTTTTTAATGTAAAAAATTAGGTTTCTTTCAAAAATGAATATATACATATTCTATATAATATTTCAACAATATTTTCTAACAAACTGAACTCGTGATCTTAAACTAGAGCCTTGTGGCAACCATTTATGCAGAACACCATTTGTGGTACTTATCATAAATACCTGCATGGAATTTTATCTAATGCACATTTTTCAAAGAAGATATTTTATGAAAAATTCCAGAAAGACCACACTAATAAAATACACCAATCTTGAAAATTTTTATCTTCTATTTCTTTATTTTACGAAAAATACCAAATTATTATCGCAGAGAAGAGCAACAATTTCTGCGAAACATTTTTATCTTTTTTTCCCGACAAGGTGACTGCAAGATAGCCTAACGCTTATCTTACCTCATTTTCCTGGTATAGAACTATCATACATAGAGGTGGATCGAGTGTGGATACTGCTTCGTAGAAAATGTTAATTAAATAACAACAATCTATCACGTAACGCGCGCATGAACCACAGTGTCTAACATTTTAATACTAAACCTACCAGCATCCATCAAATCGACCAGTCACAGATTATTTATTTTAGAATTGTTCAAATCATAAAAACTGACCACTGTTCAAAAAATAGCGAAAACTCTGTAACAAAGTTAATCTTATCATTTTCATAAAGCAACACGTGCCAGTCACTTTTAACGCTCGATAGGTTCAGCGTTAATCTAGCTCCAACCAATTTTCTAATTAGCGAGAGGCACTTCAACTAAAATCAAACCTTATCAAAAATCGGCATTTACGTAAAGTCATGCCAATAACAATTAGCAATCGTTGCGCGCCGAACCAAGGAATGCGTAGACAGTGAGCCTCTAATAGCACAAGCTCGAAAGTCTGAAGTTAAATGTTAAACATATTGCCAGTTATCGTATTCGAAATTCCGCAGCAATACAGGGTGTCCCACATAAATGGAAACACCTAAATATTTGTCGTATTTACAGTCCTATCAGAAAACTTCAGAGGACAAAGTGACACTATTGCAGGGGGCAAATATAATGGTAAAGAAAAAAAATTTTTATGTCGTGATTTTTAATGAAATTTCAAGGTCACCGCTGTTTTTTTTAAATGGAACAGTATATTTTCTTTACGATAGCACGATAGACAATAAAAAACTGAATTTAGTGGATACCACCTTTTTGACCTTGAAATGACCTTGAGCGAGAATAATCATGTTGGAGCGAATAAAATGTTTAAACACCAGAGGATATGCGACAAAGGATTACTGCAGCATGTGGTTCAATTACGTCTCAGGAAATCGACAATGACTACAGATCATTTAATGCAAGATTGCAATATTGCATAAATGAGGATGGTCAACATTTCGAACATTTATTATGATATGTAAAGGTCAACCCGCCGTAAACAACGCGTAATCTTTCCTGAAACACGTAAGATTTAAACTTTCACATTTTATCGGCTCCAACATGATTATTCTTGTTCAAGGTCATTTCAAGGTCCAAAAAGTGGTATCCGCTAAATTCAGTTTTTTATTGTCTATCATGCTACCGTAAAAAAATATACTGTTCCATTTAAAAAAAAACAGCGGTGACCTTGAAATTTCCTTAAAAATCACGACATAACAAATTTTTTTCCTTTCCATTATATTTTCCCCCTGCAATAGTGTCACTTTGTCTTCTGAAGTTTTCTGATAGGACTGTAAATACGACAGATATTTAGGTGTTCCCATTTATGTGGGACACCCTGTATAGTCAACGGTGCGTTTCCTCAACATTCGCTACACGTTCGTGGAATTTCTCTAAGCGAAAATTGCATTAGTATTTGTTCAAAGTGAAGGGATTGTGCAAGTCACTGATATTTTATTGTTCGCCGATGATTTTTTATTCCGTGCGTTACGTGCAGCGCCTGGCGAGTGCAACTTCGTTGCAAACTATTGCTAAATTAGCACCGGCTGGTTTGAAAAAAAAAAAAAGAAAAACACGTATGGAGATACACCTCCGAGATTGCTTTCGTCAGTACTCTGGCTCCGAGATAATCATAGACCGCAAGATCTTTATGCAAATTTGCACTTTTATTGGCGAATTTTACGAGGAACGCGAATGCGTGTCACGCGGTTTCTCCGTCTGACGATTTAATTACATTAAAAATGAAAGAGAAATTTTTTCTTTACATATATTAAACACTTCGTTCCGTTCTAGATGAATGTACACTATTGCTACAAAGTATCCTTTAATTAAGCAGTGGAAAAAATTATGACTTCCTTTCTTGCATTTTTGTTCAGGCTTGTGAACTTTTTGTGCTTCAGTTGTAAAAGCTATGCAAATGTTTCTTGGGCAGGATAATTCTATAGACTGTCACAAGTATGGACGTATTTATTTGCATAACCTTATAAACATTTAAACCTGTTTAATTAATTTTTGAAGTCAACAGGGGACCATTAAAGATACTCTTGGATATTCTACGACTTCAAATATTTTTTGTTCTTTAACTGTAAGAGGTATGCATATGTTTCTTTTGTTGAATGATTCTGAAGATTCTCTTGACTGTTAGCATATATTTTCTTACACCATTATAAACATTTTCACGCGTTTAAATAATGTTTGAAGCGAGTGGAACATCATTAGTGCACCATTTTTTTCGTACAATTTTCAGAATTTTTTGTGCTAAAATTATAGAATCCGCGGACACGTCTTTTTAGTAGAAAAATTCTGTAGACTCTCCCAAACATAATGATATATTTTTACGTTGTATCTCGAACATTTAAATGCGTTTAAACAATGTGTAAACGAAACAAGACGCGTCTAACGCACCAATTTTCTCGGATGATTTCCGAACTCTGACAATTTTTTCTGCTAAAATTGTAGAAGTCACGTATATGTTTCTTACATAGAAAAATTCTGTAAACTCTCCCAAATGTAACGATATATTTTCAAGTATCATTACAAACATTTAAACCTACTTAAACAATGTTCAAACGGAGCTGGCCACCTATAAAGCACCAGTTTTGTCGAACATGTTTCGAATTATTTCCAAAAAATAAGAACCATCAATTATCAACCATAAAAGAAGTTCCGAACACGGACCAGTGTCGCCGGATTTTCCTCTCTTCCTTTTCCCCTTCCACTATCCCATTCCACTACCATGAGCACACTCCAACGTCCCCCACTAAGACCGTAGACTGGTCACGTGACACGTCGCGCGACGTGTTACATACTACTCTGGTCATCAGAGAAGTGGTAAACTATATTCCCCTTGATTTAACCTATCTGGCGACACTGACACAGACTTCGTTTTCTACGGAAAAAATTAATTTTGTTAAAGGAAGTTTTCAAGTTTGAAGAATTTCTGGCGCTCGAATTTCAAAGGCATAACACTCATTTATCAATCACAATGATCAAGGCGGTTGTGCGAATTTTTCTGCAGCCAGGAGGTCGTTGATAATCAAGACGGTAACACGAGTGGCAGATTACTTTCGCTTTCGCGGTGATTTGTGTTTTTGAGGCGACCGAAAGGGATTGACTCGAATGAAAAGGGGTCAACGAGCAAATCTACGGTTGTATCACTTGCGTAACAAGCTGCGGTTAGAGCAGAGAGCTGTTTCGCTTCTGACACGAGCCGCATCGATTATTTATAGAAAATAAGGGAATCGCCGATAACGTCGAACGGTGTTTTCGTGGAGCCTGTAACACGAGATAGAAAAAGTTTTACTGGCACACACGCTGCATTCACTTTTACCTTATACTGCTACAATGCTGAGAATCGCGTGGCGCATCGGGTTAACAATTATCTACATCGTCGTTTCGCAACGAATCTGCGAGAGCGACTGCTGATTAGGTGACGTTTAAGCCAATCGGTGATCTTTAATATAAATTACCGTATATTATTAGGAAATATTTCTCATTGTTAATTTATATATATATATATAATATTAAATGCACAATTGTTTTTTTATAGCAAATTTCATTTTCAATTTTTTTAGTTTGGGAATATTTTACGCATTTTCTGTAAAAGTTATGAATATGACTTTTACATAGAACAATTCTATAGACTCTTCCAAATAGAACAGTGTTTTTTATAATATCGTTATAAACATTTAACCATGAGCAAAAAATATTTAAAGCCAACAAAACACCGTTTACGCTCTTATTTGTTTTTTATAATATTCAACTTCGAGAATTTTTCGTGATTTAATTGTAAAAGCAACACCAACGTTTTTTTACGTAGAACAATTCTATAGACTCTCCCATATCTTGTGATATATTTTTTAATAACACTGTAAATGTTTATACAATATTTAAACAATTCTCCAACTGTAGAAAGTACAGTAATTTTTTTCCCAGGAACGATTCTTTTGACTCTCCCGAATATTAACATATATTTCTTTCATATCATTATAAACATTTCAAATTGTTCAAACAATCTACCGTCAGTACTCGGTTCACGTACTGGTCACTCTAAAAAATGTTTAAACACGATACAATGTTCATGATGCATTCAAAAAAATACTGCTGTATTCAGTAGAGTCAATAAGTCTATGCAGAAAACATTTCCATACCTTTTACAGTTGAAGCACAAAAAATTCTTATAGCTAAAAACGTGTCTCCTTCAAAATTCGATTGAACTGACTTAATCCTCGTGTGCGAAAGAAAATAAAAACCTATATTCTGAAAGAGCTTTAACTCAATTTTCTCTAAAGAATATTTCTTTTACGAAAATTCCCGCAAAATTAATTTAACAGATGTATTGAAAAATTTCTGTTAGAAAGAATATACTCATAAAATTGTACAGACATCCGACTAACAAAATATCATAAATTTATGTTTCAGAGAACGGTATCACTGCTGCAAGTCAGCCGACAATAGTCACAGCCACGAAAGACAGAAGAAAATTTAACCAAAAGGTACGTGGCGTTTCCTCATTACACCGGAAACCGATAAAATCATGTTCCACTGATCTCTAACATACTCAAAGCTTAATCAAATACGTTCCCCTTCAAACCAGTGATGGTATATGGTCTCGGTTTTTTCGCGCATGCGCGACTAATGCAGGAACTTATGTACGTCTTATGTTTGTAGGGAAAGTAGGGGAGAACTGTTATTGGCGGGAAACCGGACAGAAAAGTGCAAGATATATTTATATATTATATGTACATACACATAAAATTGTAATATAACATACGCATGTTAAACATTCATATTTGGCAATCGAAAAAAAAATTTACGAAACTATGCGGGTTACCAAGGTACTCCATTTTAGCCCAACTTTGCACTTTACTGACGCTAAAATCGTCGCGCATGCGCGAGAAAACCGAGACCATATACTATCACTGCTTAAAACTTGCGTTCGAACACACACCGAGATATGATTTTCATTATTTGTTTCTTGTCGATATGCGATTTTTAAATGTGACACAGCCGAAGCAATAAAGTAGAAATTTATTGTATATGACGATAACAATGTTACACGAAAAATGTTCCACGATCTTTTTACGATCTCGTGCGAGACGCATAAATATTCGCGATAATCGACGAGTTTATGCGACGGTGGATGAGCAACATTATCAACGAGTTTATGGGACGCAATTAAAATTTATTTGGTACATTTTACAGGCGAGCGACTTCTCGGACATCGGCGATTGGCCAACCTTGGGCGCTCAAGGAGAGGTGGGTTTCAATTTATTTATCGTTTTTCTTAGCGTCCTTCGACTAACTTTTTGCAAATCCGATAAACAAAGTCACTACGGCTCACTTCTGTTGCTATCCTAACCTGTTCTATTTTTCTTTGACTGCAAAGAGTGTCAACAACCACGTCAAAAATTAAATAAATCAAAAGTGCGCGGTACAATTTAATTTTCTAGACAATTTCCTGGACCCCTGCGAGCTTTAAAAGTCAATTTTTGTTGAGTAACAAAACAAACAAATTTATTGATTTATTTATTATTTTCAATTCTTATATCGCTTTATATAAGTTACGAAGCGTCATTTACTCCAACTCTTTGATTTATGATTTTGTTCGTACCGAATTCTTATTTTCTATTCTTATATTATTCGAATTTTTATTATAGGAATTTTTTTCAAAAAGATCTATTGAATCTTTTGCATTCGGATTTTGCACACATATTTATCGGTCTTCGAAATACAAGTGCGATTTTTTTTCGAAGTGAATATGATTAAAATTACAGAGGTTATCTATTTTTTTATAGAATGTGTTTTTAAGTTTTTGAGTTAGATTTGCCTTGAATTAGAAGAAATTAGAAGTCCTGATTATTTACAACATGGCGACATCCCGAAAATTTTATTAAATTCAGTTTGAAAATTATACAACCACTCGTTCGACTTCGCATTATAATTGATAGAGGAGAATTAGTTATCGCATAAGGTAGAACTCATAAAGTAATCACACATACTTATGAGCGTAGACTTACTGCGAGAGTAACACTGAATGTGCCATCACCAACACGGATATATACAATATATATTATCTGTGACGCATGATTGCATTCGCACAATCCGTTAATCTTCAAAAATTTTATTTTGTATTAATTCTTAGCAAGTATTTCTCTGGAAAGTATCATTGAATAAACGTGAACAAAAATTTCACTCTAGAAGAAGGCAGTCGCTGTGACAGCACAAAAGCAAAATGGTGTATCCGAACTAAGTAGCGCTAAGGAAACCACCGGAACGATAGAAAGCAGAGGGAAGGAGAACAAGGAGCAGAACCATTGCCAAGATGACAGCGACGAGCATCTCGATGGCAGTGAAAAGAAAAAGAAAGGTAATTGTCTATAATTGTTCTTCTATAATCTTTACCTAAAGATTTTATAGATATATAGATGATTAAAATATATTTTGTATTATTTCAGTGAATAAACAAAAATGGGTGCCCCTGGAAATTGATATAACGAAGAGCAGAAGTAAAAGGGAACGGTCTCCAAAGTACTATAATCACAGGGAGAAAAATGGAGAAGGTGTGTCTCGTTTGCTTAACCATCTAATGTATTGTAAGATGACCTTGAATGACCTTGAACCTGCATAATACACCTATCTTCCGATTTACACGGAAGCTCGGTTTCTCAGAACACCGTGCAGGTCAAAATCATGGCCTTTTGTGTGAAAAACCGTGTGGACATCGAAAAAAAAACCAAAATGTGCATAATTTGGTCAGTTATTTATTGAAATTCATTTATTTCAACGTGAAATAAAAATGAGATACAAAAGACATCAGTCCATTCATGAAATAACACGCATATAAAGCTAAATGTAATTCGTTTTGTACAAACTAGACATACAAAATTTATAAAAAAAGTTAATCCAAATGTTCAATTACGGTCGAAGTTAACGAGCGACCGGTATCGAAAAACGACTATACAAACATGTGCGCATGTTTACCGGTCACATTTCGTACTCGGTACGGTTAGCTTTAATTTTGTATAAAAATATTGCCGCTGTGTTTAATCATGTATAAAAAAAAAATGTTGTTAAGTTTAATCTTGCATGAAAATATTGTTGTTGTGTTTCCTATAGTTTCTAAGATAATTGACTGCGTGTGTATGGAATAGAGGGCCCTGCACGTTGTAATTGAACGTTCATTGTTAACGTCGAGGCTCTGGTTTTTGCAGAAACAGATTCGTTCAGGGATAGAGAGCAGGAGAGGAGAGGATACAATGCGAGAGGAGGACGCGGAGGACGAAGTTTCAGAGGGAGAGGAGGACGTGGTGGCCGAGGCGCATATCGGGGTAGCTTTAGGCACAGGCACGACCAAGACTATTCAAATTTCACAAGAGACTACATGCAGGTGCCTCTACAAATCATACTCTACTAGCTTATACAGTTCCGTAACAGGAAACTGTGCTGCACTAACACTTATTACACTGGTCAACAAAATTAAACATTTTGTTCTGTCACAGAGAACATTTATATACGTTCTCATAGACTTTCGTCTGCGGAATACGAATTCGAAGCTCTTTGTTGCCATTAGCCACAGGTTTTGAGGCACAGGATTGATGGAGGTTTACATGATGATTCCATTTAATTTTGTCTTCTTTTCCCGACTGAGGGATGTTAGTGATGAGAAAAGAGAATCTGAGAACTTCTTCGTTCCATACAAATGTGACCCATGTGACCGTAGAATGAAGGTATCAATTGTGTTTGTTGTGTTTCAGAGCGCAAGAGACTCGGAATCGGTCAGTCTCAAGAAATGTATACGGTCTTCCGCTTCTGGTCGTTCTTCTTGAGAGAGAACTTTAATCGCACCATGTACGAGGAGTTCCGAACCATAGCCAAAGAGGATGACTTAGAATTGTTTGTCGTCATTAGCCACAGTTTTTGAGAGATGAGATTTTGAGAGAAAAAGTCTAAAATTTCAACTTTCAGAATTTTGTCTGCCTTAGCCAAAAATGATTATAACGCATGATTCTTACGTTAAAACATTTTGCAGACTCTCTCATACATGGCGGTATTTTTTTACAACATTATAAACATTGAAACATGTGTAAGAAAATGTTTACTTCATGGCCCTTTCAATCCCAGGCAAGATTATTATATTTTATGTGACATCGACAAATGTCCCCAATAATTCGTGCGAAATAATTGTCTCTTCGACAATAAACATTTTTAAGGCGTGTTTAATTGTTTATAATGATGTAAAAGAAAAATACCTTCATATTTGGGAGAGTTTACAGAATTTTTCTACGCAGGCATCAATTGTCTAGCATTTTCGTTTGAAGCAGAAGAAATTTTGGAAGTTGGATTTTTGAGTTTTTCTTTAAAATGAAATTTTTCAAAACCTGGGGTTGATAACGATAAACGGCTTTCGGATTCGTGTTCTGCAGACGAAAGTCTATGAGGACGTATATAAATGTTCTCTGTGACATAGTTGATGTTAACCAGTGATATTAGACTGTGGATTTTTATGCATTTATGACAACATTGGATATATGAAATTCGAAAAATAGCGAGAAGATTGACACGTTAAACGCGGAGCTTATTTTATCCCGTTGCTCATTTCACATTTTATTTATCCTTAATTGCAAAAATACGCCTGTACATAAGCAAAAGACTTGCTTGCTTCCTTTCTGTTTAATTTGTTGCAATCAAACCTATTAAGACAGTGAAGATATTTCTTAATATTGTGTGAATTATAATATTATACACTATTTTATACATTTGATACCGTCATTTCCCAGGGACTGACATAGCGTTTAATGTGTTAAAACGATTGACGCATGTCGATGCACTTATTTTCAATTTATTAAACTGATTAAAGAAAAATAGGACTTTCCATTTCGTTTCCGTGTTTGTCGTAATGGTTGCAGACCATTTTTAGTTTGCTTAATCATCCACAGTCTACTTATTATTCAGTTTGGTAACAATGACTATACATGATGAAAAATTGATGGGAATCTCTCAGAATAACCCTGTTGAACAATTGAAAGTAGAACTGATGTTGAATTTTCTAAGACAATAGAACTTGCGAATTTAAACACCGTTGCGTCAAATTGTAATGTTTTTGCAGATGCATAAATACGGACTTCCAGCTTACATGATACCTTACATGGGAACATTTTATTTCGATAATGCGAATTTCATTAACGGAGACGACGTAACGACGCTCAAGGAATATATAAAAAATCAAATGTAAGTCCATTAAAAAAAAAGTAATATCATTTTACAATTGTCACAATGTTTTTAACCTATAATTGAGAGTGGCGATCTAGTAAAATGGCGTATGTTACATTTCGTGAAATTGACAGGTAGACGTAAATATAATTCGGCTAGTGTAATTAATGAAATTTTTACTTTTTATAGTGGCCGAATGACGTATGTTATGCTAGTTGATTGTTATAGAGCTACAGTGGTCAATGAATTGTTTCTAAGTGTTCTTGGAAATTTCACGACGTGTAGCATGTGCTCATTTACTACTCAATCCTTCAATGATATTTATTTTATTTTTATTATTTACAGAGAATACTACTTCAGCGAAGAGAATCTTTTAAGAGACTTCTTCCTACGTCGCAAAATGGATGCGCAAGGATTTTTACCGATCACCTTGATCGCGTCCTTCCATCGGGTGCAGACTTTGACGACAGACGTGGGCCTCGTCATCGAAGCGATCATGGAGTCTGATAAACTTGAGTTGGTGAATGGATTCAAGGTAAAAACAATCTCAAATTAATACTATCAGGGCACAGACACTTAGAAATCCGCTTACATTCCACGCGTAAGCGGATAAAAGATTTGTGCCAGAGCAAATTGAAGAGGATTCGCTAACCCCATTAGATCCTATCAATGGTGTTTGAAAGTAGGCCTCGTCACAACCATACACACAATCAGTGTTGTGATATTGTGTGCTTTTTCTCGCGCATGCGCGTCCAAAACAGTAACGTATCTATATTGTGGCGAAAGTAGAGGGAAAATGGCGCTGGGAACTATTCTGTCGGGAAAGTGCCAGAGGAGTCAAAAACATTACAATGATACGAGTGAGCTGCGTATTTGAGGTGTTATTATTAACACACATTTTACACATTAATTTTTTAAAATCAATACATAAAAAATTTTACTAAACTATGCTAAAATCTCGCGCATGCGCAAGAATTTTACTTACTGACGCTAAAATCTCGCGCATGCGCGAGAAAAAGCACGCAATATCCCAACACTGCACACAAGTAGAAAAGCTTAGTCTGAGCAGCTTTTCTGTGAAAATTGAGCTAAGCACAGAGTTGAGCCTCGCATGGAGCTGCAGACCCTTCATTAATTTGCAGTCTTGTTATTTTTATAAGACAATATACACTAGCGAGTAAAATTCAAGGAACGCTAAATTTTTGTTTAAAAATTGCGCACGTTCAAAGTGTTGTAACTATAAATAGAAGCCAAATGAAGAGTTGTTTCTTCTTTTAATAATTTTAATAAGTTGAAGATAATACATCGATGTTCCTAAATTCTCGTAATTATTTTCTCGTTTTAAATTGCAAATACTCATTTTTGTCGTGAATGTATAAAGATCTGCAGTTTAGGTACGAGTGTTACGAGGGTCTGTAGTTCTACAGTTAAATTGTATCGGGAAGAGTAGAGTCTCTTGGTATCAGTGATGGGAATACTGGCGCCTTTCACGCGCATGCGCGGCGATTTTAGCCTCGATCAAGTACAAAAATCGGGTACCTTGGTCGTCCCGCTAATTTCGTAAAATTTATTATGATTTGATTTTGTTCAGTTCACCGAATTGACACCTCTCTGTAGCTCCTTTTCCAATATTAGCAGTCATTATTTAATTAAATACTAACTTACCTGAAATTCTCGCAGCCTGCTCTTCTTTCGCGCCTCGTGTCGTAACGGTCGTAACGGACTCCGCTAGACGTTCCCGCTAATAATGGTCCCCCACTACTTTCGCCCCAATAGTACCCCAGAAACTTCGGACGTAGCTTCGGTGCTGCCGAAACTCGCGCATGCGCGTGAAAAGCGCCAGTATTCCCATCACTGCTTGGTATTCGAGTACAACATGAAAATTGCTAATTGATATGATTGTAATTTCCCAGGTCAGAACTACCATAGACCCTCTGAAGTGGCCCATCCTCGACGCAGCCGGGAACCCCGTCTATTCCGAGTCGTTGTCGGACAGGTCGAACCCGTCGCAGAACGAAGTAATACTCTACTCGTCGAAATCCGATTTTTGTCCCGCCGCCAGACCCTTACCGACGATCCCTCTTCCCCCAGTTCCGCGTTATCTTCAATCCAATATCTCGACAGTAGGCAGGCTCAGCGAATCGGACAGCGTGTCATCGTCGATAGGCGACAATCTGAATCCCGACGTGCCGGAGTTCGTACCCAATGAAATGACCAGTAAGAACAACGAGTCTATAGCGGCGGACGCTGCGAGCGACTCACATGCGAACGAGACAGAGTCCGTTCAATCGCAAAGCATTCCAACGTCGTTGAATCATGACGCATCCTCTAATCTGGACGACGAAGCGTCCTTGACCGTCAAAAGTTTTGGTAATAGCGATGCACTCGAGGCCAAGGTCAATGGAGAGATGCAGCCGCCCACCGACGACGTCTGGAAAGAAGTAATTTTATTATCTAATTTGGAAATTCGAGTCTCTTCTGCTTTAACAAGTTGTTCGAGATCTTATAAAGGACATCACTCGTGTACCATGCTTATTTGAACCTTATGGAGCTAAAGTAACCTGCGCAGAAATAACGTCGTCAATTAAGAACATGAATAGAATTATACACTTCTTATTAACGACAAAAATATTTTAAATTTTGAAGAAATAGCGTATATGAAATGAAATACTTTTTCAATGTTCAATTTATTAATTAAATCATTTAGTGAAGTATCTGGTATTACAATACAAGATTCGTATGCAGTGCACTCCTGTATAATGCGATCAAAAAATTGTTTACAGAAGCTACATATGTGCATCTTCTGCGGCAATAAGTATCCAGTCTTTTTAAACAATCTTTTTTACATCTACTGTACATTCACTGCCATATGAAATACATTGATATAGTCTTTTTAAACAGTTTTTGATCGCGTCTTACGGGAGTTTACTGTGTTCCAATCGTGGTCCTTACGAATGGTTAGTTATCCAGGGTTGTAATGTAAACGTTATAATGTAAAAAATTGTCAGTTTTAGATAAACCTAGTGTTAAGCATTCCTTGCATCTTGCAACGAAACGCGATTAATAAGTAATAAACATTCATGGAATCGTTGTAGGTGAGGCGAAGGGTGAAACCGTCGCACAAGGAGAGAAACGAGGAGAGAGAGAAGGTTGACAATACCAAGAGTGAGGAGAGAGAAGAGCTGGACTTCCAATTCGACGAGGAACTCGACACACCGCCTCCGACTGGCCGACACAATGCGTTTTCCGAATGGTTGGTTGCGTCATCCTTTCGTGTTAATTACGTTATGATTGTTGCGGGTAACAGGACCGATACATATTGATACATGATTTACGCAGGTCCGAAGACGACGAAGATTACGAGTTGTCGGACAGAGATTTAAACAAGCTCTTAATCTTCACGCAAACAACAACGGTATCACCGTCTGTGTCGACGACGCGGATACCCAAACACGAGGGTCACGATCGTACCGGCGACTGGACGACCAGGGTAAAGATGACTCAGGATCTCGAACAGGCTATCAATGATGGTCTGTACTACTATGAGGAAGATTTGTGGACCAAAGATGGTCAAAGAGTAAGTTCTAAGCTTCCATTACTCTGTGGTTTTAAACGGTTGCGCCAGAATAACGAATTTCGAACTGCAGATGTTCTGACACGAATGTACCGTGTACTGTCTACTATTTATTACTACTACACTGCGGATTCATATACAAAATAAAAATTGCTAGCATTAATTGCAAGACATAGGAACCAAGTAGGAATTTAAAATGTTGAATTTCGTCTGCAGTATAGTTCCTGTTCGTCGATTGGAAGCTACAAAACGGTGAATGTGATAAGTCAAGAAGACTTCGAGAAAATGGCTCCCAAAGCCCCCAAGAAAACGAACCCCGAAGTTCCTCCTCCACCTCCGTCGACGATGGACGACATGGAGGTCTCGCAGTCGCTTCCAACACAGGCATGTCCTCTCGATTTTTTACCAGCTTTATCCCAACACTCGTGATACTAATGTGGATATTTTTCTTTGGTGCGCCAGGTGCCAATAACTATAGATATTCAAGAGAAGAGAGATCGTCGAGCGGAGAAGAACCGCAGAAACGACAAGTCCAGGCTGAGCAGAAGCGGAGTAGTCCCGCGATTCTTTGCCGTTGTCAAGGATGAACCTTCGGTTGATCCCAGAACACCACGAAAAAGGAAAACGCGACACAGCAATAATCCACCTGTTGAGCACCATGTTGGTTGGATCATGGATGTCCGAGAGCACCGACCGCGCACGTATTCTACAGGGTAGGCAATACATAAAGTGTTTCATTAATAAATCTCTTTTGTCCTAACAAAATCTTAGATGTTAGATTAGCAGACTGCTCATTAACCCTTCGGGGACGACAACAAATTGTCAATTTGTTTCTATATGATCAATGTTGCATGATGTTACAATAATTTCTTGATCATTTAAAATTTTGGTAACACTTTTTTTAACTATCTTCAAATTTTAGAAGAATAATGTGTGAAAACACATCGCGTCTACCTTCTGTGATAAATTTTGAAATATTCCTCAGAGTCAGTACTGGCGTACCGATGTTTGGTCCGAGGGATTAACAATAGAAATTGACCCAGTGATGGTTCTGTAAATAATATTTTTAAACATTCATGATATTGCAGAAGCAGCGCAGGAACAAGTCCCAGCGAAGGCTACCTGGCCAGCAGTTATGGCAGCGTGCCGCAATCTCTTCCCACCTTCCAACATCCGAGCCACGCTCTTCTAAAAGAGAATGGTTTCACTCAGCAAGTGTACCACAAGTACCATTCGCGTTGCTTAAAGGGTAAGATAATCACAAAAAGATAACGATTTATTTTTCGAGAATTGATGAAGGTTTACATGATGATTCCATTTAATTTTGTCTTCTTTTCCCGACTGAGGGATGTTAGTGATGAGAAAAGAGGATCTGAGAACTTCTTCGTTCCATTCAAATATGACCCACGTGTCCGTAGAATGGAGGTATCAATTGTGTTTGTTGTGTTTCAGAGCGCAAGAGACTCGGAATCGGTCAGTCTCAAGAAATGAATACGCTCTTCCGTTTCTGGTCGTTCTTCTTGAGAGAGAACTTTAATCGCACCATGTACGAGGAGTTCCGAACCATAGCCAAAGAGGATGCCTTAGAAGGTTACCGATACGGTCTGGAATGCCTTTTCCGATTCTACAGTTACGGTTTGGAGAAGAGGTTCAGACATCACCTTTACAAGGACTTCCAAGTCGAAACGATACAAGATTACGAAAGCGGTGTGTACAATTTGTTCAAATCAATTACTGTTTCACTGTATTAGGTTCTTGACTTTAGGTTATGACGACATAAATCTACGAATTAACGATCTATAGACGATGTTTGTTGTGGAACGTGTTAACATTGATTTCACTTGATAGGTCAATTGTACGGACTCGAGAAGTTCTGGGCGTTCCGAAAGTATTACAAACAGTCCAATCAGCTGCAAGTGGATGCCAAGTTGCAGGAATATTTATCTAAGTTCAAGAGCATCGAGGACTTTAGGGTCGTGGAGGTAAGCAGGCATCAATCAATTATGTTGAAAGTGGGCGCTACCTTCAGTCAGACTATCCTTGGTAACAAATGTTGAAGCAACACATATGCATCTCTTGCACAGGATATCCTGCGCAAGCTCCTAGCCAAAAGATCACCTTACACTTGCTTCGCATAAACCTCGCTCAACTCGCTTTCACAGCCGCTTCTTAACAAAAAAAAAAACAAGCAAAAGTGCCTAAGAATTTTCGTAAACATTTTAGCCTCAAATAAACGAGATGCTGCAAGCGTTCGCTGCGAATTCCCGGTCGCAGGCAGCGAAGAGACGCAACAGGAGCGTGTCTGAGAGCGCCGGTGGGATGGACGCATCCCCAACGAACCGGGTCCGCCGATTATCAGGCGGGTCCAGCACAGTGACACTGCCAACGACTTCCAGCTCGGAGAGCAGCAGCCAACCGTGTGCTCAGAAGTCTCGCGTGGACTCGGTGAACCTATCCCAGTTCCGTAACCGTGCCGGTTCGTTCGGCTCGAATCGTCTCGGTCACTCCAGACGGCGAAACGAGGTGTCCTGTTCGTCGAGCAGTCAACGGGACCTCAGCAAACAGCAGCCGCGCAGCAGACAGAACTCCGGCTCGTTTGCTCGTCCGCAGGAGGTTAGCAAGCCGCAGAACAACACTGCCAGACAGGCCGGCAAGCCCGAGCAGAGCAAATCGTCCGCGTCGTCGTCCACGTCGTCGTTGTCAACGACGACCAAGAGCACCGCCGAGGCTGTCGCAACGTCTACCGGCCAGAAGTGATCCTCCTCCGCCGGGAAGGGTAAGTGCAGAGGCACTTGCCCGATCGCTGACACGGACAAGCGCGTCCCGCCCCTCTCGGGACGATAGGACGCATTCGTTCAAGCTCTGAGAAAGAACCGCTAACGAATATCACAACTACCAGCGCCAAAAAAATTCGGGTACACGTTGCACGTACCCTGGCGTCGGGATACAGCACAAAACTCTGTCTCTCATTGTATATAGAAATCGTGGAAAAAAACATGAACGTGTTCGGGGACGCGCGCACGATGCTGAAGAACGATTGTTACCGGGTGAGTCGCTCAACTGTGTACCACCGGAATTTACGCGTGATCTAATTGTTACACGCAGAAAATTTTTCGAACGAAAGTTGTTAGACATTAACCGGCACACACAATGAGGTAATAAGTTTTTCTATATTTCAATTTGTTAGCGATATAGGAGGGTGACCTTAAATTTTTGTTTGGTAATGAGTGATGTTTGAATATGCAGTTCGGAAGAGTATCTCGGTAACTATTACTTTTTCACCCCATATACTTTAATCCTTTTTTGCTCCACATTCAATACTCTTCCGAATCACATGTTTAAATATCACACATTCTAATACAAAAACTCAAGGTCACCTTCATATCTCGATCAAATATCAAGACATGAAAAACCTAATGATCACATTGCACGCGTGATGTGATATAAAGGAACTTTTGTTTGAAACTTTTTGTTAGGCAACAAGTAGTTTGCAAATAAATTCATGTGGTACAGGTTAAGTGACTCGCCCTGTATAGAACGATTTTGCTATCGCCGGGACGAGAAACGACAGACTAGGAAGGTTCAGCTCTGTTCTTATGATAACCTGTTAAGGTTGCATCTACCGATATTGTATGGCTATGCTTTTGCTTGGAGTACTGTAATGTCTCGATCTATGCGTGTCCGGTTCGAATTTAAACTCGCGATCGGTTCCTCGAGCATCAACAATGCAAGATTACGAGTAGACTGTGGCTCTTTATGCGAAATAAAATTTGTGTGCATCGTCTGCAGGAAAAAGAAGTTATACATTACATGTATGCATTTTATTTCTTCAGTTAATAATTCAAATTATTTATTCTTGCCATTGTGAATTAGGCATTCGCAAAGCTTGACCTTGAGACACGAAAACACGTTTCATTTGAAAATAGTGAATGGTATCAAGAGGAATGTATCGCGATCATGATTATTTGAATGGAGATCTTGATGCAAAATAAACATTCTCTACATCAATTGTAGGAAACAAGGACTAGATTAGAAATAATTCATCGATGTTCTGAAATTGTTTTGGTCTGTTTCCTGTTTCAAATTGCAACTTGTTTTTTGTCATTAGTGCATAAAATCCGCAGTCTGGTGCTGACCTTTGTGAGCGTGAATGTCACAGTCAATTGCTTCTTTTTTAAATGGAGCTCTATGGTTCTTATTATGTGTTCTTTCAACTGCCTTCGTACTATCAAAACACTACTTAAACTTGTGTTTTCTGAAAACCATTATTGTTAATGTCAACCTTTAACAATAATCTGAAACATTTCTTAGGCATTTGTAATACTTATTGACGTAGTCGCGTGTGTACATCGAAACCGGACACACTGTACGTGAAAGCTTAGGGATAGAAATGTCACTCATGCGAGACAACTATAAATAAGACGTGTGTGGACGCTATTCTTCAATCTTTTGCCGCTAGCATTGAATATAGAAAAGAATAGCAACTGAAAAACATTGACACAAACATTGACTGCTTTCGATGTTTTCCTAATTTCTTTCTTTTTCATTTTACCGTCTTTACCTGCGTCCGAAACATTGCCATCGTTTCGTAAACAAATAATTTTTGTTGGATTATTTTGTATTGGATTAGCGTTGTCTCGCTGATGTGTCTGATCCCTTCGGGGCCCTTCGGATATTAACATTTCGCAAATATAGTAGACATCTTTTCACAAATACATCGAGACATTACTGTATGCGCTGAATCATACTGCGCTCGGTCTGTAGCGAATAACAGAGGGGCCAGGTGAACCTGCGAATCAGGTGATTAGGTAGGCACAGATCGTGCCACGTGTTCGACGAATAGCGCGCTCGCTCAACGCTGATGTCGCTCCTAGTCCAAATTATCGGTAGCAATATGTTCATTTTTCGAAAGGAAGCAGCCAACTATTCCAATTTGAACGATGTGTCAGTTATTAAAAAGCACATCATTTTACCATTTTAACTATTCCCTCCAGTTCCAACACGGTTTCCAAGATGTTCGACCTTTCTTGGTCTTCACCGCAAACTCTGTGGCCTGTGTTCATACTTTTAAACAATGGCTAATTAGAAAAATCTGTGTCTCATATTTTTATAAGATTTGCTAGCCCAGTGGCGCCCTTCAATTTTTACGGAAACATTCTACATCTGAAAATTTAGAGAAATATTTAAAATATTCTTTTGAACAACTAACTATTAGACTATGCTAAAAATACTTTGGTGATTTATGATTAATACTAGGATTACGGGACGTGTCGAAATGACGCGTTCTAATATTTTTAAGTTACGACTATATTGAGATTACAAAGATTCATCCTTGAGGTATTTTCCACAAATTTATTTCTTTGGGTATATATATTATTTAAAAAATAGCTATAAATTTAGGTAATTAAGTAATGTAAAATAGTGGATGTGGATCTTAGTGTTAAAACATATTAAGCATCTACCTAATATATTAATAATGCAGTTGTCAATCTATAATTTTCAACAGACCATTAGCCATGATGTATTTTACATTCTACTAATTGTACACGAGTTTCGTAAAAATGTCAGGGTGTCGCTCGACTATCGTCCTTTACGAAAACAGCAGAAAGAAGTTAAAATTAAATTGATTATACAAACGAGATAAAAGCGACTTTACTAAAAACAATGTTCACTAGGTTTCGGTACCTGTCGTTCACCCGAAGAGGAGGATCCTAACCTTTAAAAATTGAATTCGAACATTGTCGACGTTCAAAGATGGGATAGTGACAGAACTGCGCGGTGTACAAATATTTTTCTAGCCAACACAACAATAATCTACCCGCGTCGAATCTGGGAAACAGCAATTGTACGCGACCGATGTATAATTTGTACAAAATGTTGATTCGATTAGAACTACACTCTTGGAATCGATAAAAGAAGGAAGGAAGATGCTCTGCTCGTGGCCGGTGCACAATCATTGTATTTTAGAGGAGCCGTGGCTTCAGGTATTATAGTGTTAGTCTCGCAATTGACACTATGGACAGCGTTGCGAAACAAAAAGGGAGAAAAATCTATCCTGGAACAACGAAGCTCGTAGACGTGTACAGAAATAAAACGTTTCAGGGAAAGTTCTGTTGGTTTCTTCGCTAGCAACAGAAACGCGTATGACAAAAATTAACGCTTTTGTCTTAGTTCACCTGTTAACAATTTTACAGAGATCAGATTGTATGTGATTGTAAGCTGAACAAAAATTAATTTTTACTGTAACATATAGAATCAAAGTTCACAGGAGGCGAGTTGAGAGTTGATTGATTTTTTAAAAGTGATCTATAAAAATTTGTGTGAAAGTTCTCGACGAATATAAAACTGAATATATCTGTGCTTGTTTTATAAGAAAATTGGTGGTGATATAAAAACGACAAGAGCATTTATAATTTTAGTAAAAAAAAAAAATTCTCTTAAAAATATCGTTTTAGTTTTAATATTCATCTAGATAAATCTACAATCACAGTTTGATTAAATATATGCGGTGGCATAGTGCTTGACAGTTAACAGGTGAACGACTGGATTTTTAAAAAAAAAAAGCTCGTAATGAAAACGCTGACAAAAAATTCTCCAAAAAGTGGAAGGAGAGGTTGGGACTCGATCGAGGATCGAGAGAGAGGAGGGAGGATATTCGGTTTTTAAGGTTAATTAGAAACTGCGATTAAGCGTACGGTTAGAGATACGATTAGAGTAGCGATTCTCTGTCGGCGGGGGTGGAAATTTCGGAAACTACTATAATCATACTTAAGGAACAGCTAAGGTTAGGTCGACCGTGTTAATTTAAGCGAGCATTAAACTAAAGATTTGATTCAACAGGAGAGTGAAAAACTTTTAGAAACACGAATGGCTGGCTCATTCACGTAGCGCGCGAGCACACACACATATACACACCGTATTATCCTTACACTTTTTCTTTTATTTTTTTTTTGTTCCCGCGATACCGCCATTGTTTGTTAACACAAGACGACGCCTGGAATACTTGTTAGATCTGTTGTTGCTTCTCTGTCTTTATTTTTCTTTTCATTCTTTCTTTTCCCTTCTCTCTATGTTCTTGTTTCTTTTTTTTTTTTTAATGTACTAGTCACGCGTCGAGTCAAAAGTCAATGGCGAGAGTCTCCGGAAAATCCGAAATTGTTACTCCACTGAATTCTCTTCATTTGCAACCCCACGTATTTTGTAATATTTTGCGTAACGATATCCCCCCAGAAGAAGCAACTGTAAGAGACGCTCTTGTCTGTTTAAATTATCTGTAACAAAATTGTATTTCTGTTGATAAAAAAAAATATCATTTGTTTTACATAATCTCCACGCGTTGCGAGACTCGAAGCGCGTCCACTTTTTTCGGGAGACTCGTTTTGAGCTTTAGAATGAGAGGTTTGTTTTTAAACAATTTTTTTGCGTTGCTCCACGCTGGATGTTCTCTTTTCGATTTTTAAGTTTGAAGAATAATCGACTAATTTTCGTGGAATCGTTTGCTGTAAATATTTGTTGAGGTCCTTGGGTCGCTCGTGACACTGGAGGAATTTTCTGTACACTGCTATAGTCATTCATGACAGTTCGTTAAACCTTTGAGGTTTGAAAATTAGAAAAGATTTCGGACATTGTTAGTTAGAATTGGACAAATTCTGAAAGGAACATTTTTTTCACAAGAACGCAAGATCATCATGAGATTTACTGTGCAGCCAGGAGGCTCATACTAATATCCATATAACATTTGTTATCGTAATTATTATTGTTATTGTAATAATAAATTTTATTCATTTTAATTCATCCGTATTCACTGTTTATAAATTTTCTTCAATTCCTAGTTGCATTTATTAGTTTTTTATGGTAAGATTATTTATATAAAACATGTGAAAATGAAGTCATTGGTTCAGTAACTGTCCGATTTTAACTAACAAATGAATCAGTGTTTATAAAGCATCAAAAATCGATTTGAAGTGAAATTTACGTAATCTTGATTGGAGCTTTAATTTCGCTAATATCTACAGTTGAATTATCACGCTAAAGCAAGGCAGGCAAGCGTCGAGATATAATAGTTAATTTCTAGTTTCTTCCCCTAGTCGTCTTCCCTCGGATTCTCGAAAAGTTTAGGTCTCCTTTGAGCCCGTTTCCTTTAATTTATTCAACCCCTTGCCCTATATTATTTATGATTAAACATGTATGTTATTAACAGACTACGAATCTTTATGCGAAATAAAAATGTTCTGCATCAATTACAAAAAACATTAGCCAAATAGAATATCATTTCCTTCTGTAATAATTTCGATAAGTGAAAAACAATATACCAACATTCTTAAGTTCTTTTAATCTTTCTACTTGCTCATTTTTTGTCGGCGACGCATAAAATCGGCAGTCTAATTATTCATTTATTTTACATCAAAATAACATACAGAATTTTCGTTTTATTTTCATTTAGGAAATTATCAATGTTATTTAATCCCTGTAAAACATATAATAGAGCAAGGGGTTAAACTTGTTGATACTCATCGAACGAATATTACAAGATTCACAGCAATAACTGTGACACCGAGTCACGAGACTTCTCGAGTCTCTATTACCTTCGACGTTTAACTTCGAATTTTCAGAAGTGATGTATTGAGACTAGAACTACCGAGCACTAAACTCGAGAATTCACTCAAACGTTCTAAAATCTTCGTTAAAATATATGCTCCGATAAAGAAGTTTATTAACGCGTTGATAGTCGGATCATAATCCTAAAAATCTTCCAAAAAATCAAAAAAATTTGATTAACGAAACCGAAACTCGGAACACGAATTTTATCATACCGGTTATTTCCTTAACTCTTCTATTATCCTTCGTATCATAACCTAATTCGGTCTACTGAGCTATACCACAATAAAATTAATTTATTGGATTTGGTTAAAGAATAGTGTCACCCATACGTGTATATACGACGTGTTAAATAACATTCTCAAAAAGAGTGGATCAGAAAGAGACGATTGGGATAGTTCCAGTGTCAACAAACTCGTCATTGTAGACGACTACATCACGCAGACTATTTCCCTAAAATTCAAGCAAACACGGACACACTGTTCCGAAGCAATAGTGTCGCTCTGCCACAATGTTTTCCACGCCTTGTACTGTGGTAGAATCGACGAAAAACCACTCACGATTTCTTTTCGACCGGTGTCAGAGTTAACAAGAAGTGTTCGAAGATAGAGAAGAGCGTCGGACGGACGAAGATCGGTTGCACAAAGTGACAGAGCGAGCGTGACTGTGTGTGTGAGAGAGAAAGAGAGTATGGGAGTGAGCGGAACGTAAATATAAACACGGAACGGTACGAGTCCGCGACGAGCTTGTACATAAACACGATCGCGAGACGTTCGAAGCGTTCGAAATATAATAGTTTAGGACTAACTCGAAGAAAAAACCAATTACCAGCAAAACAAAAAAAGAGTGAAAAACGATAGGTTTAGTCGAGCTAAGTTAGACCTAAAAAGGAGAGCTCTCGGTTCTCGCCGAGAGTCGATGATCGTCCGAGCCGGAGGATCCAAGCGCTTCCGGTTATGTGAAATCGTGTGATTTTTGTAAAATCAGTCGTTATTCAGAATTCAGGGTTAGTCGAGAGCTTCGAGCCTAAATCTGACGGATGCATCGTGGATGAAGAGACACCACATCGTGGACCCTCGAAAGGGCTGTTCCTGGGCATTTAAACTCCGTCACCCCTGCTCCATATTCTAAACGAAAAACGTTCTAATTAATTATTAAATCCTCGTCATTGGACTGTGGATCTTCATGCATTGCTCGCAATAAGTGGACGTAATTCAAAACGGTAGAGAAATTTGAAGAATTTCAGAACATTTTTCAAAATTTTCAATATGACTTCTCATTCTCGCAATTGATGGCGATTCTCATTTTGCACAAGGATCCATAGTTCATTGATCAGCGCAGGGTGCGAAAGAAGATTGTATAGTTCCGTGTCCCTCGTCCACGATGGAATTTCTTTGACCTTGGAACTTTCCAGAAATATTCCAAGCCACAACACTCTTCTGACATTGTACGGTTTTTTGTATGTTAGAGCAATGTTAACGTACGATATTACGGCATTGTTGCTAAGATTGCGGATGAAAGTTGTACAATGCGGGATTGGTTTGTTGTTTATCGCGACATAATTGAAACTGATTGGGAAACGCGAAATTCCAATCGATATGTCTTCTCCTCCGGCGAACGACGATCTTGTAGCATAACATTGTAAATAGTTTCTACCGGAAGTCTTTTTAGGAAGGAGACGAAATCGCGCTATACATATTACGCGTTATTATATTGTTACTTATATACAGGCGTTTGGTGGGATGTGTATAGTCACCTGTGGAAAAAGTCCTTTCTTGATTATAATAGCCACAGCGACCTTCCTGTGACCTTTGGGAATCGTTTGACGAATATTATTGTCGATAGTCGACGGATACTCGAAACAGTGGACTGAACGGTAAATTCGTGTTGTTTTTACAAAACGGCATTATAATTTGTGTAATTTGTTAATGACTTTTATAAAATATTGTCTAATATGATACAGAGTAATGAGAGCTAATTATTACTGATTAGATATATCAGTTTTTATAAAAATAGCGTAGTAATAATTCATAAAGAAAAATGGCCTGGATATTCTATCCGATCCAATGCAATCTTTTCTTGTCTCAATAATGTCAATAATACAAGCTGTGGTAGTTCGAAAATTATTCTTTTGTTTTTACGACTTTTATTTTCATGCCACAATTGCACCTGCAGTCTATTCGCTAGCTACAAAGTGTTTTTCTGCATCGAAGATTATTCAATGGCTCCTCAAATTTTTTTCGCTGAAAACGTACAGCTATAAAGTAATTATCACAAATTATTCCAAATATTATTATTACTATTTTTCATATAAATCTCGTTAATAATGATAGTAACGATATTCATAATAGTAATAAATTGTATTAGTAATAATAAGAATAATATTTATATTAATAATGAATTACATGAATAATATTATGTACCTACTATTATTATTAAATATTATATATATATATTATCGATTATTTCAAACGGTACGTTAAAATTAAGAAAAATCGCAAGGAAGTGTTGAGAATATAGAAACAAATGAATTAGCAGTAGCAGCAATTTTGACACACTTTATTTTTTAAGATTATGGGAACGATTCGTGAGTTACTGTAACATCCCTCGTTAACGTCGCGCGACGCTGAGATGCAGCGAGACTCTATCAAACGGTGACTACTGTTTTCATACTCGCTGACTATTCACTAACAGGGCCTGGATAGGGAGAAAAGATTCTTTTGTTAAGGATTGAAATGAGACGCTACGGAGAGCGAAAGCGAGAGACGTTATCGAGAAGTGAACACTGTTCCCCATTAGCTGACACTACGGTGACGTTACGTGAGTGAAAGAGAAAGAATATTATCGGCGAAGATAAAACAAGCCGTTATGGAGAATGCAGAGACGAGACGTTAAGGGAGAAAAACGCCCATTTTCCCTGCGTAGTTCCATTGGTACGAATCACGATTAATATTTGTACTAAGTTGAAAAACGGAACGCTAAGCAGAACGAAGCTGCGTGACTTTACGGGAGGAAAACGTCGTTTTCCGCATGGTAGTCCAAAATGGTCAATTTTGCGCGTTGTAGTAACAACTAGTGTTTTGTTATGTTGAAAAACGGGACGCTAAGGAGAGCAAAGGTGCGAGACGTTAAGGGAGGAAACGTCCCTTTTCGTCCGTACAGTTCTAAATGGCCAATTTTGAGTGTCACAGCGAATGATTTTGCGTTCAGTTGAAATGCACGACGTTATGGAGAAGAAAGATACGAGACGTTAAGGGAGGAAACGTCCCTTTTCGTCCGTACAGTTCTAAATGGCCAATTTTGAGTGTCACAGCGAATGATTTTGCGTTCAGTTGAAATCCACGACGTTATGGAGAAGAAAGATACGAGACGTTAAGGGAGGAAACGTCCCTTTTCTTCCGTACAGTTCTAAATGGCCAATTTTTTTAGTGTCACGGCGAATGATTTCGAGTTGAAACCCATGACGCTATGGAGGAGAAAGATGCGAGACGTTAAGGGAGGAAACGTCCCTTTTCGTCCGTAGAGTTCTAAATGGCGAATGTTGAGTGTCACGTTGAACGATTTTGCGTTCAGTTGAAATCCACGACGTTATGGAGAAGAAAGATACGAGACGTTAAGGGAGGAAACGTCCCTTTTCTTCCGTACTGTTCTAAATGGCCAATTTTTTGAGTGTCACGGCGAATGATTTCGAGTTGAAACCCATGACGCTATGGAGGAGAAAGATGCGAGACGTTAACGAGGGAAAATCACGACGACATTATTTACAGTCCCAAATAACCGATTTTAATTGCCGTTTCGTAGAACAACTGATCACACAGTCCATGTATAATTTCTTTTGCGCTGGTTCAAGAGAAAGAGACGATACGGAGGTCGCCGTGCCCGTTCCACCGAGCTGGTTCGCGCGCGCGCGCGCGCCCGCGACGATGTATATAAGTACAGCATTAACGTTAACGACTATTAATTTTACACGTAAGGCTTATACTAAATATACACTCACGTGGGTGGGGGGATAAACCGGTGGAAGATAACGGGTTTTGAGGGGAAAAAAAAATGTGCGAAAAAAAAAAGAAGCGTTTCCTATAAGATACACTTTGTACACGAGAGGATCGAGCCTTTACGCCTTAGTTTTAATTTTACTTATCCTCCTCGTATTTATGACTGATCGCTTGTGTTCGGTGTATCTCCGTTTTTCTTTTCTTGTCGTTTAAGATCGTTTTGTTTGTTTTCTTTTCTTTTTTTTTTTAGTTGTAACATCGTTTCGAAGAAAATTATTAAACGAAAAAAAAAACACGATAAAAGAGTTGTCGATGGGACGAATATGTAGTGACGGGCTTCGGCGACAACGACACGGTGTGTCGTCTGTCGTACGTCTAAAGTTGCGTTCCCACATGTGGAGAATGTAGAAGCAGAGTTCACAGAGTTACCAGTCGGTCGTTTCATGAGAATAGAATGAAAACGCTGATCAAAGAGAGAAAAAGAATTTTCCCGAAGTGGGAACGCGACTTTAGACGGGACAGCCGATTAATCTGAGCTGGTTAATTCTCTTTATTGGTTTTCACCTTGTTCACAGTTTGTTATTGGTCCGCCGAAAAGAATGGTTCCGAAGAGAGTGCGAGAGAGAGAGAGAGAGAGAGAGAGAGAGAGAGAGAGAGAGAGAGAGAGAGAGAGAGAGAGAGCGTTTGATCCTGTCGCGAGGCAAATTCGAACCGCACTATTTTTCTAATTGGTTTTTCACAGCGTGTGTCGATCGTAGTTTACAGACTTGATCTCTTTTTTACGGCGAAACCTATTATACCGCGTAGCGTAGTTCCGTGAGAGAGGACCGGACACGGAATTATCCCGAACTGTCGGAAACCACTGATATTTATATACTATGGATACGGTATTGCCATAAGCCAGCTACACAGCTTTTTGTTCCGAATTGAACGTAGATTTGGATGCCAGCGCCGCTATCGTTCGACCGGTGTATTCACGGACTTAAAGGACTGAGCATAAAGTGGGTTTATGGGTGAGAGGGATCGCGCCGCGAGCGGGGAGGGATGGTAGACGGCGGCCATGTTGGATGGCAAAACTAGTATTGCCATCTATATAACGTTGCGGGAACATTGATATGATTTGATTCTGAAAAATGAATGCATAACAAGTGTATTTGTATATATATCTATCTATATATAAAATATTGCACATTCGGCTCCAATTTATAAATAAATTATATGTATCTATTTACCGCACGATTGCATTGCAAATTCGCGCAACTAGTATTTAAAGTTGCCTACAGATAGCGTTGAGATACGGTGCAAGATTTCACGCGCATGCGCGGCCAAAACAGTAATGTATCTATATCATGATGACAGAGGTAGTGGAGCCCTGAGACAGTTATATTGGCGGGAATGTCTCGAAACAATCTATTCCGGACAAAAAGACTTCAGGACGTGTCCTACGAGTTACAAAATATACACAAATACACATGTTATACACTCATTTTTCAGAATCAAATCATACCAATTTTTTCAAATTCTGCTGGGTGCTCAAGGTACCCCATTTTATCGAGAATCTTACTTTACCGAGGCTGAAATCGCCGAGCATGCGCGTGAAATCTTGCACCATATCCCAACACTGCCTATAGAGCGCACCACAGTGTTTGCCATCCAAGATGGCGGACAAGTTGATAGCCCTTCCGTCTTTCGCCTCACCCCCGCAGCATAATGCACAGTCCCAAGTCCGTGATTGGACACCATTTACACGCTACGAAATAAAAAGTGTCGATGACGTCCAATCAAATCGATTGAAAGCAGCGCCATCTAGAGGGACGCAAACACGTGGCGAAGTATAAAGGATCACGGAGGTGAAGAAGAGTACGAGGGGTACAGTACACCGGTCGAACGATAGCGGCGCTGGCATCCAAATCTGCGTTCAATTCGGGACATTTCCAGAATCCGAATCCCGTATCCATAGTACAGAGATCAGTGTCGGAAACACACACACACATACACACACACAGAGAGATGCGACACTATCGTAGACTGATCTTTCCGTAATTATAATCCGCGAGAACACACACTGAAATCGTCTAATTCGCGTTCTAGTCGGCGAGCGAGCGTTGATTGGTTCCTCAACGCGTCAGGATGAAAATAATCGTCGCTTGATTTTTCGACCCGGCCAAAACAAGGGGCGACGGGGGGCCGTTCATTTTTTCGGACGGCAATGTTATATGATTTGTTCAGCGGTCGACGATATTTTCTTGTTGGCTCAATCGGAAACAGTGAAGAGGGAAAGGGGGAAATTTTCGTTCGTACGATAGTGCCTTCGACTAAAACTCACTCCGAGACTCGTCAGTTTGCTCCTTGGTGTTCCGCCGATTCCGATACAGGTTGAACGGTCTGCTCGTTTCGTTGGAAATGGGGTCGGTCTGAACCCTTTCACGTGAGCTGGGCTCTTTTTTATAAATCGAAACTGAACCCTGTTTAAATTGTTGATCGAAGGATTTGGATTTTGGATGGAGGAAACATGATCTAGAAATGCAAGATTAGTTGTAGACGGCATGGGCATGAAGGTGTTGTGGCTCCTGGGAGCTCTTTGGATTGCTTTGGTATTTTGGAACACGTTTAGTTATTTAAATGAGTATGTTTGGTTAAACTTCACTTGGGGGGACCAAAAATTTTGGGCTTTTTCGGTATAATCCCGTGGATTTTGACGAGATAACCCCGAAAAATGTAAGTTTTAAAGTTAGGAATTCACTGGTTCAAAAGTGATACTGTAAGCGTTAAGCAATTTTAACGTTTTTGATATACAATTCTATTTGAAGTTTGATTAGTCCACATATGCAAGCCATCAACTATTTCCATATTTCGGTTTGCTTTATTTTAAACCGTATTGCATTCGGATCGTTTCTACAAGCGGTGCCATTACATCTATTTTATTGCGGCGGCAAAATGGCCGCCAACAAATATTCGCATATTCGATCGGCAAAATCGACGCCAAATCAATTCCATTTTTCGAGTGCGGGTGTCATCGCTTCCTGCAATTTAATTTCGAGTTAATTAACTTTTACATGAAAGTATAATCGTATAATTTGTTAGTCAGGTATTTACTTCAGCGATTATCCACAGATTTCAAATCAAGTTAGATTTAGTTACCAAACTCAGATTTCGTTTAAATTTAACCCAGATTTAACTCAAACCAGTGCAAACATATCCTAAACATAAGGGCGAAGAGTCGTTATAATAAGTAAGAGTAATTGAAATTTAACAGTATTATTAACACTAAACCTACGGAGCCTTAAAATGAACCAGTATATGTTGCATTATGAAAATTACAACATTGAATTTATTTCGATTTAATTACCAACGAACTCAATACCGTGGTTCACCGTTTTGCGAATGTAACCTGCGGCAGTGAAAGCTGAGTAACTGCGAACGCTTAAAAACGTTCAACTTTATACAATAGAATTTTCGAACCAGTGGATTCCTTTAAAACTTACATTTTTGGATTTATCTCGTCAAAATCTACGGGATTATATATATGAGAAATGTCCAAAATTTTTGGTCCCCTAAAGTATATTTTACTTCACCTTATTTAATCGGGACTGAAGGTGTATCTGTGATTCGAAGACTGCGGATCATGATTATGCAAAATAAAAATTTTTCGCTTCGATTACAATGAGCTTTATTCCTTTAATCATTTTAACACTTTGCACTCGAGTGATGACTCTGAGTCACCATTAAAAATTGCAATACACTATTCAAAATATTTTTGACGTTGTTAAATTTTTTTTTGTATCTGATAATTGATTAGATATTTAAATATTCTACGAGTAAGTTGTAACAGTTTCATATGCATAAATAGAAAAGAATCAAATAGAATTGAAATATTATAGGGTGGAAGACATATTTGATTTTACAGCTTAAATAGTTCCTACTGCAAAGGGTTAAATAAGCTGATTTGGGTTAAATTGCACTATGGATGTTGTTTCGTGCATGATTACGTTCGCGTTAACACTAAATCTACCGACCATTAAAGCTAACTAGTCATTCCAACAATTTCATCACATTATTACTGTTCAAGGTCATCTGAAAGTCATAATCTAGGCATAGTCCAATTCACGTTTCATCTACTCTACAAAATGCAATAAAGAAAAATACGCGTTCCTCTATCAAGAACTATGAGTGACAATGAACAAAAAACATGAAAAAAATTATCTGACAAGAAATTATTCTTTTCAGAGTATTCCTTAGTTAATACCATTCAAATTCTGCTATGAGCATGTCCCATGTCGCAAAGAACAAAGGAGTTATTTATGTGAGCTCCTTTATCTGGGACACCCTGTATGTTGTAATTCATAGCTCGCGCGTCATAGCCATTGTAAGTTTCATTTTGGTTTAGGATCTGGCGGACTCATTTTTGCAAGTGATCGTAACCCCGACCACAACGACTAAAATCGTTTCCATCAGCACAATAGGTCTCGGACCAAATATTGTCGACGTTGTCCACGACGAGTTCTGCGCTTGCGGCCCTCGATGGCCTTTTATCGTATAGTCCAGGTGTCGTGTTCAATCCTCTGAAAGCATGACGAGAGTAGCTGGATCGCTCATCGGGATATCAAAACTTCCCGGATGTTCTGAGGAGATAGACATAGCGCTGACAAGGTGACTGGGACTTCTTCAATTTTGAGGTAGGAAAGAGTGCTATATATTGTTGCCCTCGGTACGTCCGACCGCGTCGATTATTGACAGGCAACTCCTATAGGCAATTGAGTCGTTGCCTTGTGATCATGTTTTGGACGCATTCGTCCATATCAATATGGATTCCCGAAGGATACGTTTCCTGATCACCCTACGACGCGCATGCTAAATAAATAGTTCGCATCGGCAATACTGACCGACATAGTGCAGATTTGACTCATTGGTCTCAAAGGTCCCAGACGTAACCAATCTGGGGTACTCAGCTCAGACGGCAAATACAACGTCTCTAGCGGGGAGCGTCAGAGGCAAAGCTGGCTCAACGTCGTGCGATTAGGTCAGTGGTGGGCACGGGTGGAGCCCCTCAAACGCCTGCTTCTCCCACCCAGTGATGCCAGAAATGTCCGTGGCTCCCTCTAGTCGATGTTGAGACGTTCCCCCACTTTGCTTCCACTAGCCGTTACGCACACAAGGAACCTCTCCCCCACCGTGTCCGTGTGCGGTGGCTGGTGGGCCGGTTTGCCGTAGATTTCGAACGTACGGATCGTTCCTCAGCAATTCAGCTATTTCAGCTTACCGGTGTTGCGAACGGGCGCATTCGATTCTCGGTGCGACACGGCACTCGTTTTGTTATAACTTTTGACCTAAAAAAGCTATCAAAGCGAAATTTGTATTAAAATTTTTTTAAAAAAGTCAGTTTAATACTGAAATATGTTTTGAATTTTTAAAATCATTTTTTCTTGTTCTTTTAATGTATAGCTGGATAAGATGGCCAAAGGTTCCCTCAAACGAAATTGATTTTTAGTCACACCATGTTTAACAAAAAATTATGAAAAAATTCGTGAATATTTTACCGAGTAGCATACATGACCGAGATTTTTTTCAGAATTTTTGGTTGCAAAATCGATATTTAAATAAATCAGAAAGCATAAAATCGACTTTTTTTCGATTTTTATCGATTATGTGAACACGTTCAAATAAATTGAAAATCTCTAAATTGAGACATTGTTCATGTAATATGTTTGTTAACTACTGACTGACTGCGCGCGAAACGACGTCGCAGGATACTCGCACTCCAACGCAATCGTTCTTTATTTTAGCCTTCTGAACGCAACCGCACCAACACACGAACAGAAAAAGGGAGAGGGGCTCCGCAGTTAAACCGCAAATTTCTATAGTCCTATAGGACGTTCAACAGGACTAGCCACCAAACGTAAACAAACGTTCGTTTTTGAACGAACCGAAAAAGAAATAATTAGATGCTCGAATTTTTTTCTATTAATTCTATTAATTTTTATTAATTAATATTTATGTATATGAAAAAGAAGAATAGATGGTGCAAGTGTGCGGTCGTAACGTCAAAATCCAACAATAAAAAGTCCAAAATGTTTGGTCCCCCAAAGTGAAGTATAGCCAACATTAGAAAAATATTTGTCACCTTACAAAGAAACAAGATACTTAGAATGAAGAAATTCTATTTGCTACAGAATTTCTTAATCGAAACAAATTCCCGATTCCTACATGTTTCCTAACCGTAGGTAACAATTTAATTATCAGTTGATAGACAAGAGGGGAATAAAGCATCAGGAACAACAGGAAAAAAAACGACTACTAAAACGAAATGATAAATCGGAAGAAACGTGAAAGGGTTCGAAGATCAAGACAAAGATCGCTGTCAGACCTCTCGAAAATCAAGCGAACGATTGAACCGTCGCGTCGGCCACCCGACCATAATCACCGTAACCATATCCGGGCTTTTCGTTCGAGGAACTATGGCCGGCGTATTTTTTCAGATTTAGCTACATACGAAAGAAACGCATACACCGTATAGAGAATAGCTGAGGATTTTTTCTTACTCTCGTCCGATCGAATGGATAAAAACGACGATCATTTTGCATCAAGGAAATCGAATACGAAATAAATAAATAAATAAATAATAACCTACTCCGTCGAGTAAGCCTCGGCCTTGTACATACGATATACATATTTAGCTTGTAAGATTACTATATATATATATATAAAAATATAAAAAAAATATAGGAGAGAGATGAAAGGTATGCGTGAGACAAGGATACGTGAGTTTACGCGTGCGTGCGAACGAGAAAGTAAAATAAAACAAAAAAAGAAGTAAAATATACAGACATATATATATATATACAAATCTATATATATTATTTACATAATTGTAGCTATAACGCATCGCCTAGGGACGTAACAAGATATTAAGGGGGTGAGATGAAGAATATGCGACCATGTGTCAAGGGTGGTGTGCGAGTGATTCTCCGAAGCCTGTACGCGTAGGAAGGTTGTATCGTTTATGAATGTATAAAATAAAAAAGATGAAAAAGGACAAAAAAACCAAGCTGCAAAAGAACCCGCTGCTGAGATTCTTTTTCAACCTCATCTTCTTCAACACCATCCAAACCCATTCTTCCACTTTCCATTTGTACAGGATGTAAAGAAATGTTTGGTCCTGGCTGCCATAGGCGTATTCTACATCTTCGGATCGACGAAGATCTGTAAAAGAATGTTGCCGCAAAATTGTCCTTGACTTTGAATTCAAGGTCAACTTTTTTTTTATTGCATTGTATTCTACGCGTCATGGGAATAAAAAAATGTGAAAGGAACCATGTGTCAAAACTCGATAGTTCTCATAAAAAATAACAGCAAAGTCTCATTAGTACTACTTATTTTCTTAAAAATTGTTTACATTTCTGATAAAGCAAGTATTTAGTATTGTTGTTGTTTATATGATGTTTATCAGAAGTCTAACATAATAAATGATAATTTATATTACCTTCTAAATTTTGAAAGATGATCTTGAATGATTTAATAATTTTAATGTTTCTTAATGAACAGACTTTCGTAACAGTGTCCTTAATACAAAGAAATGACAATTTTGTTTATATTTTACGGTGTGTTATTTTATCAATTTTTTCAGTATACTGTTCACAGTATATTAAATTGAATTTTTATTCTGTTTTCCATTTTATCATAATTTTTGTTCACCCTTGCGCTTTATATTTTTAACTGAAAATTTTTTGCAAGACAGTTTTATCACTAAGTTACACGCAAACAAATTTTGCAACGTCATGATTTTAATAGAAACATTTTTAAAAATTGCTTAATTCATCCTTGATTGGATTAACTTTTCCGTACATTTATTGTGCTTCGTATTATTTTCTGTTAGATTGACGAGGAAAGACAAAATGAATGGACAATTCGATTAGATAAATTCTCTGGTTATGAACTGTTAACGTAACACTGTCGATGCTCGTGTCACTGTTTATTTAGGCCACCGGTTTTCCCCTTAACATCTCGATTTCTAACGCGAGCCACTAGGCTAGACAAATAGACGCGGTCGCAGATTAGGGTGATTAGGGGACCGGTATGGTAAGCCGAGATGAGAATGAGTTGCTTGTTTTGTCCGTGGAAGAAATCGATACATCGGGGGAAAGTGTTTCCCCAGAAATTGCCTAATCTTTAACCCTTACTTCAGATGAAAAACTTAAAAATCGTGGTTTCCACTTTTTTTCCTCGCAATTTTAATCGATGGCGATTTAAACACATTTTTTTGTTCACATTAATTCTTTTAATGCTTAAAAAAAATTCAAGTCGTCAGGTTGAAATTTTTTAAAATTTACTCCTTTTTAAAGGGTTTGCTAACACTTTTTCCAGGAACTGTAAATTAATTATTAATACAGAATCAATCGAATAAAATTCTTCGAGGAATATATTTTTAATAATTTAAATATTCCTCGTCCATTAATATAAACTCGTCAATTTATGTAAGCGGCTCCAACAAATTGTTTATTTTTACTCGCTGCGTTTGCCCATAAAATTGATGAATGCATTAAATCATCCCGAGGGAGGGATGAACGGATGAAGGTCGACTCACGCAATGCGATTATAGCAAAACATTGGCAAACAGTGGGAATCCGACGACATCATTAAGAACGACGACTGCAATGGTTTCAAGGACTGCAAGTGCAGCCCGCAACACGTGCTTAAGGCGCCCTTGGGACACGTCCTCCCTTCCGTGGGAAAGCTACCCTCGTATTTTCACGGTCAAGTATCCAAAAAGGGCTACCGATTGACAACTCCGCCAATTGAACGAGTCGGCGTGTTTCGGAATCTCACAACTTCTCCGGAGTTAGCTTCTTCTTCTTCTTCTTTTTTTTTGTTTTATAAAAAAAAACCTCTTGGCAATAAGCCGGTGTAATCAGAAAGATCATACGTTTTAAAGGAGACGGTGCTTTCATGTTTGCCGCCTGGAAATTTCAACTTACCATAACCACTCGAGACTTTAAACACTTTGATGTTGATCCCGGAAAGACTAACAAAAACTGACCAAAATTATTCGTATGCGCAACTATTTATTTCTGACATCGTTTTGTATAAATGGATCATTTTCAACCCTCGGACAGCCGACTATTTTTATAACTGTATAATTGATAATGTCTATATCGATAAGGTCGTTCACAGCTTTAATTAACCATTTTCAAAAATATATTTTTAAAAATGTTCCTTAACACGTTCAGCGCCCACTCCACAATCATAAAAATTACACAAAATCAAAGCAATATATTTAATAAAACAAAAACTAAGAAGTTTAGTTTTGTGATATTAATTACTGTTTCAAACCTCTTCTATTCCTCAGATCTTAGGGAAATTTTGTACACTCAATCTACCAACGTAAAAATTAATTTTCAATTCTGTATAAATAATTCCGTCGCCCAGATATGGGTGACATGGCGCTGAACGTATTAAAGACACATTTGACTTTGTGATATTGCCGATGTAACAGCTATTCAATTAGATTGATTGTCACAAATTGAGTACCTCAATGGCGATTTTGCTATTCCGTGCCGTCGGCAGATTAACGAAGAAATTGTAACAAATAACTGACAGTACATTAAATCGTATTTCAACAAGAACAACCCGCACTCTGACTTATGACTAGACTAGGAATTTTTTAATTTCGTAGACGAATTTTAAGAAAGTGGAAGCGAACACAATTTTACTTTTCTGTGGTAAGTTTTTGTAGATCCATAAATAAATAAAAATCGCTGAACGTTTTATAGAATTTTATATTCCAGCATATTTTAAAATATTTAAATATACAATAAATATATAAATGTAAAACTTTATATTTTAATCTGGACAAATAATTCTATTACTCACGTATGTATATGGCAAATAACGTGTTAAACAAGCACCAGAGATTCAAGCAACCAAAACCGTAATTGTTTCTGCATCTAATAAAATATTGGCAAGGTTGGTAAGCCTCAATTAAGTTAAGTATGTAATCACTACACTGCGGATTTTATGTATTAATAAGAAAAATAAGTAGAAGCCATTTAAAAAAAAATTGGAGGTTATCGATAAGTGATTTTAAATTTTTCAAAATCATTGGAGAAAGAAAGGAAGAAATTCTTATATAACACCTGTGTCCCGCAATTAATGCAGACAATTTTTATTTTGCTTAAAGATCCGCAGACTATTAATCACATTAAACAATATCATTTTCTTTCTTAATATGTTCAATAGGATGGAAGTAATATAAGAATTGAGTGAAATAAAAATTTATTTTCTTCCTGAATATGTTCAATAGGATGAAAATAATATAACAATATTCCGCGAAATAAAAATTTATTTGCTTTCTGAGTATGTTCAATAGGACAGAAACAATATAACAATTGAGCGAAATAAAAATTTATTTGCTTTCTGAATATGTTCAATAAGATGGAAATAATATAACAATTGCGTGAAATAAAAATTTATTTTCTTCCTGAATATGTTCAATAGGATGAGAATAATATAACAATTGAGCGAAATAAAAATTTATTTTCTTTCTGAATATGTTCAATAAAATGGAAATAATATAACAATTGAGTGAAATAAAAATTTATTTGCTTTCTGAATATGTTCAATAAAATGGAAATAATATAACAATTGCGTGAAATAAAAATTTATTTTCTTCCTGAATATGTTCAATAGGATGAGAATAATATAACAATTGAGCGAAATAAAAATTTATTTGCTTTCTGAGTATGTTCAATAGGGCAGAAATAATATAACAATTGAGTGAAATAAAAATTTATTTCCTTCCTGAATATGTTCAATAAGATGGAAATAATATAACAATATTTTTAAGTTTTTCTAACGTTTTTACTGTCTTAAATTGCACCGACTCAATTTTTGTCATAAACTCATGAAAATCCGCTGTCCACTAATGCGTAATGACATTTTGACAAACCCGCATGCAGAACGCATTTAAGGGTACACGTGAATGGGATCGGAAAGAAGCATTTGGTAATTGCGTGGAGGCCGATGGCAGGTCGTGATTGCGTAAATCGGGGTGTCTCTGTCTCGGTGGTAGTGGCAGCGGTGTAGTGCGAATGGTAGCGTTAGTGGCAGTAGAAGGAAAAATGGAATGGACACCCCGCGGAGTGAACGTGTGGTCGACATCTGTGAGCCCACCGTTTTTCCGCAATGGAAAACACGTTCGAGAGACACTCGTTGTCTTTCTGTGTCCCCTCTTAGCTTCGTTCCAGAGAGAATAAGTTATTTATAACCTTGACAGTCCTTTTTTTCCACGCGTTATTAGCATGCACAATGAGCTGCGGACCTGGACCGTGGAAGAACGGCAAAAATTCAACACCGTTACCGAATTTATGGTGAATTTATGGCGCACCGTAAGAAACGCAAGGACCGTAAGGGATCGCAAGGGGTTGCTACGATCCTTTTTACCGATGGAGGCTTCCCCGAATCGCTAAACAAATGTTGGTAACCTTTTCTCTTTTCCATCTCCGCAAAACTCCACCACGTTTCAAACAGATTGCACATACAGTGGGGGACAAAAGTACACTTTGAATATAGAAATAAAAGCAACAATATTTTCTATATTATTAAGTATATTCAAATATACGTAACTGTATATTATACAGGGTGGCCCACATAACTCTTAACAGCTCAATATCTCGAAAACTATGCCATCGATTTTAAAGTTCTTAGTCTTAAATTGCATGGAACTGAAGGGCCTTTCTGACTACATAAACGTGAAGTGGCCTCCCTTCCCCTTTAACGGGGGAGGGGAGGTACCTTTGTAATTTTAAATGGAACCCCCTATAAAATGTTACATATTTAGATTCTACCGGAAAAAACAAGTCAATTTTGTCTGAAACATTTTTTTGTCAGATACTTCCATGATGAGATATAACAGTTTGAAGTTTCGAGTTGTAGGTACTTGAGGCTCTCGGAAATAGCGTTATGGAATTATACGCGCTTGAGTCCATTGCTTATTCGTGAAGAAACACAAACAATAATATTTACAATTCTTGAGTTTGACTCACTTATCTATGAAAACGTTTTCAGTTTAGAGCTGTTATTCAAGCAGTAACATTGTGATTATGGCTACTTTTGACACAGAAGCGAATATGTTATTAACGTTAGGTGAATGCCAAAAAAATGATCGGCGTGCAGCAGTGGTGTTTTTTGAACGTTATGGGATCAGAAAATGTCATGCAACATTTCATAATTTAGAAAAGCGGCTTCGCGAGCACGGTGAATTGTGTAAAAAAACTCGCAATAAACCTAAAGCTGTCACTAATGAAAATAATAGTGCCAGTATTCTTGCTGCAATTACATTAAATCCTCATATTAGTCAACGTACACTTGCACAAACATCACATATTAGTCGTTCATCGATTCAACGAATTTTGAAACGGCAAAAGTATCATCCATATCACATGGTTTTATCGCAAGAGCTTTCGATAGCAGATTACGATCACCGCGTAAGATTTTGTGAGTGGCTGCAGGGTGTTGTGGAAAATGACTTTTTCTGCAAAATACTTTTTTCCGATGAGGCCACTTTTATGAATTCAGGGCATGTAAATAGACATAATCTGCATTATTGGGCCGTGGAAAACCCAAATTGGACGCGATTGTGTTCCCTTTCAACATCGATGGTCTTTAAATGTTTGGTGTGGCCTAATAGGAGATTTTGTGATTGGACCTTATTTTTTTCAAGAAACTGTAACATCTGCAAGTTATTGTGATTTATTAAAAAAATCATTTGCCTGCGCTTTTGGAAGATGTGCCACTGAAAATTTGTACACTAGATGGCAAAAGGTTGTTGATAATGAGGGTGATTATATCATTGATTAAAAATAAAAACTCGTTAAATATTTATGTGTTTGGATTTAATGTAAGAAAACGACATTACTTTCCGGTCCCCCTAATAGAACATTACTCTAGGTGCTGTTTTGAAATTGCTCTTACCGAAACAACAAAAAGGAAGTCGCGTCAGTGAGGGAGTAGGGTAACGAAAATGCAAATCGCTCATCCGGTTTCTGGCTCGATTCCGTTCACCGTCTCGAATTACGAAAGACACTGAAATTCGGATGCCCCGGTCTAGGGTCTCCGATTTCTAGGACACCGATCCCGATGTCCCGACCTGTTTTTGCACGATATCGGGGGCAAGAAGAAGAACTGGCGCCGACCTCCCTCATCGTTGATGTTTCTTCTCTCTCTCTCTCTCTCTCTCTCTCTCTCTCTCTCTCTCTCTCTCTCTCTCTCCCTCTCTCTTTCTCTCTCATTGTCGGTAAAAATGCAACTTGTGTCGCGCGCCAACATGCAAGACAACCGACGACGCAATAAACTGTAATTCGAGGCGTGGGACACAATGCTCCGCATCTGTGCGTGCTTCTCTATCCGCTGGCTGTCCCTTGGTAGCCACCGAGTCCTCAGGATCCTCCGGATCCTCTGTAGGATGCTGCACAATGCACCCAACCGAGATCCTCTGGCAACGGGGACTCTCAAAAGTTTCACGACGAAGGAAACACGGTTCATTATAACTGGCAAACACGTGGATACTAAGTAACTGTGATTGTTCCTGTTGGAGGATGTTGGAGGATGTTGGAGTATGTTGGAGTGGAAGGTGGTTTGAAGAATCTATTTGCCTATGCGAATAGTGTGACCTGTCCAATCAATGAAAAATTAAGCTGCATGTGTGTTGAAATTAGTACATATCAGCAAATAGTTATTTCATTTTTCGAGTGTTACTTCTATGAGAAGGTTATGTCATTATAGTAGCTTGCATACAAACTATGGCATGGAATTAAATTTATTAAATGAAACATTGCAAGGCCCGCTCTAGGGGCGGGCAACTCGGACATTTGTCCAGGGTGCCAAAATTTAGGGGCGCCATTTTAGCTTTATTTAAAAAATATATATATTCTTAGGCAATTGGTCTTTTTGTCCGGGGCACCATTTTGGCTTTATTTAAAAAATATATATATTCTTAGGCAATTTGTCTTTTTGTCGGGGGCGCCATTTTGGCTTTATTTAAAAAATATATATATTCGTAGGCAATTTGTCTTTTTGTCCGGGGCGATGTGACCGTTAGAGCGGGCACTGAACATGAGCCAAACGACCAATGAATGAACATCAGCTTTTAACGAATAAACAGAGGCACCCCGGTGAATAATAATTATCCAAACAAACTTATTAGCTTAAAATTACAAATTGCTAATCGATTACGATCAAACGATAGATTTTGTTGGACGATAATAATACTTATCTTGAAAATCCGAAATAAATAAAAAATGTGGTAAATACAGTTGTATTTTATGTTGTAGCATTTATTGAAAATTTTCATCGCTAGATTGCGGATTCGATGCATTTATGGCAAAAATGATAAGTGAAATACAGTGCAGTGAAGACATTAGAAGAATGTAAAAATATTGTTGCTTTCAATTTAGTAAAACTATGAAGCAAAGAAATACATTTTTATCGTTCATATAATTAACACAGAAAGTTTCTATTTTGCATAAATATCCGAAGTCTAATGATCACTCTCAAATGGATGGATGATCACTCACAAATGGATCGATTTCAAGACTTTGTAAAGAGTGATAGTACCCGAAAGAATAAATCTTAGAATTAGTCGATAGGAGGATCATCGTCTAGTGAGATACACATCAAGTTTCGAACGAAGAGAGACGTGTTTTGCAAACTTTCGTACAGGAGTAGGTTCGCGGAAATCGAAACCGCTCGACCAGAAGAAAGCGCGCAACAAGTCAAATGGCTTGTTCGAGTGTGAAATACGAAGAGCCACCTATAAAAAGGTTCAAGTGGTTGCAGATGAGGGACCAATGCTGTTCGGCTACCTACGTCAGCGATTATTCCTTTTTCTGTCTTTCTTTCTTTCTCTTTTTTTCGTCTACGACAGTGTACGTGCACGAAAGCCGAAGAAAACTCGTAAATCAATGACTGGCGCCAATGGCGGCTTCTCGATCGTCAAAGCCGTTCCTCGACAACTCGTTTGCATTTTATATGGAGGACAATCCAATACTCTACATCTTCGGATCAATGAAGAACTCTAAAAGAAAGTTGCCGCAAAATTGTCCTTGAGCTTGAATTTCAAGGTCAACTCTTTTTTTATTGCATTATATTCTACGCGTCATGGGAATAAAAAATTGTGAAAGGAACCGTGTGTCAAAACTCGATAGTTCTCATAAAAAATAATAGCAAAGTCTCATTACTAGTACTATTTATTTTCTTAAAAATTGTTTACATTTCTAATAAAGCAAGTATTTAGTGTTGTTGTTTATATGCTATTTATCAGAAGTATAACATAATCAATCATAATTAATAATACCTTCTAAGTATTGAAAGATAATACTGAATGATTTAATAATTTTAATGTTTCATAATGAACAGGCTTTCGTAACAGTGTCCTTAATACAAATACATGACAATTTTGTTCATATTTTACGATGTGCTTTTTTATCAATTTTTTCAGTATACTGTTCACCGGAATACGATTAACTATTGGAGACAACACACGTGAACGTGTCTTGAAAGAAACCGGAAGACCGGAAAACAGGTGCTGGGTCGTGGTATTTATGCGGCAGGTTGTCCCCGGAAAGTCCCTTGGGATCGCCACAATCTTAGGGCGAATCCCGTTGACAGTTGGAAACATTCCCAGCATTCCGTTTTAACCCTAGTCATAGGATTGAACTAGTATAGCTCTCCGACGCCGGAAACCGCGAGAGTTAAACTCGTATAACGCTGTTATTAATCACATCTACAACCATTAAATCATGCAACAAGTGTGCCATACTGAGGAATTTATTCTTACAAGGTTGCACTAATAATATGCATACTAATAATAATTTATTTATTTATCACAAATTTCGCATTCATCACGAAAGAGCCGTTGCACTAATATGCATACTAATAATAATTTGTTTATTTATGACAACTTTGCATTCATCACGAAAGAACCGTAGCACTAATAATAATTTATTGATTATGACAATTTCGCATTCATTACGAACGAACCGTTGCACTAATAATATGCATACTAATAATAATTTATTTATTTATGACAAATTTCGGATTCATCACGAAAGAGCCGTTGCACTAATAATATGATACTAATAATAATTTATTTATTATGATAATTTCGCATTCATCACGAAAGAGTCGTTGCACTAATAATATGCATACTAATAATAATTTATTTATTATGACAATTTCGCATTCATCACGAAAGAACCGTAGCACTAATAATAATTTATTGATTATGACAATTTCGCATTCATTACGAACGAACCGTTGCACTAATAATATGCATACTAATAATAATTTGTTTATGTATGAAAAATTTCGCATTCATCACGAAAGAGCCGTTGCACTAATAATATGATACTAATAATAATTTATTTATTATGACAATTTCGCATTCATCACGAAAGAGCCGTTGCACTAATAATATGCATACTAATAATAATTTATTGATTATGACAATTTCGCATTCATTACGAACGAACCGTTGCACTAATAATATGCATACTAATAATAATTTGTTTATGTATGAAAAATTTCGCATTCATCACGAAAGAGCCGTTGCACTAATAATATGATACTAATAATAATTTATTTATTATGACAATTTCGCATTCATCACGAAAGAGCCGTTGCACTAATAATATGCATACTAATAATAATTTATTTATTATGACAATTTCGCATTCATCACGAAAGAGACGTTGCACTAATAATAATTTATTTATTATGACAATATCGCATTCATCACGAAAGAGCCGTTGCACTAATAATAATTTATTTATTATGACAATTTCGCCTTCATCACGAAAGAACTATTGCACTAATAATATGCATACTAATAATTTTTCTCTATCTACACCCAACTAATAATTTTTCTCTATCTACACGCACACGATTTTTAACAGTGTTAAACATCGAAATAGGTGTCGAACCATATAGTAAGAATAACAATATACAACAAGTATTGTAACGAACTCTTATTATTTATTTATTTTATTTTTTTTAACGTCGCATCAACTGCCAAGGTTATTAGCGACGGGGGTGGAACAATGAGATTTGGTAATCGGTGAGTGTACGATGGGTGTGTGTGTGTATGGACGCGTGCGTGAAGGACCTGTTTGAGCAATTGCTATAGGATTGATCCGCGCCATTTTGAGAAAGACGAGCGAGGAAGAAGTCGGAAACGAGCGAGAGAAGAAAAAGAGAAAGAAAAGGAGAAGCTTGTCGAGCAGGAAAAGAAGTCCCTGGTTACGCCCTCGGTTTCCGATTACTTCCAACGAGTTCGTCGCGACGCGTCGCGACGGTGGGCGTCGATCGGTAGGATCTCTTACACGAAACCCGATACAGATTTTTTCCACGACTAAACGTTACGCAAACTTTGATCACCGTGATACCGTCTTGCTTTCTTTCACGATTTCTTTGACGATGCTCGTGGATACCTCGATCCGATATCAATCTAAAAATGATAATGAATAATATGAAAACGGTGTTCTAGGGAAAGGCGTGGCAATCGGTCGCCCGGCATTATCAAAGGGAAGAAATTAGTCGTCGTTAGAAGTGGCTGTCTGATCGCGCGGCGTTTCTCTTTGACAGTGTCTCCGAGGTCTGTCAAGAAGCTACGTTTTGTACGACGCTTATACACGGGGGCCAGAAGACTGGCAGCCCGCCACTCGACCGATCACTTTCTTCGCTATCTGCCAGAACAACCAGATGAAAAAAAAATCGATGGGAAAAAACGGGAACAGCGAGAGGTAAACGCCAGAGCGGAATCCCGGAAAAACATAGGACAGCAACTAAGGAATTCCATTTTTCTCCTCTCATCGAATCATGGCGTATGTCGGGTGAACTGTCCATTGAATGAACACTCGGGCTGCAAGTTTGTTGAAATTACTATTCGCGAATCTTTATTTAATCCTTTGCACTCGAATTGTTACTCTGAGTAAACAGTAAAAACTGCCACATCAATATTCAAAACTGTTTTCATATTATTCAATTCGTCTGTATTCTAAAAATTGCCAAAAATTCAAGTATGAGCGATTAGTATTCGCATATTAGTAGTCGCGAATCATTATTTAATCCTTTGCACTCGAATCGTGACTCTAAGTAAACAGTAAAATCTGCCACATCAATATTCAAAACTGTTTTCATATTATTCAATTCGTCTGTATTCTGAAAATTGCTAAAAATTCAAGTATGAGAGCACAGGTTTAATTTTAAGTGCACAATGTGAAAGAGATACGTAGAATAGAAATTTCTTGGTTTTGGAATGAGAATTTCTTTTAGTGCTGTTTCTACGAGAAGGTAGTTTTTCTTTTAATACGAATTATGTTCATTCACTGGGGGGGGGGGGGCGTTAATTTACTGGACAGAGCACCCTACAATCTCGTATAACTATTGCAACGTGTGGAATTACGTGCGATTCTAGATTGATTTTTTATTACAGCACTTGTCGATCAAATTGGTAATGTATTTTTTGTGGACCACTATAATGTGAACGATAACGAAATAATTACTCGTGTCTGGCGACGTGTGTTCGAGCACTAAACCAGACGCCTCTCATTATCACCAATTTTTTCTCCCCGTTTTGTATTTTTTTTCGATCCACCATTTTTCCCAGGTTCCGTAATGTATTTTATGGGTCCGCCTGACGCATTCAATTAGCGTTCTTCGATGAACGCTTATTTGCTTGCAGACGTCGTCACAATGTAAAATGTAGAATATTTCTTATTCGAGCTAAATCAAGTGTTAGATTTATTTCTTATCGATTCGTACAATTAATCTTATTGAAAAAAGTTGTTCAGAATCACTTCTTCCAATTTGTTACAATTTTTCTGTGTCACGCTGCATAGACCACGTTCTATTGAACTGTACACGTATTCGAACAAGATATTAGAACTCGGGTATCATCGGTTCGGATAATCGAGGTTCCACGAAATCGTGAATTAAACGGTTGAATATGCTCCTAATGATATCATGATTGTACTCATTTTAATCGAGAAAATGTCACGGAATTCGATGCTGTAAGTTCCATAAAGAAATAATTAAAAACAAATAGGTCTTGTCACTGAATTAACATCGTTTCAAGAGATAGAAATATGCTCGTAATGATATCATGATTCCACTCATTTTAAATGGGGAAATGTCACCGAATAGGCTGGTGTAAGTTCCATAAAGAAATAATAAAAAACAAAGCAGAAATAATTAAAAGCAAACGAGTCTTGTCACCGAGTTAGCATTTTCTCACCAGTGTACGAAGAAATACACAATTTTCTGGTGATTCTCGCGCAGATCTAATATCGAGACACTACTACTCGACACTTCGTCGAAGGGATCAATTTTGAAAGACTTGTGAGGTTCAAAGAAGCAGAGACGTTCACGGAGGGAAAAAAAGAGGGAGCAATCGGAAGAGTGTACTTGAAGAACGATCGCGTATCGGCGCAAATGACATGCGTGCTGCGGTTTCCCACAATTAGGGGTAGAAGCGATTAGAGGGTGATTAGAAGAAGGTGTTCTGGACTGCGTCCTAGCCCCCACCACCTTCGGATCCGCCGTAAAAGCAGTCGCCGCGATGCGTGCGTCGGTTTTACACCCCTAAAACAGAGGGAAGGAGAGATGAGATTGAACAACGTCGGCGCACTGCTGCTGATACGGGGTTGGAAGCTGTTTCTCCCACCCCCATCAACTCTCTGCCATGCGACCCACGCTCCTACCAGCCTTTCCCCCCCCCTATACTTGTGGAGCTGTCGCGATTATTACTTAATAGATATCCCGATGCTCACAGACTTCCGGTGGTTCTCTCTTAAGCGCCAGCATTTTTTTATTCAAATTTTCAGGCTTCTCCTGAACGCCATTTGTTCATTTATATATCAACCACTACAATTTATGTTTTCTAACTTCTACAAACGTTATCCAATTTAGTTCGAATTTTATACGTACAATCTTTTTCTTTTTTTTTATTGTTTTTAACGTCGCGTCAACCGCCAAGGTTATTAGCGACTACATACAATCTTTACATTTTTATTATTTAATAATTCTATGGAAAGCGTTAGAACAATTTGGTAAGCCATTGTACATGTTCTATGAAGCGTATAAGACTGTACACGTTCATTTACAATTTGTTAAAAGTTTATAAAACATTAGTAATCTTCAAGATAAAGAAACTAATATTGGATCAAGTCTGTAGTTCGTCTCACTCGAGTAAAAATTGAAAATTGAGAACCAGACAGAGAATGAATTATTAATTCTGTAGGACATTATACAGGGTGTCCCACGGAACTGGAACAGGCTGTACCTCCTAAACGGTTGGGATTCCCAACTTGGGAATAGAGGAAAATGTTATAAGAAAAATTGTTACTACTTTTATATAGAGCACAACGAACTGCATCGATTGGTGCAGTCAAGAATGTAGGTTTCCATTTTAAGAAAAAAGTGCAGTTGCATTTTTCTGTCGCACCGATGCACAACAGTGCATAAAATTAATTGAACTTTTTCTTATAACATTTTCCTCTACTCCCAACCGTTTAGGAGGTACAGCCTGTTCCAGTTGCGTGGGACACCATGTATATCAATGACGCTATCGAGGAGAGTCGACGATCGATCCTTGGCAGCAAACAATTTATTCATCGTACAATTTAGCAAAGGTGAATCAGAATTTTTTGCAAATTTGAAACATCGAGAGGTGGAACGAAGCAATTGACGCGGCATCGACGATTTTATTTTTGGTTTTCCGACGCGCACACACACTCGTGTCTACATCCTTTCTATAGAAGCTCCATTAATACTCGGTAACGCAATAAACTATATTTAGGGGGCGGCGTGGCGTACACGTAGTATGATTTGATATCTCCTGAAACGCCACATGGCCCCTCTGAATTTCTCTCTTCCTCTCTGTTCGCGGTCTGTCTCCGTGTCTCCCCCCTCTCTCTCTCTCTCTCTCTCTCTCTCCCTCCCCCACCATTTACCCGTGTAACTTCTGCTCCTCTCTGAGAGATTAACTTTTAACGACTATCGATCTCTTTCGGAACTGCGCCGGAGCGTTCCGCCTAATTCTTTACCCCCTGAACATCCGATACATCTTATAGCTTATAGCTTTCGAAATTTGTACGAAGCTCTCGAGACAATATTAAACTTCATTAAATTGGCCAATTAACAGAAATAAAAATTATGGACCCAAGAAATGAGAAAACATACGATGAATCAGAAAATTGTATGATATTTGTGTACTCTACTTATTTCGATGTAATTTCCTGTAAAGAAGTAGAATAATATTAATGTATTGTCCATTATTCAGTGCTTTATTATTATACTGCGGATTTTATACATTTATGATGCACATGATGTGCAAAACTGTGGAGATATTGGTAGAGTTTGAAAATACTGCTGATTTAGTTCTAACTCGTTAAAATTATTTTATAGCTCCTACGTCTGGCTAATGCAGACAATTTTTATTTTGCATAAAAATCTGCTGTATATTCAATATGCATATGCTCAATTATTACAGAAACGTTAGTAGGAATTGATCGTTCGAAAATGATGAAGAAGTGTAGACGTAATTATTTTGTAACAATTTTTAAAATGATATTTTACCTTTTCGTGTGGTACTTTTCAAGCTATTCAAATTTGAACAAAATCGAAGACACCTATCAATAAAGAGAAAGTATATTTTTAGTATCAATTGTTTTATATAGATTTTTAGAAGTTATCAACGGAAAAACCTGGAGCGAGAAGGAAGCATCTCCATTTCTCAGTAAAATTGTACTCATTGAAGTTCTACATATTTTTATATACTGCTGAATGTTTTAAGTCACAATTAAATAATTTTCAAAATTTGGATTTACCCGATGAACTTGGATATATTGTTTTTGTTTCAAGTAACAATTAATAAGATGTTTTAAGTAAGAAACAATTTTCAAAATTTCGACTTACCCGGATCGGCACCAAGCCTCCTAGAAGTTAGTCCCCCACTTGTTGAAATAAATAATTTTAACAATTGTGTCGAGTTGTGCTAAGTTTGTCTCTAATTCTAAGTCTCCAATTACAAAATTGTAGACGATCTCTCTGAGGACTCGTCAAAATGGCGTTGAAATAAATAATTTTAACAACTGTGCCGAGTTGTGCTAAGTTTGTCTCTAATTCTAAGTCCCTAATTACGAAATTGTAGACGATCTCTCTGAGGACTCGTCAAGATGGCGTTGAAATAAATAATTTTAACAATTGTGCCGAGTTGTGCTAAGTTTTTCTCTAATTCTAAGTCTCCAATTACAAAATTGTAGACGATCTCTCTGAGGACTAATCAAAATGGCGTTGGAATAAATAATTTTAACAATTGTGCCGAGTTGTGCTGTTTTTCTCTAATTCTAAGTCTCCAATTACAAAATTGTAGACGATCTCTCCGAGGACTCGTCAAAATGGCGATTACCATTGCGGCTGGAGATACTGGACATTCCATTGTGTAACTTCATGTTTTTGTATTGGTAAAATGATAGTTTAATGTTTTTGAACATTTTTTGGAAACAGGGAATTGGAGTAGGAGTGGCACGGTGTTCGCGTTCGAAGGCAATGAAGAAAGACAGGAAGAGGAACCACGTGTCATCGCGTGGAAAATAAACAAATTCGTGTAGCCGCGCACCGACGGACCGCAGAACCCGTTGTTTACGTCTGCTCGGGCTTTTCCCGAAAAAATAGCCGTGCTTAAGCGCTGCAAGAGGAAATAATAATTAGTTGAACACGGGCCCCGGAAGCTCCAGGTCACGAGACCGACACGCGTTTCGAGTCGAACACGCTGTGTGTCCCCAATTAGGTCATCGCCGATTGTGATAACATTGATCGGAGAGAAGTATTCGATTATCGTTGTTATTCATCCGTGTAACGTTAACTGTCCTGCAAATGAATATTAATCTTTGCTCATACAATTTATTTTAAACGTGACTGTTTGTATATTAGATATGCATATACGTTTTTCTGAATTTTGACATTCGATCGCTCTAGTCTTTGAGCTTCGAATCCCCGAATCTTGCATTTTAAAACATTGTGCTTTGAACTCTGAACAGTTGAATCTGAAAACGTTGAATAATTGAACCCTTGAATATTTTAAACCCCGAACAGCTGAACCATTGAACAAATGAACCCCAAAACAGTTGAAATTTACAACATTTGAAGTCTTGAGCAGTTGACGCGTTCAAAGGTTGAACGCTTAAACATTCGATGCAATGCAAAGTTGAACTCTTGAACAGTTGAACAATTGAACATTTGAATCCTTAAACATTTGAAGCTTTGAACACTAGGCGCATTGAAAAGTTGAGTTCTTGAGCAGTTGACGCATTGAACAGTTAAATTCTTGAACTTTTGAACACTTAAACGCTTGAATATTTGAACAGTTGAGGCGTTGAAAAGTTTAACTCTTGAATAGTTGACCAACATTCAACATTTTAACCCTTAAACATTTCAAGCTTCCAACGGTTGATGCATTGAAATGTTAAACTCTTGAACAGTTCAATTCATGAACTTTTGAACATTTCAACACGTGAAGCTTTGAACAGTTGAGGCGTTGAAACGTTGAACTCTTGAACAGTTGACCAAAATTGAACATTTTAACCCTGAAACATTTCAAGCTTTCAACGGTTGATGCATTGAAATGTTGAACTCTTGACAGTTCAATTCTTGAACTTTTGAACACTACAACTCTTGAAGCATTGAACAGTTGAGGCGTTGAAAAGTTGAACTCTTGAACAGTTGACCAACATTCTACATTTTAACCCTTAAACATTTCAAGCTTTCAACAGTTGACGCATTGAAAAGTTAAAGTCTTGGGGAGTTGAACTCTTATACAGTTGAGTAATTTTTCCTGGAACAGTTAACTAATTCTTCCTTGAAAAGTTGACTAATTCTCCCTTGAACAGTTGACTGATTGATCCTTAAAACCGTGAACAGTTGAGTAATTCACCTTTGAACAATTGAACAATTTAGCCTTCCACGCTGAACGGTTGAACCTTGAACTTTTATACTCTGGGTACTCGATCTCCTCGAATTAATTTTCTACAAGTAACAGCTCCAAAATTGCATTAAATTTCCTGTACTTTTTCATTTTATAAAGTTCTTCAATGAATTGCAGTATCATCTGAAGATTCCGAATTTTTACAATCATGTCAAATAAAATTTCAAGAACGTGCATTAATCTCACCGCCTCCAATCACTCTTCGCACCCACTAAACATTTCAAAATGAAATACTTAAACGACAGGGGAATTGGCACAAACATTTTTTTCCATCGAGTTCCAGGTAGAACTACCGGGTGTTTATTGATCTATGGTTCAACAAACGTAAATGCAGCGAAACTGATTTACGTGGAACTCTTTTAATGCGTCTGCTGTATCTCGCATTGTATACCCTGTTTTCAATTAACCTGGATCGGGCTGTGATCGTTATTCGCGATAGATCGCCCGCTGCTATTTCTAGATTTAATCGCGGAATTCTCGAAATTGTCCAGAGCGTGGCGTGTGTGGTCCGTGAGTTCGATTCGACAACCGATTTCCCGTCTCCTCGTGGTTTCAACGCGGTTTTGTAACCGATAATTATTCGGTGCATCGAGGAAAGAATTGAGGAGATCGATCTTGGTTTACCTACCGCGTAGAGTGCATCCCTGACGACATCTGGAAGACCTAAAAATTACTATAATTACTCTATTCCGTTTCAATGATTAATTTTTAGAACTTTTTTTTTTTTATTAAGCTGTTCAATTCCTTCTGGGTTTATCGAACCGTCTTCCAGAATTTTAATCCAAGTCTTCAATGATTCCAATCCAAGTTTTCAATATTTTTTAAAATAAAGTTTACTTTCCGTTTAATAAAATGAAATAGTATATGCTTATTGCTGAACTGTATAATAATATTTTTGTTTCTTATTTTTATTTCAAGAATAAATCACTGAGCATTACTTGGAAATATTTGAGACACCCGGTGTATAAAATTATGTAAATCTGTGTTAAAAAATATTCCGGATTGACGATAATAATTTTGGAGTAAAGCGTCGATTGAAGAGCTGTATATAACATTTTTTATTATTTTTATACGAAGAATAAATCGTCGATTTTAGTGTTAAAAAATTCTGAATTGACGGTAATAATTTCGGAGTAATGTATTTATTGCAGCGCTGTGTACAGCATTTCTTTCTTTCTTACTTTTATGCGAAGAATAAATTACTGAAGATTGTTTGGAAACATTTGGGACAGTCTGTGTGTGAAACGATATAAGTTTTTGTTGGAAAAATTTGTGGATTAACGATCAATTGTATACAATGTTGAATGTGGGTCAGGATAACAGAACGAAACTGCAACGGATACAAGCTACCGAGCGATTCTGTCGACAAGGCCCTCGGCTCTCGCGATCACGCCAGATTTCGGATGTGTTCCGGTGTCACAAATTCGAAACATAAACACTGGCGACGTACACGTGTCCTCTGTATATCATAAACTGCTCGCCGGTCGTCGAGGCAGCCTATTCCTCTTCTTGCTTACTACGTCCGCTCCTCGAGGTTCATTCATAAAACGCTGGCAGCCCTTTAAACTTTAAACCGTGGTAAACGGCCTTACAATTCTACAATGAACCCCCTAAACGTTCACATTTTCTTTCCATCCTAGCCTTTCCTTTTCAAGGTTGACGCTCGGGGCCCTTCGAACGACTTTATTTCTGCGTTCCAGGAAAATGCATCGTATTCTTTATTTTTCCCTTTTTCTTTCCATGTACCTACTCGTATTTTTCGTTTATACTCAATCTTAATTTTTCAAAAAAAATTATACAATACTCTTTGTATTAGATTTCTCGTTGTCGCCATGTGTGGAGCGGAGTTCTGTATCATAGAAGATGGATCGCAGTTCGAACATCTGATGTAACCTGATTTATTTTGTATGAAATAATTTTTCATTAAAATTACGTTTGGACAAAATTTTCGAGTTTCAGGTAATTTCAAGGTCATAGTATAATACACTGTTGAATTCGTCTCGACTTCAGCAACAATCCTACGACGTCCAAAACATGTGGTGCCATTTAAAAAAGTCAAGGTGACCTTTACTTTTTTACGTAAAAAGCATTTTCCCAGATTTAAGAATCTGCGATCACGTAGCTCACCAAGTACTGATGAACTTTTGTTTCAAACATTTTTTAATTGCACTACCGGAAATGCTTAAAAAATGGTGACATAACCTAACGCGTACACCCTGTATGTATATTGGTGAACAAATGAAATTGTCAAAAGCTCATCGCTTGGCTGCTACTTGTACTCAATATTAACCTAATAACTATCGGATTTTATGCATTCGAGACAAGAATGTATAGATGAAGTCGAAAACAATGAAAACATTAGAAGAATTTGAAACTACTGTTCCGATCCTATTAAACGTACTAAGAAAGAAAATAAATTTCTATTTCACTCTAGTTTGTCGCAATTCAGGTAGAAAATTTTTATTTTGCATAAATATTATATATGTCTATACATGATGTTATAAGAAAATGGCAACGATGCTAAATTTTGCGGACAATACAAATTAAGCTTCGTAACTTGATTTTCGATGAAGTTTGGCTCCATTTCTGTTTGCTCGATTATTTCAGGTGGCGCATGGACGGTCTCCGTTTCAAAGGCAGCTCGAGCAGCCATTTTTTTCGAATGACTATCCCTCCTTTTATTGGTCTCGGATCCTGTAAACAACGTTTCGTTACACGCGCGCTCATCAAAAGCAGAGTTAACACGTCTCGCAAGACGTTCGAACCGTTCAAAGTGAGCTTCACGACGATAAAGATGATTTAAAGAGGATTTTCCGGGAACGATAGCGTTTTCGGTAGTCGTCAGCCATCGCGTTCTCTCTCTCTCTCTCTCTCACCCTTTTTTCAGGGGCACGCGGTCAAAGAGGGGCATTTAGACGTTTCGAAGTTTTCGGAGATGAGAATCCGGCGTCGGTTTCTTCCTTGAAACGCGACACCGACTTCGACTTTTATTAACCCAGATCAGGGACCGTGTTGCGTTAACAACGGGCCACTGTGTTACTGCGTACGGCAAGCAGAAAAAGGGTTTGTTTATTATTGCAGAGTAACTTTTCTTCGGCGGTGGCGCGTCACCTAATTTACTCCGGTTTCGAAGTACTGTGCTGTGCTGTTTTCCAGATTTGGGTAAAATACTATTTCAAGTAGTAAATAGTATACTCTTTCATAATAAAACATTTTATTTACTATAAAATGTTCACAATTATTGAAGTTATCAAGATGCCGCCACTGGAAGTAATCATACACGCGGCTTTATTAAAGTATACATTACAATGAAAATCGCAAAAAACCTGAATAAATTCAATTAAAAACATTTTTATAAAGCAACACGTTCTGGTCAGCTTTAATGGTCGGTAGGATTACTGTTAAAATGATTTGCGAATGATATAAATTTCTATTTAGCTCCTGATGTCTTGCAATTGACGCGCAAACTTTAATTTTACATAAAGATATGCGGTGTTTTTACAATAAAAATGTGTAGGTGCAATTTAAAACAGTAGAAAGATTAAAAGAATTCAAGACAATGAAAACATATTACTTTCACAATAATAAAATGATATAAATTTCTATTTAGCTCCTGATGTCTTGCAATTGACGCGCAAACTTTAATTTTGCAGACCCACAGTCTCGTTATAATAAAATTGACAAATAAGTAGCTAGTGATTGTGTGCTAGAAGTTGAATTTATTGCAGGTTGGTTTGTCGGGTGTAATTGAGCAAATTCCACGGTTACTTCGAGAAGGCTCGAGCGAAAAATCGTAGCGACGACGCGTTGACGATGATCCACGGTGACAGAAGAGAGTTTTTGCCATCGGACGAAGCGTTGCTCTGGGAAAAAGCCGGTCAAAGCTTAAAGCCACTTGTGCTTGGCCGTGGAGCGTATAAAGTGTATAAAGCTGGTAGCTGGGGATCTAGTGCGCTGACCGCCAACTATTTTCAAGTCTTTTTGCTGCTAATTACGGCGCTCGTGGAACCGGCCCTTATCGAAACCCACTCGAGAATCTCCGACGGATTTAAAATAGGACGCCGATTCAAAGAAACGCGATCCCGTTCGACGGATGCGCTCACTTTTTTTTTTTTTTCTTAGCGGTTTATTAGAAACTGACTTTGCTCGAATTAACCACGGGACACGGTGCGGTAAAACTTGAATGAATTGTCTCGGTCAATTCAGATTCTTACGATTCATTACACTTGTACACTTCCGTGATCAGAACATGAATTCTTGGAAGTTGTTTGTCGCTATCAGCTACAGTTTTTGAGAAAATTGATTTTGAAAAAATTGGCAAATATTCAACAATTTTTTCTGCTTCAGCCGGAAAAGCTAAACGAATGATTCTTACGTAGAAAAATTCTGTAGACTCTCTCAATTGTGATGGTATTTTTTTTTTGTAAAATTATAAATATTTAAACATGTGTAAAAAATGTTTAATGTCGAGGAGACACTCGTTTCGCACGAATTTTTGAGAACATTTGTCGATGTTGCATAAAAAATAAGGGTCCAGTCTGGAATCCAAAAACGTCACGCGATAGCCCAGACGTTCACCTTTCAGAATCGGCCTTCAGAGTTTTTGCAAAACATTTTTCGTTTTCGGGATACAAAGCAAAATATGTCCGCATGTAACGAGGTTCGGTCTGTGTGTACTCGATCGCGGCGCGCGCCGCTCGAGTGATGTAAACATTTTTTGCACATGTTTTTATGTTTATAATGTTACAAAAAAAAAATACCGGCATATTTGGGAGAGTCTATAAAATTTTTCTACAGAAGAATCGTTCGTCTAGCTGTTTCTGCTGAAGCAGAAAAAATTGTGAAATCTTTTCTTTTCAAAATCAGATTTCTCAAAAACTGCGGCTGCTTTCGTGAGATATAATTACATAAATATACAGTGAACCACGAAAGTATTCGAACGCTCTCAAATGAAAAGTTTGACGCGTAAAAAATGTGAGGCCCGTTAATAATTGCAAAATATTTTTATTCCTGTAGCAACGTACAACCATCACGGTTATAAATGTTAAATTGGAAGTGTCTTTGACAACGTAAATAATACTTATGAAAGATTCGTTGCCAACATTGGCTAAACGGACGCCACAAAAGTATTCGAACGACACAACTTGTAAACAAAACAATCCTTGAATTCGACAAATTGTAAACATTGGTTCCTTCAGTTGATGTTACACGCTTCCCCTGCTCAGTACAGCAAGCGTTAACAAGAGTGTCAAATTTGTATTAATAATGTGTGCAAAAAAGTCCGAAACTAGTATCACTGATAGAAAACTGATAATGAAGTGGCACAATGAAGGCAAGAGCTACGGCGAGATAGCAAAGTTATTAGGAAGAAGTAAATCTACTATTCGCTACATGGTAAAAAAATGAAAAACAACTGGAGTTCTTCGAGATGAAGTCCGTTCTGGTCGACCCAAGAAATTAACGAAAAGGGAAGAGAATGTAATTGTGCGTGAAATAAAAAAAGACCCAACAATTTCAGCCTCCAAACTTGCTACACTAGTCGCTGATAGCTTTGGGAAACAAGTTCATCCGGAACTTTGTCGAAGAATCCTCCGTGAAAACAATTTTCATGGTCGTATTCCCCGAAAGAAACCATTTATTAGCAAAATCAACAAGCAGAAGAGACTAAATTTCGCTAAAAAATATGCGAGCAAGGATAAGAACTTTTGGAAACGCATTATTTTTTCGGACGAAAGCAAATTTAACATATTTGGCTCCGATGGATGTCATAAAATTTGGAGAAAACCAAACGGAGAGATGGACCTTCAAAATCTACGTCCAACCGTGAAACATGGAGGTGGATCCATAATGGTGTGGTGGTGTATGGCGGCCGGCAGTGTTGGAAACCTTGTCATTATTGATAGAATATTAGATAAATATAAGTATATGCAGATATTAAAAGATAATTTAAAGCAAAGTGCGGAAAAATTAGGGCTAGTTGGTGATTTTCATTTTCAGCAGGACAATGATCCCAAACATATATTGTTAAACAATGGATCATATATAATGTACTCCACATTTTAGAAACACCTCCACAAAGTCCGGATATCAACCCCATTGAGCACTTATGGGCAGAAATTGGCAGAAAACTTAGTAAACGCAATATTAATTCCAAGGAAGGATTAAAAATAAAAATTTTAGATGTTCGGAATAATATAGGAAAAAAAATTACTGAAAATTTGGTTGACAGCATGCAACGACGTTTGCAAGCCATAATAAGTGCTCGTGGTGGACCGACAAAATGTTAAAACTATACATTTACGTTAAAAATAAATTACTCATTTAATCGTTCGAATACTTTTGTGACGTCCGTTTAGCCGATATTGGCAGCTAATCTTTCATAAGTATTGTTTACATTATCGAAGACACTTCCAATTTAACATGTATAGCCGTGATAGTTGTATGATACTACAAGAATAAAAATATTTTGCAATTTTTAATGGATCTTCCAGTTTTTTACCCATCAAACTTTTCATTTGAGAGCGTTCGAATACTTTCGTGACTCACTGTATTTAAATAGTACGGCACATACTATAATAATCTTATTATTCTTATAAATAAACTGTTAATTTCATGCATTTATGACAAAAACGTGTCGCTCTATTAAGATCATTAAAGAAATCAAAAGAAATTCTAATCTTTTTTCTTCTTCTTGTAATTAATCCAAACAATTTTTATTTCGCATAAAGATCCGCAGTATACTTTTAAAACAACACATATCAGTTAGTTTTAAGGCTCGGTAGCTTTAGCGTTAACAATAATCTCAACAACCCTGAAACATCAACGCTAAACAACTCGCATCGATTGTTCGAAGGCTGAAGACCTTCGTCTCAACGAAAACAAAACTGCAGTCCCATATAAGGGAATCTTACTCACCGCACGGGGAATGCCATAATCTCCCCATCAAGAATTCAATCGAGGGTGGGATGGGGGGGGGGGGGGAGATGAGGTGTTGTTTGATTGGCGTAAGAGCGCCGGGATCGAGGGACTCGCGTTCTATCGCGAATCGGAGGATAGGATGGCGGTGCTGCATCCTAAATCATGGCTCGCCGCAGCCGCTCCGATTCCCGTTCAATTTACTAATTGAGTCGCTCGTAGCCCTCGTAGGCGTGGCCCGTTCCACGCCCGCCCCACCCCGCGACACAGACCACGCCCAACCGCGAACGTCAGAGGCAACACGCGCCGCGTGCGACAGTTCGACCCCGTCAAAACCGAAATCTCCCTTCTCAGTGGCACTTGGACCGTATCCGGAAACGCATCGAGCCCCTAACCAGTGTCGCGCGTGTCCTGCACTGTCATCCTCGCGACCTAATCGCCCTTTAAATCTCAAAGACTGTTCCAACCCTAAAAAATTGCATCGAGACAGATATGGTTATTTGATTTTCTATCGCATTGTACAAAAGGAGATTTTTTCTGGAAAGAGGCTTGTTTCTCGAGATTTTTTCAATTAGACAATTTTTATTTTTTTGGAGATTTTTATTGAACTTTAAGATTTATATATTATTGGTTGACGAATGGTGACGGTTTGAGGATTCGGGTGATAAGAGGAGAGGGGGAGAGTTGAGGAAGAAGAGTTTGTTTTGTGAATCCTGTGGTGGTTCGAGAAGATCGAAGGGAAAGATGATGCTGGGGGGCTACGAGACGCAGCCCGATTACTATCCGCAGTGGCATCAACCCTACAACTATGTCACGCAGCTACCCTACGGTGAGTTGTTACTCTTTTGTACGGATGTCTATTGCAGTGACTAAAAACATTATTGACACACCCTTTAGAAAGGTGTTTCTAAATTTTTTATTGGAAAATTTAGAAATTCTAAATTTCTATTGGAAATTGCACCGAAGGACGAATGATTTTTTCTTTTAATATTAGAACAAATAGTTTACTAGCTAATATGAAAAAAAATTTTGAAAAATTGCTATTGATCAGAATTGCGGACAAAAAAAGTAAAAAATAAATTTTTGAAAAATTGAGTTCACGGTCAACAATTCGGTAAAAAGTCATAGTCGTGTGTGTTATTAGGTAGAACGTTCATGAATTTTTTTATAATTTTCTGTCGAACAGAACTGAAAAAACAGAACATAATATATTAAATCGTGCTCGTCCAATAACTTATTTATTTTTTTCAAGATCAACAACAAATTGCTCGAAAGTTTATGAACATTTTATCTGACAGCACACACGGCTGTGAATTTTTTATATTGATTTTTTAAATCTCATCGATTGTTTACTTTATCAACTATGATGCACTTTATTAAAAAATCTGAAAAAATCGAGAACATTGCTTTTGATCATATCTCACTTCCGAATTTTTACAAAACTGATATTTCTGAAACTTCTATGAGAAATATGTGTTTCTTTTGAATTATTGGAGATTTTCAATATTTTTCAACAGCCGAATTCCACAAAAATCTCGAAATATACGTATTGATAATCATAACAAGACGCAACTACCATAATAACATAAACGTGGTCATCCGATAACTTCAATATAAAATCAGCAATTTTAAGTTTCTAGAATTGTTTAAAAATCGATTTTGCAGTCAAAAATTTGGAAAAACTTCACAGTTACGTATGCTATCAGGTAGAATGTATTATGCATTTTTTCGTAATTATTAGTTTAGCAGTACCGAAGAAATTGAACATAATTTATCAAATCGTGTTCTCCCAATAACTCTTGTGGTGGGGATACCGATTTGAAACTTGCCACTTACCTTTTCGAATGGTACGAAGAAATATCAATTTAGTTTAGGAGCACATCATTTGACCACCTTATCTGGCTATATCCTTTTCGCAAAAGCACCTTTATACATTTAACGCTAAACCTACCGAGCCCTAAACGTAACTGGTATATATTGTTGCTTTATGAAAATGACAAGATTCAATTTATTTAGACTTGGCGCTGTTCGTATTATAATATGTGCTCTACTAAATATATTTATCGAATCATTTCTCACGAAAGCATCTTTACAATTACGAAAATTGTGAAATTAAACATCGGTCATTTGAACGGTGCCAGTGCACCGGTACCGACCCTAAGTAGCTATAGTGTATTATATACATATAACAGTTCGAAACAATTATTTTCATAACCTTTTCAATCCCTGCTATTACTGCTCCGTAAACCTAGCGTTAACCCTCCGCACTCGAATGATGATTCTAAAACACCAGTAAAAATTGCCATACCATTATTCAAAACAGTTTCCATATTATTAAATCCGTCTGTATTCTATGAATTACTAAAACTTCAAATGTTACGTGAACAATGCAGAAAAGATCTCACAGATTAAAAATATTCTTGTTTGAGAGAGAAAATGTCTAGATTTTAGAATTAAAATTCCTTCGAGTGCAAAGGGTTAATATTGTCCAATATTATTACTGTGACCGATTGTTAGGCGAACGAATGACAAAGGCAGTTCGGTATGAAGAAACACGGGGAACCATTTTTGCACAGGTCCGCTGACGGTGCCCGACGCGGACAGCCAATCAACGTACTGGGGCGCGGACTCGGTGATATCCGGGGGTAGTTCCGGCGCGGGAAGTCCCACCGCTTCAACGCCACCCCTAATCGAAGAGATTGGTGTGCAGGAGACGAGCTACTCCCCTTTGCAACAGTACTCTCACCCTTCGATGAATCAACACTACCCTAACCTGGTCTACCAACCGCAACAAGAGATTCCTCACCATCACCTGCTGCACCATCATCATCATCATCATTCGCAGAGCCACAGAAGGGATAACGATTATTCTAGTGTGTCGTCGATGAGCCAGGTCGAGAGTGGTTTTCAACAACATCTGAGAGAAGCTGCGAGAGAGGGTGGCTTGGTAGTGAGACCAAAAAGGAGGAACACCGCGAACAAAAAGGAAAGAAGAAGAACGCAAAGTATAAACAATGCTTTCGCGGATCTTAGAGATTGCATACCGAACGTGCCAGCGGATACTAAACTGTCGAAGATCAAGACGCTTAGGCTAGCTGCTTCTTATATTGGATATTTGATGGCGGTTTTGGACAGCGACGAGGGAGAGGAGCCGCAGACTTTTAGGGCTGAGATTCTGTCGCATGGCAGGAGGAGCAAGACGACTCAGGCGAACCAGGTTTGTGATGGTTTTTATTATTAGAGAAATCTACCGGTGTGTTTAGGAGAGTTCGTGGAATTTTTCTACGTAGAAATCGTTGGTACAGGCTTCACAGTTGAAAATGAAACAATTTTTCAAGTTGGAAAGTTCCCCGTAACTATTGGAATCGTGGCCTCATAAAAGCGTTTGCTTTAAATATTGTTTAGTCAAACTTAAAAATCCGTAATCTTTTTAAAATATATACCACTGTATTTGGGAGAGTTTATGTAATTTTTCTGAGTTGAAATCGTCCGACTAGCTTAGTTAAAAGTTAAAAGTTTGGCTGCAATTGTTTCACCTCCTTCTAAGAGCGTCGGCTTCAAATATTGAACAGTTCAAAAACAAACTGAAAAGTTTATAGTCGTTTGAAGAAATGCGCCGTTGTATTTTGGAGAGTGAGCGGAATTAATTATTCTACGTAGAAATCATTCGCACAGTTTATTGAAGACTCTTTAATTAGGAAAACGTGTGCCACGGAGTACGTACTCGAGGAACGCTCGAGAAAAGTCCCTACCGGGTGCGTACTTTAGGATTTATGTTTTCTTCACTATGAATTTTTCGATATCTCTCGGAGAACACTTTTGTAAGCGTTGCTCGTGAGTAAACATCGTCCTCTTTAATTGGACGTTCTTCGTTCGTCGCACTCGACCTTAAACACGTCATCGTATCTCGAGATACTTCGAAATTGTTCGAGATTCTTCGAGAAAGATAGGAAGAGAGAGAAAGAGAGGGAAAGAGAGAGAGAGAGAGAGAGAGGGAAAGAGAGAGAGAGAGAGAGAGAGAGAAATCCCGGCGGATTTTCGTGCTGTCAGATTCCAATGGAACGCTGTCGTCTTATTTTATTCTTTATTCTTGACAAGATATGTGTAAAATAATGTTGAATACAGTGCGCAAAATTTGTGCAATTCCGGTCTCTCTATAGAGACAAAGAATTTTATTTATTTCTACAGAGCGATTACTTTATGCATTCTACTCATTTCACATATTTATCCATCGTGCACATGCTATACATTCCGTACATTCTATGCACCATAAACGATCTAAACACTCCAGGCTTTCTGTTCATTATTTTCGCATTTTATCCATTTTGTGCATTCCATGCATTTAGTGCACTTTGCACACCTAATGCATTCGATACACACTATTTATTTTGCACATTTCTATTCACTTTATTATTATTATTATTTATTATGTACTCTGCACACTTTATGTACCGCGTGTATTTCGTGCAATTTCTGCACTTTATGCATTTTGTGCATTCCATGCAATTTATTCATTATATGCATTTTGTACATTCCATGCAAATTTATTCATTATATGCATTTTGTGCATTCTATGCATTTTGTGCATTCTATGCATTCTATGTATATTGCGCATTTTGTGCATTCTATGCATCTTGTGCATTCTATGCATCTTGTGCATTCTATCCATCTTGTGCATTCTATCCATCTTGTGCATTCTATGCATCTTGAGCATTCTATCCATCTTGAGCATTTTATGCATCTTGTGCATCAGATGCATTTAACGAGTCTCATTTTTTTTTTAAATTGTGCACATGTCATGCACTTCATGCGTCTTGTATATTTTTACGGTCTCGCGGATTTCGTGTATATGTATCGTGTATTTAATGCATATAATCCAATCAATAAATTACATGTATCCTATGCACTTCGTACATTAAATGCATCCAATACAATCACTTGAACAACACTGTAACACTTCATTCCCACGCTGCAAGTTTAAAATAACACGAGCGAAATTTTTCATTTACAACACTGTTATAGTTATAAAATCCAAATTATGGCAATACCAGAGGCTAGTAAAGAATCAACAAATAATTGACTAACCAACTAACTATCATAACCACTCTACCGAATCATACACTATGCGTACAAAATTCCTGGAAACATTTCGACAGAACCAGAGTCAAGATAGTAACGGGCACCGAAGAAAAGAATTTTCGTGAGGTGTGACACAGGAAATCGGGGATCGCGACGGATCGGCCAGATATCATAGGTCTTCATTATAGATCATTATAGTTGAATCGTGTATCGTCGAATTTAGGACCGCGTTGTTCCCATCGGAACCTGCGGTTTGTGGTTTTCCCAATTTTCTGCGATTCCTTGCCACCCACGAAGGGACTCATGCCCTTTTCACTCCATAGGCCGTCGACCTTTATTATTTAAACAATATTAATTACAGTCTGCAACAATATAATGGCATTCTCTAGCAATTTTTGTTGATCCTTTATTCAATTGTTTCGAATAATGCCTATATCTTCGTGTTATAACCATGAAATCAAATTTTATGATAGTATAGTATACTATCTGTTAATTAATTCATTGTGTAACTATTTTGTATTGCATCTACAGTTTTGTACCAACTGTTAAATTGATTTTGAAGATACTAATTTTTCATAATTCTTTATTTAATCACTTTGTGTTGCATTTGCCTTTCTTTTCTAGTTATGGAATTAGTTTCAGCCATTCATTTACGTTAAACATTCAACTTTGGAAAATACCGTTCACTTTTTGATATTTTAATATTTATAATAATATTTAAAAAGACGTTTCAAACAGATGTTGTGCATTTTATACGTGGAATATGACTCCGGAATAAAAAATATGGGTTTATGATGACAAAGACAAAATGACCTTGAAGTAACCTTGAAAACGCCTTGAAATAACCTTGAAATTAGAAAATTGTATATGAGAGGGTATTAGAAATGTTAAGCACAGAATGGGAGTGTAGAGAGATGGATAAAATATTTAGAGGAAGAAAGAGAGGGAGAGAAAGGGGGAGGGAAGAAGAGAGGAGGGGGAAGGGAACGGGAGAGGATGAATGGGAAGTAAGGTTATAATAAAAGATAGTTGTAAAGATAGAACAATGTAATGGGACGGAAGTCCGTGTAACCCGTAATTGAACAGAAAATAAATATACATACAAGTACAAACAAATTGAACAATGCGAAAAATATTTTAGATTGTGTATAGCAATTTTTAATGGTGACTCCGAGTGACCACTCGAGCGCCAAAGGGTGAACTGTAATGTGCAACTGCGCGTTGTTTCTTGGCTGACTGTATAATGTAATAAATATATTTGTCCACGATGTTCCTAAGAAGGGAAAAAGAATTTGTATATTTTTTGGTTGCAGAACGAGTCGTGTCTGCATCCTGCCTCCAGTCTGATGGTCGAGGAATCGTCGAAAAGCAAAGGCCGAACCGGATGGCCGCAGCACATGTGGGCCCTGGAGCTGAAGCAGGAATCACAGGCCAGCCAAATGCAATAAAATCGGCGATCATTTTATTCGCGACTAAACGAAAATCTGCTTGCAGAAAACTATGATAGTCCATCGACCTCAGCCCCTTCTTCGCTCTTTTTTATTCCACTGAAAACAGCGAAGAAAGTGAGGCGCTCGAAAAAGTTCAATTCTTTTCAACACCGTCATTATTTTATGCACTTTATGTATTCGATATATTCTATGCGTTCTATGGATTCCGTGTATTGTGTGTGTCCTATGCTTTTTATCTACATATTTTGTGCACTCCATGCGTTCTTCGCATTTTATGCATTTCGTGCATCTTATGCATTTCGTGCATTTCGTGCATTTTATGCATTTCGTGCATTTTATGCATTTCGTGCATTTTATGCATTTCGTGCATTTTATGCATTTCGTGCACTTTATGCATTTCGTGCACTTTATGCATTTCGTGCATTTCGTGCATTTTATGCATTTTATGCATTTTATGCATTTCGTGCATTTTATGCATTTTATGCATTTTATGCATTTTATGCATTTTATGCATTTTATGCATTTTATGCATTTTATGCATTTTGTGCATTTTGTGCATTTTATGCATTTCGTGCATTTTATCCATTTCGTACATTTTATGCACTTTGTGCAGTACACAAAATCTGTATGATTTAAGTTTCGGAAAAGTGCATACACAACAAAATGCACAAAAATTCATGGAAGTGCATAAAGTGCATAAGGAAAAGGCATACGAAAAAAACACACAAAACGGAAAAGATTGCGCAAAGTAATAAAATGCACAAAGTGCATACACTATACAAGATGTAGGATACACACTGTTAGGAATTTTGTGGGCCATGTGCATATTTTGCATTTCGCTTATTTAATGAATTTTTGTGTATTCTATGAACATTGTGGACTCTATGCACTTTGCGCAATTCTTAACATTATGCACGTTCTGCGTATTCTATGCATATCGCGTATAATTATGAAATTGTAGTACTTAGAGTGGTTCATATTATCAACACTATAACAACCGTAGACAGTACTGTGGTTTGATCTGGTAATTTAGATCGGTTGTCTGGTTTATTTATTACATTTCAAAATAACGATTATTACCATTCATATGGAATATAGCCAGTTGTTATAGTGTTAATAAAGGAACTGTGGTGATCTAGTGATCGTGCTTCGGAGCAATAAACGAAAAACAAATAGGATTAATAAATTAGTGTAGAACCAGCTTCGTGAAAATATTCGTATCATTTTGGTAATGATTCGAAATGAGAGAAAGAGAATTTTTATTCGGCTTAGGAGCCGATAAAATATTTCCACGATTCGTGGAGACAATTTTTATTTTTCACAATGAATTCGCAGACTAATAATGAGAGAAAGAAAATTTTTATTCGGCTTTGGAGCTGATAAAATATTTCCACGACTCGTGGAGACAATTTTTATTTTCCATAATGAGTTCGCAGACTAATAATGAGAGAAAGAAAATTTTTATTCAGCTTTGGAGCCGATAAAATATTTCCACGATTCGTGGAGACAATTTTTATTTTCGTCAATGAATTTGCAGACTATTAATGAGAGAAAGAAAATTTTTATTCGGCTTTGGTGCCGATAAAATATTTCTACGACTGGTGGGACAATTTTTGTTTTCGATAATAAATTTACAATTACACAATGAACATTTTCGGCCATCGTAGGTACATCTGGCTTTCCAAACAGCATATCATAAATGATAACTGGCGAAGTAGTCCATGTTGACGTCGAAAGGATCGACGGACTCGTTGTAAAAAGAAGAGACGATCGTTTGTACATACGCGTTCACGATACACGTCACGTGTGTAAATAGTAGTGTCCTGTTACATAGTTTATAATTAACCGCGAGCCTCCTGTGTCTGTTCAAATGTTCCCGCGTATTTTACCGGCAGCCTCGAGCGTTCATTAGAATTTAGAAAATCCTCTGGTTCGTAAAGAACCTGGTCAACCTTTGTAAATAAAGCACCGTGTCAGCGCTGTATAAAAAGTCACTAGCAATAAACGGAGTGTCATAATTTAATCGTTCTATCTTTTTTTTATTCAATCAGGATTCCTATAGTGTCAATAATTTATTATTGTCCATGTTGCGGACCGCAAGGTATTGAAATAAAATTTTACTCTGCTACTCTGTTAGTATTTATTTAAACGTTAAAGTAAATGTAGACTGGATGCACAGTAAATAAAAATTCTTTTTTTTCATTGTAGCTGTGTAAATCAATTTTTATTTGACATCATTTGTTTTTGAAATTGCTTCAAACAGTGTTCAATTGCATTTCTTGTTATTTATTAATTTCTCTTCTTATAGAATTTAAATGAATTTATTAGATATTGTGTACAAAAACAGATTATAAATACATTTAAATTCTATAAGAAGAGAAATTAATAAATAACAAGAATAACATAACATTTTTTAAATTGGTCCAAACGACATTTTTGAGACGTTAGAAGATTTAGTTTATAATGTGTTTTTGTACACAATATCTAATAAACTAAATCTTCTAACGTCTCAAAAATGTCGTTTGGACCAATTTGAAAAATGTTATCTTATTCTTGTTATTTATTAATTTCTCTTCTTATGGCATTTAAATGTATTTGTAATGTGTTTTTGTACACAATATCTAATAAATACATTCAAATTCTATAAGAAGAGAAATTAATAAATAACAAGAAATGCAATTGCCGTTTGTACTAATTGGAAAAATGTTATTCGTTTTTTAATTTTTGTCCACTACTGTATAAATACAATAAAATGTTGGACTTGATGTTGTTTACGGGCTAAAAAATTAGATACAGAGTAGAATAATATTACCTAACATTTTTAAAGTGTCGTACTCTAGTTGTATCAACATTTGGTTCAGTGGTGCGTTATGACTACTTGGGGCCCTTGGGCAAAGTAGAATTTCGGGGCCCCTAACCCCAACTAAATAACTTTCACATTGGAAAAAATAAAACAATTGTAAAAACATCTGCATATTTATTATTGCATAAAAAGTGAAATAAATTCTCCTTCATCTAAGAAAGTGTTTTACATAGAAATAGAAAATATTTGTTTTCGGGGCCCCCGTTTGTTTGGGGCCCCGGTCATATTTGCCCAAGTTGCCCATAGGGTAATACGCCACTGATTTGGCTGATTGTAGAATAAAATAGGAAAGCCCAGATCGTCGGGTTCGTCAGATTACATCCTGAAACTTGTGTCTTTTCGGCTTCCAGATCCTTCAGTTGCGTGTCAAACGTGTTTTCTTTTACTTCACGCTGCGATAGCATTGTTCGAGCTCGACGAGCTCATGTTTCTTGGATATCCTGGCGCCGGCACTCGATCCTTTTCATCCTCTTCATCCTCATCTTCTTCGGCCTCTTCGTCTTCCTATACACAAATTCATAAAACCGTTCCAACGCTTTAATTTTCAACAATTGAATCATTTTCAAACACGGTTTCTGGAGGTTTTGGAAAATTGAACTACAATTTTTGCAATCATCCAATAATTTTTAAGTCGTTGTAATTGCAGGTTTGTATTATGTTTCTATTAACCTAATAAATATCTACGCTCTCGTTATTTATCGCGGGTTATTGTCAGAGCATTGCTCTTCCTGTCGTGGATTGTTTTACAGGGTTTAAATAAACAACGCGGCTCGTCCGACATCTGATCGAGACTAAATATTTGCTTTATCCTTCGGTGACATCTCTATCCGACGCCACCTCGAAAATTAAACGATTCGATAACGTCTCGATAACGACACTGTCTCGACTGCCGACACAGAGACACCATAAACAATATGTCTCGTCGTTCTGCTTGGAAACAAATCAATCGAGAACCAACTCAATGGGAAAAGATAGATTAAACACGTCTGTTCTTCCAATCATGACTCGTCTTACCGTGGATTACTATTTCAAACACAATTTATTTAAGTCGAAAAGATATTTTTGATTTTTCCTGCACAAAATTAAAATGTAAAATATTTCGGTAATATTTTAAAGTTCGGAACCCACTGTAATAAACAGTAGGTCCCGTTGAAAAGTAGGCTGAAAAGTAGACGATAGGGGAGAGAGGGGACAAAGTGGAGAGGGGGAGTGTGGAAGAAAGGGGGAGAACGGTAAAATGGATTTGAAACCCTGAGGGGACCAAATATCAGTACCTACAGTCACTCCCATTAATATTCGTACACTCTAAAAGACGATCACGTTTTTAAAATTGCATCATGTGACTTGGATTTTTTTTTTTGAGAAGTTAGAACAATTAGTTCACTACACGTTGAAAAAAAGAAATTTTGAAAAAAACTGTAACTGGTCGGAATTACAAAGAAAATACTAAAAGTTGTTATTTATAACTGTTTTATTGAAAATTCAACAAATACGTTTTGTAGATCTGTGTCAACTGTATACACTCTGAATATATCACCAAAATCGGCAAACGGTACGATCAGCTACATCTGTTTGAAGATTGTAGAAATTGCAGCTTTTCACAATTTTCGGCCTTAAACTGTAATAAATCGAAGGATTCTTACGTCATTCGATGCCGGTCGCTGTTTTCCACGTAATCCAAATTGGATGGAAATTTGAAAATGTATGCAATTGATACAGATCTACAAAATGGATGTTTTAAATTTTCAACATAAGCCACATAAAAAAATTGTAAAACACAACTTTTAGTATTTTCTCTGCAAATACCGACCAATTGCAATTGTTTTATAATTTCTTTTTCACGCCATGTAGTAAGCTAATTATTCTAACATCTCAAAAAAGTCCAAGTCGTATGGTCCAATATTAAACAAGTTATCGTCTTTTTAAGAGTGTACGAATATTAATGGGAGTGACTGTATATTACGGTAATTGTTGTAGTTTCAGGTGGAAAATAAATGATTCGCAGAGATGTATGTTTAACGATTGGATATAAGATTTATTAAAGTACTGAATACTGAAGGATAAAATGTGCGTGTTAACTGTTTGCTATAGAGTGTACAAGTGAAGAACGGTTTGAAACAAAGGGCGGGGGGGGGGGGGGAACTACAGTATGGCACAGACGTGCCAACCTAAAATTTATAACCAAGACCTCTAGTTCTTTTAGAACGTTGGCACCTCTTAGCGGCTGACTTCGTATTCCAGTAAACCTGCCTTACAATAATTCAACAGTAATTATACAGAAGAGAGGGTACACGTATAGAAAACAGGAAACTTGTATAGGGTAACATGTATAGGAAGAAATTGTTCAGAATGGTGACCTTGATAACACATTTCAAGGTCATTGAAATCGTTGAGGTGTCCCCTTTACCGTACAATTACCAAAATTACGATTACTACTTTCTTCACGACTTCCGCAAATTGCAATTTCTGCAAATTTTCTTTTACACGTCATCTAATAAACGTAACCTTTTAACTCCATAAGAGAACTCGAGTTGTACGGTTTAAACAAGGTTATATTATTGTAAAGAGTGTACGAATATTAATTCTGGTCGTAAAGCTGCGAGGTTTGGTCAATGTTCAATGGATTGATGAGATTAGAATTGAGATGGTTTCCGGGTGCGTATGCATCAATCCTAAGCGACTAGGTGATTAGAATATCCTCTTGGGAGCATGATCAATGCGGAATCCATGTATTTCATTCGCTGTATATAAATTTTAAAATAATATCTTATTAAAGATAAAAGTGTTTTATTTTATTAAAGATAAATTACTATTTCAAATACATTTGATTTCAAATGTAACCAGCTCTGCTTGGAAGCGAAAGACGTCACAAGGTTCTTGGACAAAAAGCGACTTCTCACTGGCTTCGTTAGTGGAATCACGGTCGTGTTCGGAGATCGCAACGTTCGAAGGCCGATATACCACTGGCAGACCGATTGATGACTGTTTGTTTATCACTGGGAGAGTCGAGGGCCACCATATTATAGGCTCGTACGCTGATCGCAGATATACAACGTTGCCTTGGCGAAAGAACGTGATCTACAGCACGGTTTCACCCTGTAAACACTTCAATCGGCATCTCCGACGGCGCGGAGATTCCTACTATAGTAATCTCCTCATCAACTATAAAACTGTCCTATACCTCTCATACTTCCTTTACTCGTGTAACATTGTACGTATCAAGAAATTTGCTCAAATCTTGCTATATTTTAATCGTAATTAAATTCCGTTATATTCTTCTGAATTTATTCCAATTTCATTTCGAAATGTTCAAAATGCTTTCGATAACAAATAGCAACGTTGCTATAGATTACTACCTGCTTGGATAATTGTTAGTTTATTTGGCGAATTTGTGTAAGTTCACTTTTATAGTGAATTTTGTGTAAATTTATTTTTAGCAAATTTGTGTAAATGCATTTGGTGAAATAGTCGTGGAAAATTTTGGATACTTTTATTAGGGTTAATAAATACGTGAATAAATGTTTATAGATACACGCAGTAGAATAATTAGACTGAGGTTCTTTAAAATTTTCGGTAAGCAATTGCAAGGAACAAAGTCTTAAATTATAGAAACTCCTCTTTTTATAGTTTTCTTGTATAGTGGATTTTGTACGGTGTTCAGGATTACGTATCAATTTTTATTTTACGACAAAATAATGTACGCTTATTTTTTACATTTTTACAAGTTTATTTATATCTAACATGCCTAGATATTCTACATGTCTACAAAATTGTTTCTGTATCATTTGTACTACTCTTTCCCTACATATGCACGTTTCTACAGTTTAATAAATAATAAACAGTAAACAATCTATAACAAAAATCGTCCGATTCAATCGTTCAGGATTTAATGATTTAATTACTGCAAGAAGTAAGGGCTGAATTAAAATTGCTTTTTAACCTTAATCATTTTAATACATTGAAAATGAATGAACAATGCTACTGAATTTTAATTTGTGTTGTTTAGTACCTCGTCTACTAATTTTTGCTACAAATGTGTAAAATCTGAAGTTTGTATCATTCACTGTAAAGAAGCTGTTTAGGTGTCTGGTTGTAGGTAAACCACTCGGTATATTAATAAGAGAATCGTTTAGGGTTAGGTTAAACGGTTAGGGGAACCGAGGGAGAGAAGAGGCACGTGCCACCATGTCAGAAGGTGTTAAACAGGAAAAGGTGAATCGACGGCCGCTTCTTTGTAAACTCTTCGGTTGACGAAGCCCAGAACACCTAGGAACCCCGTGTCGATGATATAAACACTCCTCGGTAGCTGAGGAACACGGTTATTCTTAGTAGCGACGAAGAGATTCGTCGCTTTCTCGTCAAAACGTTGCCCTAAAGTTTTAGGGCCTAAACCATACCCCATCCCCCCCATCTCTCTTTCAAATTCTACATCGTTTAACTTTTTCCAGTCGGGGACCTATTACATTTTTGAATAAAAATAATAGCAATTTTTCGAAGACAGAACACAAATCGATAGGTGATGTTTCTGTTGGAAACCAAAATAACTAGGTTACCGATGGATAATTACAATCGCGACATCTTTAGAAGTAATTGTAATGCGGCGTACGTGAGGAAACGAGGGAGAGACTCACTCTGTAAACAACCGTCAGTGCGAAAAAGTCGTTTATGTTTATATCGTCCGTAAAGTGTATCGTTCAGAATGAAGATATATATAGACAAAGGAAAGAGTTCGGAACACTGTGTAAAACCTACTCTATAACAGTTTCGCACTTTTTATCGACATTGAACGTAACGAAAAGTTTATAAGGTGGTTAATTGATGCCGGTATATAGATTGTTCTCGCGTCTTCTGTTATTCTCTTAAAACGTTGTTCGAGCAGAAGTGTTCGAAGCAGAGCAATTAGGGGATCGGAGTCGACAGTCGACACATGCACGGGCCAGTTTTTCACGAGCAGGCTAAGTGGCCGGAGTCGTACTTAGTTCGTTGTACTTAGACCTTCGATACGCGTCAAAGCAAACAAACCTCTGCTTCATCGTTTTTTCGGTTAGGCAGCCGTGAGCATGAGCGCGAGCGAGTTCTCCTCTTATCGGTGTCACGAAAATGGTTCCCACGTGACCATGTCTTTTGCTTTTGTTTCTTGGTGTCCTCTTTCCACGATGTGCACTCGAGGAATCGATCAAACAAGACATACATAGTGAAAAACGTGTCCGTACACATTAAATGGTGAAACGAATCAGTCTTGGGTATTATCGAAATAAATGATTTATTAATTATATTATCCTATTTGACTACAAGCCATTTGAAATAATCATATATCAGTTTATTTGAACAGCTAAATAATTTTTAAATAATTATTTCGTTATTTGCATTTTGATTAATTTTCTGTTCTGCCTTTGATTTGATCAAATAATTCGTACTCCCTAATATTCTATTTACCTCGTGTACTAAAGAACAATTTTAATGCTGATAAACATACACCATTAAACTATAAAAATTAGCATAAATCGGAGAGGATATGAAAGTGCTCACGCCTGGGGTTTCGATGTGCCCACGTTTTTAGATGCATCATCTTTTAGCATGGAACAGAACCTACATCATCTTTTAGCATGGAACAGAACCTGCATCATCTTTACCATGGAACAGAACCAACGTCATCTTTAGCAGTAAACAGAACCCGATTCATTGTTATTAACACTAGATTTACGGGTCCCGTCAAAATGACGGATTCAAAAATTTTTAATTTACGATTGTTAAGAGTGTAAGGAGGCATTTGTGAGGAATTATTAAATGTAGTGGTTGAGTCAGGACATCCTGCCCAGGACTGCGTCAGGACTTCGCCCCACATGGGCGAAAAGACACGGAACTTGAATAATTGACGCGAAAGGGAAAACAGTAACAAAGTGTGTATATATATATATATATATATATATATATATATATATATATATATATTCTAAAAAAACAAACATAAGGCACATAAGCGATCTTAACAGACTAACTGCGGCCTCTGTTATGGTCGCCGCTCGGTCGTCTTCTTCCTTTTTACCTTCGGCTATCGTCGGCCGATTTCGTGCCGGTTCGTTCGAAGGCACTCGTCCCTCGCCGGTACTAACCTAGGTATCGCGACTACATAAATAGATTTATTTTTTTGTGTTGATATTACAATAAAAATCGCTGAAGATCTAAGTAAATACAATTTTATTATTTTTGTAAAGCAATGTAAAATAATCAATTTTAGTGCTTCGTAAACCTAGTGTTAAATCTATTCAAATAATTTGCGAGCTCCACTTCCCCTATATAAGATGTTACGAAAATTAAGAAAAGCATGTTAGAATAAATAAAATGCTAAAAATCATGTACTAGAAATAATGGCGGCGACTCCCTAGAAAAAAGTTCGCGACCACCGAGGGTGTTATTTCTATGTTAGTTTTAGTGTGTGCGTTAGTTATTACGATCGTGAGTCGTCGTTGTAATTATGTCGCAGCGCCCGCTCATTTTGTGTATGAATCATCACTGAATAAATAAAGACAATGTAATTAAAAAACGTATCTGCGTATATAATTATTCAACCACAAATTTTTCCCGAACGGCCGATTTGTCGTCGAGTTGCATTACTTATTCCGGATTGTGAAAATAGCTAAATTTCGAACAAACACAAATTTTTGGATTTCTCGCACGTCGTTGACTTGCACTACTGAATTTTCGTACTTCCTTCTTTACCATCATATTCTTCTAATTTCAAATTCCAAATTTTCTTTAAAATTTAAAATAAAAATTCTTATTAAAAAAGTTTTCGAGAACCGCGAATATTGAATTTTGTATTAGGAAAATTTAACTGCGGAGGAGGTATGCGAATTTTGGAATACCTCTTTCACTATCATATTCTCCTGATAGAAATCTTAAATTTTAGCAAAAATTGTAGGAAACATCGAAAACTGAATTTTGTATTAGGCGAATATAACTGCGGAGGAGGTATGGGAATTTTGGAATACCTCTTTCACTATCATATTGTCCTAATGAAAATCTTAAATTTTCCAAAATTTGTTGAAAACATCGAAAACTGAATTTTGTATGAGGTGAATATAACTTCAGAGGGGGTGTTCGAATTTTGGAATACTTCTTTCACTATCATATTCTCCTGATAACAATCTTAAATTTTCCAAAAATTGTCGAAAACATCGAAAACTGAGTCTTGTATTAGGAAAATATGATAGTGCAAGAGGTGTTACGAAAAACCAGTAATTGGAGTAAACGAAAAGTCACCGCTCCAACAATTGTCGAAATTTAGTAGTATGTCAATAAGAAGTCGGACCGTCGAAAAATTTCCAAAACTTTCACAAATCTCGAAAATTAAATTTTGTATTATTCGAATATGATGTCGAAGGAGGTGGCGCGAAAAATTGGTGCCACCTCTTTTGCTATCATATTCTCCTAGTAGAAATCCAAAATATTGCAATTTTCTGAAAACCTCGGAAATTAAATTTTATATTAGGAGAACATAATAGTAAAAGAGTTAGCATAAATATTCAGTAGTGTAAGTCGACGACAAGTCAGAAATACAAAAAGGTTTTGGTTTTCGAAGTTACGCGATTTTCACAATTCCAAGTCAGATGCGCGTAATTTTTTATCAAATCAGTGGTATAACTCAATGAAAAGTCGGGCGTTCAGGAAAAATTATATACGCTGGAACGTTTTTTTATTGCATTGTCTTTATTTACTCAATGTTGATTCATACATAAGATGTTTGTATTTTACATAACTTATGTTCTAAATTCTGTACGTCTTAAGACCTAAAATGGTCGTCTAAAAGACGTTCGAGGACGTCGAGAAGTAAAGGACGTCGTTACGACGTCTGAAACATCTTTAAGACGTCTTAACCTTCCGTCGGGCGCAATGCCTCGACCGCCGAGTTCGGGCGTAATGTGCTTGACGGGCACACATTCAAAAAACACAATAAACACCTAATTAATACAACTGTTTATTCATACAACTGCTGTTAGGGGAATACTGCATTTGGTAGCGTCTATACTTGAAGGAACGCTCCTTTGAGCCCTCCCCAAGGGTGGGGGTAACTGAGTCGCTTGTGTTTTCCAGATACTTACTCGCTGCCTGAACCTTCGGCACTGGGACTTTACGATACGGTCAATGTATTTTCACAAAATTAATGAAAACCCTTACATTATTTAAATTAAAGCGAAGATAATAAATAATTTCTATGCTAATATTTCGAAAATACGTAACTTTAAAAATGTGATGTGTTCGGACGCACTGAGCTGACCTGAACAAAACTTGAATAACTTCCGGTAATGATGGTCAAAGGCAAACTAAGTGGGAAGGATCCTTAGAGCACGTCAAAACAGGCAGTTACTGGGAACGCCAAGTGATAATGTTGCCTGGTGGGGGGGGGGGGGGGGAGAAGTACCCAAATAACCACGCTGTGCCTCTCAGATCAGTTGCGCCGACGGAAGGTTAAATACCTAAATCGATTATCCGATTTTTTTAAGACGTCTTGAATGTCCAAAACAGACATCTTTAAGACGTTTTTGTGCTATCTGGGTAAGTGTACTTAATTGGTCAAGTACACTTTGACTCAGGATAATTTGTTCAAAGTGGACCAGGCGATCTGAGTATTTCCATTGTTAGGGGAGCTCAATTAGGCGAATTAATTGGCGCTGTGCCGCGTAAATAAAATGTTGAGTAGATTGTTATTTGGAATTGTTGATTACGCAGCTCTTTGGAAAGTTGAAGAGGATGATTAAAAGACGAGACAAATATAATTCTTGATCATAATTGATTCTAGAGTCTCGTGTCGGTCAGAGGACCGATAAGATCTGATAGATCTTCGTGAAATAAGCTGCGAGGGTTGGTCAAAATTCAATGGATTGATGAGATGCGAATCGAGATGGTTTCCGGGTGCGTGTGGATCAATCCTGAGCGACTAGGTGATTAGAATCTCCTCTTGGGAGCATGATCAATTGGACAAATGCGGAATCCATGTATTTCATTTGCTTATCAGTTCTACATATGCTCCAAATTTTCTACAATGAACGCTTTTGATGACTGTACAGCTGGCAATAGTTAGCTCTCTTCACACAATTGCTCATATTCAATTGTTTAAACATACAGTCGGAGACAAAATTAAGAAGGCACCCTTTAAAAGCTAAGAACATTTATTAAAATTGAAACAAACAACTTCAGCTTTTTTGGAGATGTTAGAAGAATGATATAGATTATATAATTATATAGATTATATATAGATTATATAATTATATAGATTATATATAGATTATATAATTATATAGATTATATATAGATTATATAATTATATAGATTATATATAGATTATATGATTATATAATTATATAGATTATATATAGATTATATGATTATATAGATTATATAGATTATATAGATTATATAGATTATATAGATTATATAGATTATATAGATTATATAGATTATATAGATTATATAGATTATATAGATTATATAGATTATATAGATTATATAGATTATATAGATTATATAGATTATATAGATTATATAGATTATATAGATTATATAGATTATATAGATTATATAGATTATATAGATTATATAGATTATATAGATTATATAGATTATATAGATTATATAGATTATATAGATTATATAGATTATATAGATTATATAGATTATATAGAGTATATAGATTATAAAATATAGAATCTGAGCCCATCGAATATTTCGCACGACTGAAATAAAAATGATCTGCATTGATTGCAAGGTACAGAAGCTACGTAGACATTTGTTTCTTTTTAAAATAATTTCAGTGAGTTGCAAATAACAGTATGTGTAATTTCCTTAAATGTTTTTACCGTTCTGCAATTAATCTAAACATTTTTAGCATAAATGTATAAGAAAACCGTGGTCTGATTATCACTGATAGAAAATAGTCGATCAAAGTCATGAATGTAATCGTCGAAGGAATTATTAAAACTGAAAAATACGTGCACAGAATAAATAATAGTTGGATGAATGAGTTTTCTTGGGGGAAGAGAGTTAATACTGCATCGAGGAAGATGCAAGGTTTCGTAACAACACCACAAATCTTCCTCGGGACTCGGTTTACGCTCCGAAGCATCCGTAAACAACACTGTTTCCCTCTAGAATAGATTATGTCTTCTGTCGACCGGAGGAAATTAAATGTCTCGCAAATATTCGGAACTCGGAAGTGCGCCGACTTCTCTCTAATTTATTTCTGTTGGTTTCCGTGGCCGAAACTTTGATGGTTCGCATGAATATCTAAAGTCGTCAATGTCTCTGCTCGCGTGATCCTTGCCAGTCACCATCGAGTGCTGATATCTCTCAAAATCTGGGAGATAAATTCTACAAACAGTACGCTTTCTCCTTTGCTCTATTTTTATTCCATTTTATTTTCACGATTCTTTCGATTTCTAATCTATTATTTAGATTATCTCGACAATAAAGTCAATTTACATATTTTCTTCTAATCTATACTTCATTCAATTTTATTTCTAGCTGATACAATTTTATTCTATTTTATTCTGTTGCCATGATATTTCTCATTTACTTACTTCTTGTTGATTGATTTTTCGTTTCTTTAGTTTAATCTATTTTCTAATTTCTTCTGAATTATTTTCTATTTTATTTCCAGCTGATATAATAATTCCATTCTATTTTATTTTGTCTGTATGATATTGTAGGATCTCAGGAAAAAGGAAGGCACCGCGCCGGGAATCGAACCCGGGCCCTCGTGTTGGTAGCCGATCGACTAACGCGCTCACCCACGGAACCCTTCCCCATTCTTCCTCATTTCCTACGGTATTTGTGGTCTGGGGGGTCCTAATCCCACAATATACTTAAATTTATTCAATATTCAATTACTGATGTTCCTATTTTCTCCTAATCTATTCTATTTTATTTAATTTGCTCCTAACATGTATCGTATTCTATTTTACCATATTAACACCTTAAACGCCGAGTCAGTCTTTGTCGACTGATTCTATCGAGTTCACGAAACGATATAATAATATATAATTCATATAACATTCAAAAATAATCTCACCGTTTCAATAGATTTAAAAATTGAACAGGTGAAGGAAGTCATTTGCTTCGGTACAGTTGTATTTTTGCGTTTCAACATAAATGAAAAATGAAATGTGTTAAAATGGCTAATTAGGTTAATTACCGACAGGTGTTCTGGATCGTCGCGCGTCGGTAATGGGTGGTTATCGACAGAGGACACATTTGTTCTTTTTGTTATTCTGTGCCTGCGCATGCGTTCTCCCCCCACTCGTTACGTTATGCCCGCGTGGGGAAGTCAGAATGTTCTCTGAATACGCGTTATTTCTAAAAAGCCGATTATGTAGTTAGTATGTAAGTTTACATTAAACAACGTTTATACCAAACGTGCGTGTGAATTCTTCCATATTGTTGTAGGAATGTGTGCGTGTGGTTTAAGTATGTTGAATAACTTACTCACTGTTGTAACTAAACAACTATATATTTAATAAAATATGTACTACACTTCTTTCCTCGTACTTCACTTTACACTCTCTCGCTTGGACTCACACACACAGACGCACCTCTCTCCCCTCTCGTACCAACCTTAATCTTGTTACCCTAATAATACCAACCTCATGAAAATATAATAAAAATAACCCTACACATATAACCTCAACAAAATGGAAAGCGAGACAAAATTGCTCCGCGTTTAACGTGTTAATCCAAGTTCGTTTCACATAAATTTTATGTTAAATAAACTAATCTTTTGGTATTGTATTTTATCGCGTACAAGCTTGATATTTAGAGGTCTCAGCAGACTGTTAGCTCGAAATGCTTGGATCGCGAGCAAGAATCGAGCTTTTATACGCTCGATCTGGTTGATCCCGAAATTGAATTGGTTAATTGACAAGCTTAATCGAGAACAGATTGTCCTGTGGAACTCCTGCTGCGTTGGCTCCGATTGACCGGGAAGGGGAAAAAGCGAGGGTGTTTCACCGAGTTAGACTTTCCAATTTTCCAGCGTTGCAAGTCATCGGCTGTACGTTCCTCTTCTGTGTTTTTTTACCGAGCTGGAGATCATTGATCATCGTGCGGGATCAATCTTGGTTCCAAATTACTCCCTAAAGTATGCTAAACACACTTAAACCACCCCATTTCAACGGAATCCATTAAACACTATGACTACAACAAATTATTTGCACATTGAATTTTCGATTTTAGAAAATACGTCGATAATTGTTATAATGTGGTAAATAATTTATTTTGAAGCTTGACGCTTCTACTTTTGCAATCACCTTGCACTGTAAAGAGAAGCTTTCCTATACAGAGCAATTTTAGGATGAAACGTGAAACAATTGTTTCTAAATTCTGCACAAATGTTTGAATTCGAAAATGTGCTTGCCTGTGGAGCTAATGACAATTTCGGGTTTTTACTCTGTTTTTCTTAGTACAGAGGAATCTTTGGGAAAATGCAATACAAGCATGTTAAAGTAGAACGTTTGTGTTTTAAAATGAGCTAAGGTAACCTCTCCTACGACCATTTTCCAAAAAGCTACATCAAGTCAAAGATACACAATCCTGTGTTCAAAAAATGGTCCTTTTAAAATACTAACAGAAAGCATGTTTAACTACTTTTATTTATTTATCATTACTAGCAGGTGTTCGCAAAAAACCGAGTAAAGTTTGTGAAAGTAGAATATTCGTGCTTTAAAATGAGCTAAGGCAACCTCTCCTACGACCACTTTCCACAAAGCTACATCAATTCAAAGATGGCTACCTTTGGTCCAAGAAATGGTCTGGAAGAAAGACTAATAAAACCATGTTTCTCTATCATTATTAATTTATCATTACTGCGGGGTGTTCGCAAAAAATCAAGTAAGGCTTGTGAAAGTAGAAAGTTCGTGCTTTAAAATGAGGTAAGGTAACCTCTCCTACGACCACTTTCCACAAAGCTACATCAATTCAAAGATGGCTACCTTTGGTCCAAGAAATGGTCTGGAAGAAAAACTAATAAAAGCATGTTTCTCTATCATTGTTAATTTATCATTACTATGGGGTGTTCGCAAAAAATCAAGTAAGGCTTGTGAAAGTAGAAGTTTCACGCTTTAAAACGAGCTAAGATAATATCTTGTATAATATTTTTCCACAAAGCTACATAATTTCAAAGACAGATAATTTTATAACCAAAAATGGTCCTCCGAGTCTAATAAACTTTCCATTTCTCAGCTATCGCTCCATCCATCATCCCGAAACTTGTCTACAACTTACAACAACCCTTTCCAAAACCACCCTAAAAATTCCATCAAACTACCTGATCCCAGAGTTATGTCATTCCTCCGCTTTTCGATCCGCGATCAACATAAAGCGCTACGAGAAGACTAAAGCTTCCGGTTTGCAAGGCCGACAGAGCGTTCGCGTGGGCGGTTGCAGGATCTTGCCAGTATTTCCTGGCACAGATAGTAGACGCATCATCCCCCCGGCTCATTAAGTATGTAGCACCATGGATCTTAGCTAGAAATTGAGACGAATGGCTGTGCGAGCCGGGATCGAGATTGGCCCCGATGTTTGCGTATCCGGTGATCAAATGAATGAAAGAACGGGAGAAAAATAGTCGTCGTAGACGGTGGACAATGATGCGCGTAAGCAACCCCCATCGGAGGGCGGTTCGCACCCCTATAAAACACCCGGGTCCCGGCTCTGTCGACATCATTCGACGAGCAGTGTCGACGATAACGTATAGTCGAACACCAGCTATGATCGGTCACGGTGCGAACTCACCTTTATACGTCGCCGCGGTTCGCGCACTCGTTTGCTTCCTCTGCGTTGCTTGTTGCACCTCTAACGAGTACGGTGAGTCGAACATACCTCGTTTCTTATGAACAATTTCAATACTCTCGCTTCTCTTTATTAGAAACGATTTAATACGTTCGTTACGGCTGTCGCACAATAAATTGAAACAATTTGACGACTAGAAAAAATCAGTACCGTCGCTTCTACTTTTTAATCATTACAATATTATTACATACCGTATTTTAAAAATGAAGTTGGAAAAATGAGGGGCTAGTGAGGATGAAAGATAATATTAAATCGTGCAAAAATTAATTATTTATTTAATACGTTCGTTACGGCTGTCGCACAGTAAATCAAAACGACTTGACGACTATAAATAATCGGTACCGTCGCTTCTACTTTTTAATCATTACATTATCATTACATATCGTATTTTAAAAATGAAGTTGGAAAATTGAGCGTCTAGTGAGAATGAAAGATAATATTAAACCGTGCAAAGATTAATTATTTATTTAATACGTTCGTTACCGCTGCCGTTCAATAAATTGAAATAACTTGACGACTGTAAAAAATCGGTACCGTCGCATCTACTTTTTAATCATTACAATATTATTACATATCGTATTTTAAAAATGAAGTTGGAAAATTGAGCGTCTAGTGAGGATGAAAGATAATATTAAATCGTGCAAACATTAGCGATGTATATTTCTATGATGCTGTTTTTTTAAAAATGAATCTGGAAAGATGAGATTGAACAATAATATTGAACTGTATAAAATTTAGTCTTTTATGTTTCTATCACGATGATTTTTTAAAAATGAAATGGGAAAGAATGAACACGGGTTGTAATAATAGAGAAATGTGTTTCAACAGTGGGAAGAGAGTCGCCAAGCAGCGCGGTAAGCGATAGAACATCGGGCAATGATTTTGGACCATGCAACGATGGAAAGTGCATCAAACGCACCACGCAGGACATTACCAGCGGCATGTGGTTTGGTCCACGATTAGGCAGACGTCGCAGGTCCGAAAGAAAGTCGGATGTCGACCCTAACCCGGACCTTGAAGCTTTGACGAACATCCTCGACGGAGGACGCTGGGCCGTCATCACTATCCCAGGTATAATCAATTTATTTATGTGAAAATTTTGGGACCAAATTGTTGCTTATATATTGTACAGACTGTAGATAGTATTCCTGGATTTGTTGCTGTTAGAATATAGAAAAGAATAGCAAGTAATTAAAAGATTTATACCAGCGCATCAACGAGACAATACTAATTCTGTTCTCTTCTGTTTATAATAATTCTTTTACGAAACGTTCATTAAAAAATTCGTGGCATTTTTGTGATTAAAACGATACCAAACATGATACAATTCGGAGCATATTTGCTTGTAGAATCCGCGAGATAGTAGAACCTCGATTATCCGAACTAATCAGTGAAATGTCCATAATAATGCAATTACCGAGCTGTAGTGCTACATTAAATCTTTACCAATATATACGATGAGAATTCGGACAATAGAGGTTCTACCGAATCGTGGATTAAACAAGCAAACATTACATTAAATGTAGTGGTGCATTAAACATTAATGCCACATTAAATCTTTACAAATTTATACGATGAGAATTCGGATAATAGAGATTTTTCCGAATCGTGGATTAAACTAGCAAATACTACATTAAATGTAGTGGTACGTTAAACATTAATGCTACATTAAATCTTTACCAAGTTATACGATGAGAATTCGGATAATAGGGGTTCTACCGAATCGTGGATTAAACTAGCAAATACTACATTAAATGTAGTGCTACATTAAATCTTTACCAATTTATAACGATGAGAATTCGAAAAATAGAGGTTCTACCGAATCGTGGATTAAACAAGCAAATACGCTTCGAATTGTGTCGTGTTTGGACTCATTTTAATTTGGGAATCATCACGAACATATTGGTTGATGTCTCGTACAAAAATAGAAAAATTGAAAACAAATGTTTGGTACAAGATTAATATTATTATACATCGTATCAGTAAAGAAACTATTGACGTACTAAATAATGACGATAAACACGAACTTTCTTTTCCTTATAAAAAGTTATGAACGACAAGAAAGTTCCAGTTACTGCAGCTGTAAAATATATCATGGCCCAAGAATTTTAGAGTACGGTTGATACAGTAAAACTTTTGTAATAATTTCACCAGGTGGAGAGAAACGTCAGCCAATGCAATTTACACCACGCCTAGGCCGTGACTCTGGGGAGGAATTATTCTCGTACGGATTCCCGAAGGACCCGGAAGAGTTCTATGCCGAGGAACAATACCTTCCGCCATTATTCGCGCCTCGTTTAGGTCGACGGTTGCCGTGGACGCCATCGCCAAGACTCGGCCGACAATTGCACAATATCTTCAACAAACCTAGACAGTATTCCGATGATCCACACTTCTGATGACGATCTCATTACTTCCTCGATGATACTAAGCTGAAACCAATGACGATAGACGAAGCCTTAGTGTAATTATCGAAATAAAGGACTTGTATCTATTTGTATTATAAATATCGCCGATGCCTTCAATCTTCTTCGATCTATGTCTCACATTCCTAAAAGATGTTTACTAAAGAACAATTCTTTTGGAAGCAGTCTCGAATGATTGTAGAAGATAGAATTGTATGAAAATAATTTTGTTTTAATTATATTAGTATCGTGACTTGTTACTTTGAACAGGATCATTTCTGTTAATGCATTTTTGTCTATATATTATGGGGAAAATAAACACTTTGTACCTATCTATATGTCTTTTTATCCGAGGAACATTTTGGTAACTCATTGTTGTTCTAATATTTATTCGAAGTCTCATTTTGTACGTTGCTATTTATTCCAATGATTTTTAAAAATTTAATTTTAGGTGGCACTTCTCCTGGCAATGTTTTTCACAGTATAATTCTATTTGTTAATTCTTGTCCCAATGTCTCCTAATAATTTCATTTTGTATGTTAGTTGTTGTCACAATGTTTTCTAATAATTTAATTTTGTATGTTAGCTGTTGTCCCAATGTTTTCTAATAATTTAATTTTGTATGTTAGTTGTTGTCCCAGTGTTTTCTAATAATTTCATTTTGTATGTTAGTTGTTGTCCCAATGTTTTCTAATAATTTCATTTTGTATGTTAGTTGTTGTCCCAATGTTTTCTAATAATTTAATTTTGTATGTTAGTTGTTGTCCCAATGTTTTCTAATAATTTCATTTTGTATGTTAGTTGCTGTCCCAATGTTTTCTAATAATTCAATTTTGTATGTTAGGTGTTGTCCCAATGTTTTCTAATAATTTAATTTTATATGTTAGTTGTTGCCCTCGTATACATTACTATATTTAATTTCATGTGATTTTAGTTTCAATGTGTTTTAAATTCATGTTTTTTCAATGTTTTTTACATTTTACATATGATTTGAGTTTCAATGTTTTTTAAATTTATGTTTTTTTCAATGTTTTTACATTTTGTATGGGAACTATTGTCTTAATATTTTTACAAAGTCTAGTTTTGTACGTTATAGCTTGTCTTATTGTTTCTTACAATTTAATTTTATATGTTCATTTCTGTCCTAATATTTTCTACAATTTAATTCCACACGGTGGATTTTGTCCACATGTATTTTAACAAATAAATTTTTCACGCTGACGATTATATATGATTTTTGTCCTAATATTTTTCACAACTGAATTTTTTATAACGGTATACCTGTATTAGGTATTATAATATGATAAACGTATACAAAATAGTGTTTTATTATTAAACTACATAAAATAGTTTACAATAGAAGTACTTAAAAGTACAATGTTAAGATCGCTGTAACATCATGTGTCATTAATAAATATTCTTTAAATCAGTTGACAGTGTTAACAAATGTTTCAACGTAAATCTTTACCAAGATCATGATTGAATGATTTTAGTAAACCCGACATGAATTCATTATTAAAATTTGAAGTATATTTATGTCATAAAGATGGCGTTAAGTGGCCAATTACAATTATAATTCAGATCTGGGTCTGTTATAATTTCTTTTTTGATTAATACTTGATTAAGCTCGAAAATTAGGAAGAATTTATTTGCACAGATAGTGTAGAGCCGAGTTCACGTGTTATTCCTGTCTGTACCGATAGTAAATGATTACTCGAGCAAAGAGAGGCGCAAAGCTAACTTCTATTTGTTGGCAGTGTTTCCAAGCTTTATGGTTACGAGCGTAGTCTACTCTGCCACATGGCCCATGGTAGTTCCGGTCGAGGAATTACCTTCCGAAACGGAATTCTTGCTCTCCCCAAACCCTTCCATGATAAAAAATAATCTGACAGAAAATTGGTCGTTGACCCCATGAGGAGTAGTTATTTTTAACTATAGCTACGAACTATTATTATTATTATATTAGTATTATTAAAAACCATTTTATCTACTATTTTAAATGGGTGAAAAATTGAAGACATAATTTTCTTCGGCAATATTACATTTTGAAAAGTCTGAAAAAATTTTGAATAATTTTCTGTTGTGTGTACTTCAAAAAATTCGCACACGTCATAATTTTCGGCATAATTGTGAATTATAGTAACGTTCAAATTCCATGCATAAAATAACGAATTGTAAATATAGTAATAGAAACATGTTTATTTATATAACAGTTGTAATACGTACAGTGACTCGCATATTTGCTCGCAGGAAGCCGTCACATTCGTATTTGTTAAATGAACATACAAAATTCCACGTTTCAATAGTTAAAAAAGCTTAAATAATCAGTTAGCGATTACGAAACTGTTTATCGCAAAATAGATTGGCATTTAGTACAATCACAAGATTCGAATATACACATAATACTGTAGCTTGTGTCTCGTAAACGCGTCACCAACTAAATTCATTTGTTAAGAGAGGATTTTTATTTGTTAATTGTAGCTTAAATATAATAGTAGTCTCTTTTTAAATATGTTGCGCAAACAACGAGTTAGCAGCTCCTGTGTTAGTCTCAATCCTTGAAGCAACAACAACGAACAACCATTTTTACAAAAACAAACGACGATGAAAGAGTATCGCCATAACTATAGCACTCTGTGCTATTTAATAACACTTTATCTACCGGAAGTACTACTTTTTTTAAATAAATTACTTAACCCACATTGCAATTTAATTCCACTAGCAACAAGTTGTTTTAGGTAGCAATAATCAAATAACTGTCTTTCAAATTATTAAGCTTCTAATAATTATACTCGTTATAATAAACTGTTGGATAACAATAGTAATTTAATTCGTCAAGCAACAAATTGTCGTCTTCACTAGTAATAATCTAACAACTTTTTTTGAGATTATTATTTAGAATAAAATTATTTAAAAGGAAGTTACTAAGCTTCTAATAATAAAAATTAAGCGTTAATAAATTTTTGAGCAGCGGCGACTACAACTTAATTCGTTAAATAACAAATTGCTTCGAATAATAAGAATGTACATAATAACTTCCTTTCAAATCATTATTTAAATGATAAAATTTAGATTCTTAATAATTGAAAGTGTTAATGAATCATCAAACAACGATAGCAATTTAATTCGTGAAGCAACAATTTTTAGGAATTTATTAATCTTCTTTTAAATATTAAAACAGTTATTAAAAAATCGTATTAATAGACTTCCGATAGCCAAAGTGCAAGAAAGAGTTCATCCACAACGCGTGGACGCCGCTCGTTAATTCTAAAGTTACCCTATTTATTCTAAGCCCCCAAATTGTATCAACAATGAAAGACAACGTAATTACCCCCACTCCACTGGGACGCATCGACGAATCAACGTCAATTTCTCATTTGTGCAAACGTCCTGTCTGCTGAAGTTTTATCGCTATTTACAATAAATATTGCAATCTGCTTTACAAAAGGGGTAGCCTAAAATATTCTACATCCATAGTCATAATAGTTGTCCTCCTCGCTTTATGCGTTTAAACCTAGATTCCGGGAGTGGGGTGGACATCTATTATGACTAGCATTATTAGACAACTGATTTTATGCATTTATAACATTGCATAAATTGAGTAGACGAAATTTAAAATATAGTGTGAAGATTACAAGATTTGAAGCACAACGATGTCTCATTAAAATTATTAAAGGGAGAACAAATTTTCTATTTGCATAAACATTTTTCTTTTGCATAAAGATCAGAAATCTAATATTTCAGGACACTTCTTTCTAAAAACAGAATGTAACAAACGATGAATAATATACAATTCGGTCGTTGACTAACAAGAAAAATTCGGCAAATGTTTAAACTGTGTGTGACACTGTGTATGCAAATTTTGGTTGCTGCCGGTTCTAATGCACAGTTTAAAAATTTGTTTGAATTACCGAGTCGCCTAATCTTGCTCCTAAGTTCATCGAATCGCTCACAGATGGCGCTAGGACATAATTTCGAATATTCTTCGGCTGTTCAACCCGTTCTCTAATAAATTATTATATTTTCGTAACGAACATTCATTCGTAGCAACGTTTAAGAATATTTAAAAAAAAATTTTTAAATCAAAAATTAACCGAGTGACAGAAAACATTTTTACCCAAGAAGTACTTTCGACTTCGACTTCAAAAATTCACAAAACTTGCTTAACAATTTTTTTTAATACAATTGGAAGACAAACCTAACACTGCACTGACGAACGAACTGTGGCCCACCGTACAAAACAAATACTCTTCGAACACTCCTGCAATTCCAATGTTCACGAAATAATCTGCAAAATTGAAAATCTGTATATAAATCCATAGTCTAATAATAAAACAAAAACGCTACACTCCACAGTTCACGAAGCAATTTACAAAAATAGAAGACTGTACGAACATCCGCAGTTCGCCTATCACACACACCCAATTAAAGACCTTGGTGCAAAAACAGACGATTTTTTAATAACAATTCTTGTTAAATTTCCACATATTTTTATGTAAATTCACCCAAAATGTTATTATATGGACGTAGCTTTTTCCTTTGCGAAAATATTTTGCGCGAAAATCACGGACCAATGAGAGCGCGTCTACAGCGGACGGATTCCAGCTCGGCCAATGTCAACACCACGCTCAGGTCTAACCGCGCTGTGATTGGTCCGTGTTTTCCGTTAATAACTCCATAACAAAGCCGCGCAGAACATTTTCGCAAAGGAAATAATTACTTCGAATGACGTAAGGAATCACGTCTATCAAGGAAGTACCACATTTTTGGGACACCCTGTATATAACATATTCCTGATTAACTGGCTAAAAAATTACAGATTTTTCAAGACCTAACCTTACCGAACTCTTGCACCAAGGACTCCCAAACGATCATCAACAATAAATCATATCAGCAACTCGACCACAACTCTCCGAGTTCCGCTTTTTGTCCCTCAAATCACTATAGCCGTAATTTTCGGCAGCACATAAATAAAACGACTTGACCAGCAAGCTTCGAACGCAACAAAACACTTTTCCCAATCAACTGTCCACTTTATCAGACTCACTGACGTCCTCCTGCCTAGCTGAATCTTCGTTCAAAATGGATTCATAACCTCGGTCCAACCGGACGTCCAATTTCGAATGAGAAGCGTCATCAGAGTCCTCATCGAATCCATTATTCTGATGAACGTTCCTCGACTTCGGCCAGGAGTTGTTCCCTTCGGGACCTCCCCCAATCACAAAAATGAAAGGACACCTGTCGCCTTTAGCTTGAAGGTCCTGCGACGATCCAGATCCGTAGATCCCTTGGTCATAGCTGACGTCACCCGTAGAACAATATACGTTGTCGTCGTTGGACTTTGGACTAAAGTTGTCGTCACAGCTTTGGATAGACGACTGAGACTCGTTCGTGGATCGGTAGATCTCTTTGCTGGAATCTGTCGAGCCGAATATTTTCTGCTGATTAGGTTTGGAGGTTAGGTTCGACTGGCTTTTCCGATGGGAGAGCAGAGTGCGGTCCAAAGTCATGAATGGCATCTCGAAACATAGGCTCCAGACCGCTGAGAGCAGCATTGTGAGGCACAGATTGCTTGAAAAACTCCGGAACTGGAATTTTAATTATGGAAACTGGTTAGAATGGTCTTTTGATGGGGTTGGTCGGAGGGGGATGGCCCAATTTGTTTATTAAAATGTTAGTATTGCATTTTGGAAATCCAAGTCGTGATAAAATTTAAAAATGTTTCCCTCTTACTAGGGCTATTGAATTTTATAAAAGTATATTTTTTTAACATTCTTCGTCTTGTTAGACATAGCGTAAATACTTAAGGATATCGTGAATATGATGGGATATATTCTAGTCTAAATAGTTCTAGTTTGAAATTAGGAAATTTTTCGAGAAATTTATTTAGACCGCAGAATTTATTTTGAGTACTTACAATTTGTATGGGACTAACTATCCCAGTGGTTCTTTCGGCGCCAGCATCCATTAATAGGAACACGTAGTGGCATAAGTAGGCGCTGTATGTCAGTTTGCTGAGAGGAACCCAGGCGTTCCAGGAAAGACAATGACCCACGAAACCTTAAAGGAAATATACCACCTTCAGTACACAAGATCTATAACTTCTAATTAAAATTATTCATTGACCAAATGCGAGTACATTGTCTCAAGAAACCGAAGAATCGCTAAGCTTGATTTGGTCAGTGATCGAGCAGAGTTGAAAAACATTTGTCAGTGACCAATACTAGTGACGTAAACACTGGTCAGTGACCAATATAAGTGATTAAAACACTGAGCAGTGACCAACATCAATAATTCAAACATTGATCAATGATCAACATGAATAAACCATATACTGGTCACTCGTTAATACAAATTATACAAAATACTGGTCACTGACCAACACGTGTGACTCAAACACTGGTCAGTGGAAAATATAAGTGATTAAAACACTGAGCAGTGACCAACATCAATAATTCAAACACTGATCAATGATCAACATGAATAAACCATATACCGGTCACTCATTAATATAAATTATACAAAATACTGGTCAGTGACCAACACGTGTGACTCCAACACTGGTCAGTGACCAACGGCGTGACTCAAACACTGGTCAGTGACCAACGCGTGAGAGTCAAACACTGGTCAGTGACCAGCAAGTGTGACTCAAACACTAGTCAGTGACCAATGTGGATGACCAAGCAATCCCACAAAGATGAAATAAAGTATAATACATATATAAAATCGTACCAGCATATCCGTGAACACAGCAGAAAATGATCCAGGAGATCGATAGAGCGAACACCTGCCTATGTAGTCCAGCATAGAAGCTAGCCTCTAGCCTGTCGTAGACATGATCCTCGAAGTACATCCATCGTGGACCAACGAAGACGAACAATGCGGACAGGGCAGCGATCACCCATCCAACGAACACGTACATCTGTAGAAAATCACCGGGACAAGGTGAGGAACAGTTGATTTTCGAAAAGACGATGATGTCGGAATCGGTGTTCAAGATGACGTTGTTCGACCACATGACTTGATTGATGTACGACCTTTTTGACGATCACGCGTACGGTCGCAATGATTTTCGTTTCGCTTCGGAGAGGGGGAATATTCTCTTCTTGTTTCATCTCTAAATGCAGAAAATCGATGTTAAGGAAGATGAGTGTGGTTGCAATCCTTATGCAATTAGCTCGCGACTTTTTGAGGCACCGGATCACTCGTCTGATTCTTTTAACAATTCTATACCGTATCAGACGATAATGTTGTAACGACCGTAGGTATTAACCTTGACAATGTACCTCAAGGTCATTGATATTTACGTGATTAACCTTATATTGTGGGGGAAATGAGTTTCCTTGTGACTCACAATTATGACGCATGTAAAAATTAAAATCCGAGTCGAAATTGCAATATAAATAAACATTTAAACGTGATTCGAAATTACAATGTAAATATTAGAATTTTAGTGGAAATTGCAATATAAATCAGAATTCAAATACGATTCGAAATTACAATGCAAATATTAAAATGTGAGGGGAAATTGCAATGTAAATAAAAATTACAATTCGAGTCGAAATTGCAATGTAACTGTTAAAATGTGAGTCGAAATTGCAATGTTAAAATATATATGTGAATTAAAATGATAATGCACAAATGAATATGTGAATAATAAGTTCCATTAAAAATTCCGAAAATATGAAATTTTAGACGGACACCTTCGATTTTTATTCCGACTGAAGGAGAACCGATAAACTTGATAAAATCCGCCATTGGTTATACGATGATACTTTCTCGCCTGTGATTGGTAGGAAGACTGCGAGAATTTGTTAATTAAACATATACTCACCGGTCGTATTTTGATGACTCGCGTCCTGGTGTTGTACAGTATGTAACCGAGAGCTAAACCGATCACATAAGCGCCGTATCTGTTGTACACTTTCGTGTAGATCTGCACGTAAACCTCTGCTACATCGTTCGCTCTAATAACAAAGAAAAATCGCATATGAATAAAGAGCAGGGTACAATTAATATTTATTTATATTACTGGATATCCAGCCGAAACATTTTTTTATTAACAGTAATCCCTCATCCGTCGAATTGTAAAATAAAATAATCATATATATATATATATATATATATATATATATATATATATATATATATGTATATTACTTTCCACACTTTATTCTGTTAATTTTACATTTTCAGCTATTGTTTAAATATTTTACAGTCAGTAATGTGTATATATCTAAATTTTTATTTATCCGATATAAACTATATTTGCAGTGATTAGAACTTTTATGTCATATATAATTTTTTAGTAAAAAAAGGAAGTTTATATTAATTCGAATATATATATATATATATATATATATATATATATATATATATATATATATATATATTCTTTAACCAAACACTTTATCTAAAATTTACTAAATATTTATGTTACTAATTTCCATTAATTCACACAAAATCCTACTTCGTTGTTGTCGAAATAGACCCATTCGAATTAATATAAACTTCCTTTTTTTACTAAAAAATTATACATGACATAAAAGTTCTAATCACTGCAAATATAGTTTATATCGGACAAATAAAAATTTAGAAATATACACATTACTGACTGTAAAATATTTAGACTATAGCAGAAAATGTAAAATTAACAAGAATAAAGTGTGGAAAGTAATATGGAATGGAAACTGATCGAAAGAACAAGTGATCTAGTTTGAAATAAGTCAGACAGTGGCGTTGAAGAACTGGACTGAATTAAAAAATTCGAAATAAACAATATGGTTTTTGAAATGTATGTTATACTTACTCTTTATAGTAGAGCATGGTGCCCGATAATTTCAGGGTGAATGTTATAACAAATGGTATAATAACCGAGGTTACAAGGCCAAGAGCGATCACGATCCAGAAGAAGATCTCTCGCGTGAACTTAAGCATTGGATACAGGAAAATCGGCGACAACCAGACCAATTGCATATCGGTCGCCAGGTACCATGATTGTGACAAACACTGAAAACCAAAATGCAAAAATCGTTGAGGAGTTTGTAAAAATATAAAAAGTTCAGTTGAAGATACTTTGTTATAGCTCGTTGAATTCGTCTCTTTAACCAGTTAGCTGTTGCGACCTCTTTGAAAAGTGTGTACCTAAAATGTGTCGCAAAAAGTACGCGAACCACTTTGTTCACACTATATACAGATTTTTTCATAATAATTATTTATATTTTTTCGTTTTATTTCGTCTTGGCCTCCAAATATTCAAAACATCTTAATACAAATATATTTTAGTTTTCACTAATATTGCAATTTAAACAGAAAATTTTATCTTGCACTACTTTTTACGCATCACGAGTATACTCGTCATATCACAAAAGCTTGCCATTTCTCCATGACGAGTATACTCGTCGGAAACAACTAAATAGTTAAGAACTGCAATGTAGTAACAAAACAAATATACAACAAACATATCTTGGAAGATATATAAGGTCTTGAATTTTAATTCAAACAATCAAACAGTCAATCAATTTTAATTCAAACATTTTTTCGATAAAGTCGATAAATAATGAGTTATTTCAGGTGATTTAGAAAAATTGTTTACACATAATTCAGAAAACACGTTCTCTTAAGATGTTGTAAACCGCGTCGTCGAAGGGAAATTGAGTTTCGCACGTATTCTATTTTCAATATGCTTTATTGCGTCTGTTCGTGGCGAGCACTGGTTCGAGAATGACCTGGTAAGGTTAGAGCCCGAAAGATCGCGGCTCGATAAGTAACCGCTCCCCTCCACGAGGGTTTTTCTTCCTTTTATTATTATCGTTTGCAGTACCAACTCCGCTGGTTTCGCCGGTAGCCTGGCGGCCCCTCGATGACCTTATGTCTTCCCGTGCACGCTTTGACCATAAAAAAACTCAGGTATGTACCTAGCCCTGCGGGGGTCTGGCGGCTTAGACTCGCCCCTATGTCGACAGTACATCCAGAGCTGGTCAAATTTTATTTCAAATAAAGATAAGTTAATTATTGAAAATAACATTATCTCAAATAAACTCTATGAAAGAACTATTTGAGAGGAATTTATTTGAGTACATTTATTTTAAATAACAACTTTATTATAATTTATTTCGCCTTATTTATGTTTAGTTTGGAAAATAAATTATTGATGAGTAGCAATGAAGATTTAAAAGAACTCGAACCATATTTTCATTTATAATATATTTTTAATATTTATTGTATGAAATAATAAAATAACATGTTATTTGACATTTGAGATACTTATCACAAATAAGAAAATAACTTGTTATTTTATTATTTGAACTGATGTATTTCACGAAATAAAAGAATAGATAATCATTTCCTAAAATTATTTTCTTGGACAAAATATAACATAATTTATTTCAAATAGTGAAACATTTTTGTGAAATAACTTTTTATTTCAAGTAATATTTCAAATAAATTTTAAAATATTTTATCTGAAATAATGCCCAGCTCTGCATCCACTGTCTATTTATAATAAACGATTGTTATTGTACGTACTATTCTTGGCAGATTCACGTAATTATTGATGTAGAGGAGATTGGTCCACCAATTTTCACGACAGTAGTCCCTGTTAGCACCGACCCATTGATCCCACTGCGGCCCAGTTCCAATTTTATAGAACAATGTAGCATAAAATCCAATCATCATAGCGTATGCTGGTGTCAGTCTCAAGTATCGGTGCAGATAGAGACCGATGACGTCTAATGGTCCTTTAGGATTCTTCTCGTTCTTCGTCATCATCGTGTACGCCATCAAAACTCCACTCAGCAGAAAGAATGTGTCGGTGATTATGTTTGCGTTCAGCAGCAACATGTTGCTCCAGTTCAAGTGCATCTTAAACATTAACAACCGAAATTGCTCATATTTTTATCTATACAATAATAATTTCAATAATAATTTCAGTTCGTAAATGTTAGTTAATTTTACTTCGTCTCTTAAAAAAAAGGTAAACAAGAAGAAAATAATAATAATAATAATTTCAGTTCATAAATATTAATTTATTTTAGTTCAGTTCGTCTTTAAAAAAAAAAGGTAAATAAGAAGAAAATAATAATAATAATTTCAGTTTATAAATATTATTTTATTTTAGTTCAGTTCGTCTCTTAAAAAAAATAGGTAAACAAGAAGAAAATAATAATAATAATTTCAGTTCATAAATATTAATTTATTTTAGTTCAGTTCGTCTCTTAAAAAAAATAGGTAAACAAGAAGAAAATAATAATAATAATTTCAGTTCATAAATATTAGTTAATTTTAGTTCGTCTCTTGAAAAAGAGGTAAACACGAAGGAAAATAAAAAGAAATCAAATAGTTAGCTTTAAAGATTATCTAATATATTTTCTGTGATGTTCTATGCTTTTGTAATTGTATATTTCTTGTAGATATATAAAGAAATTGTTTTCCTTTTTATGTAAATATAAATAAATAGTATGGTTTTGATAGGATATGCGAGTTTCATTCTCTCGGAATTGAATTGAAAGTGATAGGTAGTTGAAATGAAGATACTTTCACCTTACGGAGGAGCAAAAATTGACTCGTACTACTGACTGTCTGTGTCTTCTGCTTGCTCTCTTATTGGTTTCTCCAAATTTAGCAAACATTGAATAAATAAATATAAATTCCACGTTCATTCAATTTCTAATTAATTGTTCATTTATTTCTAGGCTTGGTTTTTTTATTCGTAAAGATTTTGACTGACAAAAATTAAGTTTTAATATCACGCATTGCGTATAGATGTTATTAAATATTAATAATACTGCGGATCTTTATGCAAAATAAAAATGTTCTGCATGGCAAAGGAAAGGTGCTGTATAGATATTTGTTTCTAATCTTAATAATTTTATTAAGTTACGAAAAAATATTATTCTCAAAAACGCCTGATATTTTCACCATTTTGTGTCTCACATAGTCATTATTCTCATAAATGCATAAAATCGATAGCCGATTAATTGTTTAAAAAAATTCCTTTTCTGCTCACCAGAGGAACCTCGTTAAGGTTCATTTTCACGCCGACGATCTCCGAATAAAGAGTATGGCCGCAAATGATCCAACAGATGCTGAGATAACGTAATCCATCAAGGCATTTTATTGAGTCTCTGGATCTATCGGTTCTCAGGAGATTCTTGCCATTCGTGTAGACAGAAAACGACGTCAAAAGAACGTGTCTGTTATCTAAAAATCACAACAGAACAATAACACAATGCACAATAATTAAACCGTAGATTTGTACACAAAATAAAAAATTTAATTTCTGGAGCCAACTAAAAATTTGTTCCCATTCTTTAACAATTTTAACAAGTTCAAAATAATATATGACAGAATATATTCTCATCCATCATTTCCGATGTTTCCTCTTTAATTATGTTCTTATTTAATAGCTATATAAATTAATGCTTATTACATTGTTTTAAATATTGTTACACTATAATAAGCATAATTATAAACGAAATACTATTATAGTAATAATCCTTGATTGTTCCTTGTTTATTAGCAACAAGACATTCGTTGCTTCGTTCAGTATTTGGTAGATAGATACTCCATTTATGAACAAACCAAACTGAACAAATTCATATAACTTAACAAAACCATAATCGAAACATACACGGTGTCTCAAATCAATCGGTTACACCTGTCCATTTTTTAAAAAAATTCACAATGATTCATATTTCCTCTCAAAAAGAAAAACAAATTTAATCTTAACAACGATGTCGGATCTTTTATCCGATGTTTATTGATTCTTCATTGCAAGATATGAGATTAAAACCTTTACAAAGTCTGTGATCAGTTGGTTACACTTATCCATTTTTTTTTTAAATGTAAAAATTATTAATATTCGCCACCGAGCATGAAAGAAAGGAATGCAACCTTAACGAAAAGATTAGAGATTCGGATTCAGCAAAAAGAGAGACAAACAAATAAGAAAGTAATTTCACCTTAACGAAAAGATGAAAAATTCAGATTCAACATAAAGAAAGATATTAAATCTTAACGAGAAGATTAAAAATTCGAACTCAACAAAAAGAATGAAATGCAACCTCACCGAAGAAACTAAAGATTAGTGTTCAACAAAATGAAAGACAAACAAATAAGAGAAAAATGTAACCTTAACGAAAAGATGAAAAATTCAAATTCAACATAAAGAAAAAAATTAAATCTTAACGAGAAGATTAAAAATTCGAACTCAACAAAAAGAATGAAATGCAACCTCACCGAAGAAATTAAAGATTAGTGTTCAACAAAATGAAAGACAAACAAATGTGAGAAAAATGTAACCTTAACGAAAAGATGAAAAATTCAGATTCAACATAAAGAAAGATATTAAATCTTAACGAGAAGATTAAAAATTCGAACTCAACAAAAAGAATGAAATGCAACCTCACCGAAGAAATTAAAGATTAGTGTTCAACAAAATGAAAGACAAAGAAATGTGAGAGAAATGTAACCTTAACGAAAAGATGAAAAATTCAGATTCTAGATCGCGAGATACTCTCTCTCTCTTTTTCGGTCGCAGTATCGAAATCTGTCGATCGAGATAAAGCTTAATCGATAAAATGCAGCGGGCAAACACATCGTCCTTAACACTGATCGTTATCAGGGAAAGACGATAATAGACGGCCGAGTTCGAAAGAATGGTTTTTATCGGTCACGCGTGATCTCTCTCGCGATCGGAGTCGGATCGTGTTGGATCATTCTTCTGACATCGTTCCGCGAAGAATATCGATAAGCATGACCCACACAGGACAGGTGTAACGATCGTTTACGTAACGAGAACGCGCAACAACCCACCTTTTCGGTTCAACGTGCTCAGACGGCCTTGCCTGGCGATGTCGTAACTCGTGCTGGCAATTATGATTGCGGCGAATATCGCGAGGATCGATCTGCAATCAAACATGTTATCGTGCATCGTACTCGTTAGCGCAGTTCTTTGGTGTATTACAAATTCGAATCGCGAGGAGAATTACAATCGCAATTGTATTTTAGTTATCGATCGCTGTCGCATTCGATTGCATTTCGTGATTCGTCATTCAGATATCCTATTCAATCGACTCCTTTAACTATAATAACGAGTAGACTGTGGATCTTTGTGCAAAATAAAAATTGCCTTCATAAATTTCTTGGTACTAGAACCAAATACAAATTTATTTCATTTTTTAATCATTTTTATGAGTTAATGATAATATAACGACATCATTAAATTCTTTTAATCTGACTAGACTTATAATAACGAGTAGACTGTGGATCTTTGTGCAAAATAAAAATTGCCTGCATCAATTTCAGGGTACTGGAACCAAACACAAATTTGTTTCATCTTCTAATCATTTTTATAAGTTAATGATAACATAACGACATCATTAAATTTTTTAAATCTGAGTAGACTTATAATAACGAGTAGACTGTAGATCATTGTGCAAAATAAAAATTGTGTGCATCAATTGCAGGGTACTGAAACCAAATACAAATTTATTTCATTTTTTATTAATTTTTATAAGTTAATAATAATATAACGATATCATTAAACTTTTTTTAATGTGAGTAGACTTATAATAACGAGTAGACTGTGAATCTTTGTGCAAAATAAAAATTGTCTGCATCAATTGCAGGGTACTGGAACCAGATACAAATTTATTTCATTTTTTAATAATTTTTACGAGTTAATGATAATATAACGACATCATTACATTATTTTTAATCTGAGTAGACATATAATAACGAGTAGACTGTGGATCTTTGTGCAAAATAAAAATTGTCGGCATCAATTGGGGAGTACTGAAACCAAATACAAATTTATTACATTTTTTAATCATTTTTATGAGTTAATGATAATATAACGCCATCATTAAATTCAATTTAATCTTTACAAGTAATAAGAAAAATCGACATTGCAGTAACAAACTTGTCTACCAAAAATCATCAAAGCCTATCAATTTTCCAAAAATCATGAACAATTAGATTGTCGTGGAAATCGTGAAAAATGTCGAAAACATGGTTCCAACTCCCTAATCGGGGTCTATAAAAGACTCTCATCTGAAATTTTATCATCAAATTGGGCAAAGTGAAAGAATCTACACGATGAGCAAATGAAACTAATATTTGTTCAGCTCTTCAGGCTTTAGATTGTATCTCGATAATCTCAGCGTCCCAATTTTTCGAAATAACAACGAAATTGAGATCGTAAGAATCAAGAAACACGCAAAACCGATCAGAAATTTCTTCAAAATCTTCTTTGCACGTGATTTATTAAATCAATCAATTTCTAATTGCTCAAAAAAACTCAAGTGGTTTGGTCAAATTTTAAGAAAGTTATTCTGATTTAAAGGACGAGCGAATACTTTTGTGAATCCACTCTATATCCTCTTTTGTTTTGGGAAGCCGCAAACGGTGGTGTAAGTCGATAACAATATTTACATGTAAATCCAGTCGGTTACGTCGAGGACCGGCTGATCCGATTCTGCGCTGTGACACGAAGTCTCTGGAACCTTCACCACCAAGTCGACGCGACCTTCGACCTTGAGAGGGTCGAGGACGATCTCCAACGCCTCCTGGATCTCTGTGTGGTTGCAGCTCGATGGGACGCACCACATCCACTCGTAGATCACCGTCTTCCCTTGGTTCCATTTCACGCCCTGTATCCAGCGAACTCTTTCTCAATCATTCATATTCATCGTCACGCTCAGAGCTGAATAAAATACTATTTTAAATAGTAAATAATCTATTTTATTTGAAACTATACGTGCTCTTTTAAAAATAAGAATTGATTTGATAGACAAAGTTTTTTAAATGGTATTTAAAATAGTATTTTATTCGAGGGATTCTCAAAAAATAGTGAGAATTATATTTGTGTGGTTGATTCTACGTGAAAACATAAACTAAAAATGTGGAATAAAATTTGTTCATTCGACGCATGTAACAATTAAAATCCGAGTCGAAATTGCAATAGGAATAAACATTTAAACGTGATTCGAAATTACAATGTAAATATTAGAATTTTAGTGGAAATTGCAATATAAATCAGAATTCAAATACGATTCGAAATTACAATGTAAATATTAAAATGTGAGGGGAAATTGCAATGTAAATAAAAATTACAATTCGAGTCGAAATAAACACGATAAAACAATAATCAAAAATTGTAGATTGAGTTTTGTGTGCTGATTGTGTAGGGCAGGGAGTTCCAACGTACTACCCTCGGAGAATTGCAAGGTCCCCACCATCGAACCTCTTCCCACTACTACGTACGGCCGTAGAGTTAGTGAATGCTGCGCGCGCCGCACGGCTCTCGTGGTGGGAGCTCCCCACTACTATACATTATAACGATTAAGTCTAAGAGTGGGGAAAGAGCCTAAGCAGGGAAGGAGTTACTGATTGGAACTGCCTGTTTTAGACTATCAAAATAAACATATTTTATTTACGGAAGTTTTACTGTTTATTTGAAATCGCATTTCGTCTGAATTGTCGAACAACGACAATTCTTCGATATAAATAGTATTTGAACAATTTTTTGTAAAAAATTTTATCCAGATCTGGTCACATTCTGAATATAGCCGAAAGTCGAAATACGAGGCTGAACGTTTTTAATTAATAATATTATATTGTAACAGAGATATGTTCGGTTGCAAAGATAAACTTCTAATTATAAAAGTTTAGATATGATCCGCTGCAAATGTGTGCGACTTTGATTAACAGAGAGCCACTTGTAGTCTTAATGACAAACAATTCTGATTAGTTATGAACGCAGTTCTTCATTAAAAGACGTATCCGATACGACGGAGTTTGTTTACGTAACGATTCAATATGATACATATTTTTATTTTTTAAAGACAATTTTCATTGAATTAAATTAAATTTAATATAGTATGGATATTGCACATTTTATTCGAAAATCTTATGCAATCTTTTACAATATTCATTAACTCAGAATATTTATTCTTATATGTAATATTATCCTTATACTAAAAAGAGGACGGAGAAAATTTTTTGGGCAAAGTTTTAAAAATTTATTTTATAAATTGATAGGTGTAATGTTAAAAAGACAGATTCAAGAACGTGTAGAAGAGAATTGATCTTGCTATGGCAATTTTGAATGGATCAAATTATGACTGTTATAAGTGTAAATATATCAATATAAATGCAATGTTATAAAAATGTATACCAACGTTTTTATAAAAATTTTTCGGAATCATTTTGTGACAAAGTTAAAAATTTGAAAATTCCATTTTTCTTTCAAATTTGAATTTCCCAGAAAATGAGATACGAATTTGATTTGAATCAACTTGGATTTACTAAAATTTTTCGGAGTCATTTTGCGACAAATTCTTAAACTTGAAATGTCCATTTTTCTTTTCTTATTTGAATTTCCCAAAAACTGAGATATGACTTTGATTTTAAACAACTTGAATTTATAAAAATTTTTGGGAATCATTTTGCGACAAATTCTTAATCTTGAAAATTCCATTTTTCTGTCAAATTTGAATTTCTCAAAAACTGAGATACTTCCATTTTTAGAGAGAAAATTCCATTTTTGTCTCAAACTTGAATTTCCCAGTCGATTGACGCTAAAAAAAGTGATTTGAGTTCAAAGATACGAAATCTCGGGAAATCTTTCTCACAGCGACGAAATTGATAAGGATAATCGTTATAAGATCGATCGTTGATACGCGTCCCCGAACAATGACCGATAAAGACGTTAAATGAAGTCGAGTTCAAGTGTGTTATCGTGATGAGGAATAAAGTGGCTTATCAATGGATTTCACCGGAGAACATTTTCGATCGAAACTGCCGAACGTCATGCTTCTTGAACGATCATTCTGATGATATTAAAGATTTGATATCAAATAAAAATGTACGGATTCGATTTAAAATTGAATTGATAATTTATCTTCATTCGTCCACAACGCGTGTCCACTTAAAATAATTTATTTAGATCCAATTATATTCGAATGTATTTAATTTGTTAAATATAATCATTATTCCTCCGAATTAATGATTCAATTTAAAATTGAATCTTACAAAAATTACAATATTACAATAAAAATATACTGTTGTATTTGAGAACATTTATACATGAGTAGAATCGTTCTATACAAATAAAAAAAGTCGTAAATTTGAAAGACATCCAAGAAAGTAGCTGCGTTAAAAGCGACCTGTTCTCTTTAAACATTTTTTAAACCCATTTAAATGTTCACAATATTAAAAAAAAAATACCGTTGTATTTAGAAGAGTCTGCAGAATATAACTACGCAAGTATCATTCGCCTAACTCCGACATTTAAATTAGAAAAAATTCGTAAACTTGCAAAATGCCCTAGAAAGTATATACCATGAAAACAACCTGCCCTCTTTAAACATTTTTCAAACCAATTTAAATGTTCACAATATTTAAAAAAAAAATACCGTTGTATTTGGAAGAGTCTGTAGAATAATACTGCGCAAAAATCATTCGACTCACTCTTGCAGTTAAATTAGAAAAAATTCCCAAACTTAAACAATTATTTTGTCTATACAAAATCAAAATTCTCAAAAACTGAAGGCGATGGAGAGAAAGGACTTTCAAATTCGTATTCAGCCTATAATTAAAATCTATAAGAATCGTCAGCTGGAAATGCAAAACCGCTGTTCGATGATTTAATAAACGAGAATAGATCGACTCACCGATGCGATCGCGGCGTTCGTAAACAGATCGCCGATGTCGGGCCGGTGACGTTCGGCTTGGTCTCCGGTGATATCGAACTGCACCATGGCGGTGCAGGCCTTCCCCGTAAATCCGTGGCCGCTTTTCACGCGCAGGCATTCGTCGTAATTGCCTAGCTGCTTGTAATTGCCCGTGATTACGCCCGATGGAATTTTCACGGACGCGTCGTACACTGGAATCCAGAAGAAAAGAAGGTCTTTGTACTTTCCTCGCGACAATCGGAGCTGGATATCATTTTCAAGACAAAATAAAAATATATTTCAAATGCTACTTTGACACTAAACCTGCCAGCACCGATTTCAATTTTCTTATTTTGCTATTAGCGAAATGATGAAGTCATATTTATATCGAACAATTGAATAAAAATATTTATTTGATCATAGATTAAAATGAGAACCACACAAACTTCAAATAAACCCAATCTTGTAATTTTTATGAGACAACAGATATTAGTCAATTTTAACCCTTTGCGCTCCGAAGTATTTTAACTCCATCACCAAACTTTTTTTTTTTTTATCAAGAATATTTCCATTCCATATGATTTTTATCATTTTGAAGAAATGGAACTGACATAATATTTCATACAATACTTAAATGTTTGGTAACGAATTTATCGAATATCAATTTAACAATGTAAACAATATTTTGAATAATGGTATAGTCATTTTTAGTGGTGCCTCAGAGTCACCACTCGATTGCTAAGGGTTAATGGTCGGTAGGTTTAGTATTAAATAATCGTCATGTACACAGATCTTCAGATTCTATATGAAAAATAAATGAAAAAAATGTATTCCATATTTTCAATGTATGTTCTCACGTAGAATCACTGCTTTAAATAAAATGCTCACTATTTTGGGAATCCTTCAAATGAGATAATATTTTAAAAACATTTTCAGACAAATCAAGTATTTTATGTTTAAAAGTGTACGTACGATTTAAAATAAAATATGCTATTTACTGTTTACTGTTTGAAATAGTATTTCGCGATAATACTCTGCGTATTATCCCTCCCTCCCACCCTCCACCACCTCCCCACCTCCCTCCCTCCCCCTCCCCGCCACTTGTCCATTCTCGCGAGCACGGTAAACAGAAAATGAAGACGCCAAAGCGTGCGAGAGGCGAGACTCAAAATACGTGGCGCTTGTGTTATCATCGTGGAAATCGAGGACAGAAGAACTCCTTGACGGGAGACCAACGTCTGAACCGGTTCCATCCGATTTGTTGTCGGCCGCCGCGCCGCCGATTGTTAAATGCCAACGCGGGAATCCCGAGATCCTTCGATCCTTCGCGGAATCATCCACCTCTTGAGATGATCGATGATCGACAATCTCATTCCCCCTTTAATTCGCTTTTGTATCTTTTTTTTTGCGATTTTAGAAGTCAGTGCTTCTCGGAACCGTTCTCGAAAGTGGAGGACCGTGATAAAATTATTTGTTTTTTTTTCTCTTTTTTTTGCACTCTGTCGTCGTGAATGGCAAATATATGATGCATGGAATTTGAGATTGACGCTTTGCCTTTGTAACAACGGCAAACAAATTTTAGGATACGATTTTTTGCGTTTTTTTTTTTTGTTAGTGTCATGTTCATTTTTGCGATTCAAAGACCACTGAATTCAAGGAGAAGAGTCCTCAATATTCAAAACGCTGTAGCTTCGTGAAAAGAAATCGGACATCGACCTACCGAATCTCATTTTCAAGAATGAAACCTCGACTTTTGCTTCTTTAACTAGTTTTTTTTTTCTTGAGAGTGATTTTTATACCGATAAATAGGCGGGAAGCAAAGATGTTTTATTTCTTGGAAATTTGAAAAATTCAATTATCTCTATGGGGCTTGCCAATTTTTTTTTTTTTTGCGGATTAAAAATCAGCATGGATTTGAAAATTCGAGTCTTATTCTTGTAACAATTCTACAGAGCTTGATGTGCAATATTGTGCAATGTTTTATTATGTTTAAATGATCACAATCTTTCTGTGGGATCATTCTGTAGCTACTTAGATTTTAGCGCTCCTTTATGTGCAGATAAACACGATAAAACAATAATCAAAAATTGTAGATTGAGTTTTGTGTGCTGATTGTGTAGGGCAGGGAGTTCCAACGTATTACCCTCCGAGAATTGCAAGGTCCCCACCATCGAACCTCTTCCGACCACTGCGTACAGCTGTAGAGTTAGTGAGTGCTGCGCGCGCCGCACGGCTCTTGTGGTGGGAGCTTCCCACTACTACACACTATAACGATGAAGTCTAAGAGTGGGGGAAGAGCCTAAGCGGGGTAGGAGTCTCGAATAGCTCTGGAGCTACTGGTTGGAACTGCCTGATCTAGACCACACAATTTTTTTAAAAATCATGAAAAATGTTTAAATTTGTAAATTCTGCCGTTTTACCGTTTTATATTCCACGCATTCGTTTTAGTCACAGATGCATAAAATCGACAATCCATTAACAAACTTTTCTATTGAAATAATTCAACAAGACATACAATTTTTGTAAAAGTCATGAAAATTTTTGATCACAATCTTTCTGTGAGATCATTCTGTAGCTATTTAGATTTTAGCGCTCCTTTATGTGCAGATAAAAACAATAATCAAAAATTGTAGATTGAGTTTTGTGTGCTGATTGTGTAGGGCAGGGAGTTCCAACGTATTACCCTCCGAGAATTGCAAGGTCCCCACCATCGAACCTCTTCCGACCACTGCGTACAGCTGTAGAGTTAGTGAGTGCTGCGCGCGCAGCACGGCTCTCGTGGTGGGAACTTCCCACTACTATACACTATAACGATAAAGTATAAGAGTGGGGGAAGAGCCTAAGCGGGGTAGGAATCTCGAATAGCTCTGGAGCTACTGGTTGGAACTGCCTGATCTAGACCACACAATTTTTTTAAAAATCATGAAAAATGTTTAAATTTGTAAATTCTGCCGTTTTATATTCCACGCATTCGTTTTAGTCACAGATGCATAAAAAGGACAATCCATTAACAAACTTTTCTATTGAAATAATTCAACAAGACCATACAATTTTTGTAAAAGTCAAGAAAATTGTTTAAACTTGTTTCCATCTTGCTTCCACGACTGCGTCCTAACAAAAACATAATGAAGCAAGAAAATGTGTGCGGCTTTGATCAACTTGGATTTGTAAAGATTTTTGGGAATCATTTGCGACAAATTCTTAAACTTGAAAATTCCATTTTTCTTTTCAAATTTGAATTTCCCAAAACCTGAGATATGGCTTTGATTCGAAACAACTTGAATTTATAAAAATTTTTGGGAATCATTTTGCGACAAATTCTTAAACTTGAAAATTCCATTTTTCTTTTCAAATTTGAATTTCCCAAAAACTGAGATATGACTTTGATTTGAAACAACTTGAATTTATAAAAATTTTAAACTTGACAAGAAAATTGTTTAAACTTGTGTCCATCTTGCTTCCACGACTGCGTCCTAATAAAAACATAATGAAGCAAGAAAAGGAGAATAGTGCAATAAAAGTAGAAATTTCACCATTTAAAATGAGCTCAGTTAAATTGCTCCCTGATTTTTTATAACAAAGTTATAACAATTCAAATATTCGCAAATTTTCACTCAGGATTCAGATATTCCTTTAATTGCAATTGTTGGCATGCTATAACAAATTTCGCAAGAAGTCAATGTACAATAATAAATGTCTGTGCAAAAATCAACAAAATATGTTCGATTTGGATAGTGCGAATGTCGCGTGCACGCCTGAATGACGTGTTGTTACTCGAATGCAACCGATCGCCGATTGCATACACGGAAGTGCATCTTCGCGCGAGATACGCGCGCGGGATTTGCGCGGTTACGCGGATTGCAAAACGGGTCGGTCGATAAAGCTCGATAAGGCCGTTCGCAGGAAACATCTCGACTTCGATATCCCGAGTTTTTCACCGATGCCTGATAGCGAGGACAACCGTTGGTGGTAGAGGGAGGGGAGGGAGGGGGAGGGGAGGGACACGCTGCCAATGAGTTCACGCTCGCAAATAAATGCGATGCGCATCCGTAACGCGTGATCTGTCAAATGTCAAATCATCTGCGATCTTCCTATCTCCCGCCGGACAACTCGCTGCAACCTACCGAAAGGTGCAAACCCATATCTGAACATGTTTTGCAAACAGGAAAATCATGCACAATTAAACAATATCGTGCAAATATACGTGGAAATATTTTTACATTGTACTTTTCTCACGTGATTCGGTTTTACAATTTTTGACCAGATGCATTTTCAGAAATTAATTTTTATTGTAATATTTATGTTGATTCGAATAAATCAAAGTTTAAAGGTACATCTAAAATGCAAAAAGATTGGAGCAGTAGTACCCACATTATGGTAAATTTTGAATGTTCTAGTTTGAGGTGTATTAATTAAATTATTAGATGTAGAAAGTAATTTGTGACTATGGACATTAGTCAGTTTGAAACTTTGTTTTAAATTCAATTTTGTTTCTAGATTTGTTAATTACCTATAGTTAGTTACCATCGCGTAAATGTTATACAAAACGACAAGGATAATTATCAAGATCTGAATGTGTTTTAGTTGCTTGTAAATAAATAACAAATGTATTATGAAAAGGCCGCAAATCAAGTGCTACACTTTATGTTTTAATTCTGTGGCGATGTTTCCGGTTGCTATTAAAATGTGAAATGATATATTAAAATGTGAAACGATATATTAAAATGTGAATTGATATATTAAAATGTGAATTGATATATTGAAATTTCAAATGATATATTAAAATGTGAAGTGATATGTTAAAACATAAACTGATATATTAAATTGTGAACTGATATATTAAAATGTGAAATGATATATTAAAATGAAAACGGATATATTGAAATTTCCAATGATATATTAAAATGTGAACTGATATGTTAAAATATAAACTGATATATTAAAATGTGAACTGATATATTAAAATGTGAACTGATATATTAAAATGTGAATTGATAAATTAAAATGAAAACGGATATATTGAAATTTCAAATGATATATTAAAATGTGAAGTGATATGTTAAAATATAAACTGATATATTAAAATGTGAACTGATATATTAAAATGTGAAATGACATATTAAAATGTGAAACGATATATTACAATGTAAATTGATATATTAAAATGAAAACGGATATATTGAAATTTCAAATGATATATTAAAATGTGAACTGATATATTAATATGTGAAATGATATATTACAATGTGAATTGATATATTAAAATGTGAAATGATATATTAAAATGAAAACGAATATATTGAAATTTCAAATGATATATTAAAATGTGAACTGATATGTTAAAATATAAACTGATATATTAAAATGTGAACTGATATATTAAAATGTGAAATGATATATTAAAATGTGAAATGATATATTACAATGTGAATTGATATATTAAAATATAAACCGATATATTAAAATGTAAAATGTTAAATGAGACGAAATGACGAGCGCCTGTTCGGCTCGGAGAGTATCAAGATGGCGTCGAGGGCGACCAACACATCGTACATACCAGGAATCAAGTAGATGCGCAATTGCAAGGAATTGGCATTCTAAGGTCACGAGTTCGTTTGCTCCACCATCGATATCTTCATCGATGACAGCCAAGCGAGTCGATTCTCATATCGGAGCCTTTTTTCCCTGACTTTCATCAAGTTTGAGGAAAATGTAATATCACTTGACACGCTGATCCTTTACGATTTTACGTAAGTATACTCGCAGTGTATTAATCTCCTAGCTTTCCACTTGCGTGCAGAAATTATTCCATCAGAAACCAATGTCCGGAAGTGTAGCGTGTAAAAATGATTAATCAATTTAACGATGGCTAAATTATTCGATATCCTACAAACAAAATGAATAAAAAAAGGTCTTCGTTTGCAAAAGGTTGACTTTGATTCGCAAAAGGAAGAATTTGGAGTGCAAAACCCATATTTTCCATAAAAATCCATAAAAGGCATTTTGAGTTTTCTGGTAATTTTGAAATTAACCCCGTGCACTATAACATCTAGTCAGGCTCGTGATAGTAATAGAATGCAATTTTATCCATTTAATGATTTTTAATGATAAAAATATTTAAAGACGTCAGTGTATTCAGCTGAACAAGATAATTAATAAAAAAAGCAATTTTTATTTTATTTTTTTATCATGGATAAATATTTTGAATTTTTAATAAAAATCAGCAGTCTAGTTATTAATTTCCTTAAAACCGAAATACAAATTCTATTATGTTATTGTTAATGTACAGCTATCGGAGAATAGACAGGCACGCATATACAGTGGTTCATGAAAGAATTCGACTCCCCTTTGAATCAGAATAATTTATTTAATGTTCTTCTTCTTATAGGAAATTACGAGCTACAAAGAAGATCGAATCGCCGTAAAATAAATCGTAGTGCACTTAAAGTTGTTAAGCTGTTTATAGTGTCGATGACATTTGTGTTGCCTTTTGCTTGTATTTGTAACGTACAGCCTAGGCACAGGATACAAAATGGCGAAGTGACATGATTACTGTGGGGTCGATGGGAGGAAAGGGGAGGGGGAACAAGCATCTGCAATCAGCGTGCTCGTTCGCAAGCTGTCCAAATAATCGAAGGACACTGGTAAGAGTGGTCGGGGACGTTGCGAAACCTGCGAGCACCGAAAACGCATACCCGAAAACGAAAACAGTGCCTTTCGCAAGTCGGATTTCTAAATCCGTTGACATTTCTCATTCGCGGAGGCAACGATTCATCGACCGTTTTAACATTCGATCTTCATTCGGCGGGAAAAAAAAAGAGAGCTGCATACACACACGACCAGCCTTGAACCAACCGCGATGACGCGCAGTCCGTAATATTTTTTTGTTTCGCATGCTGTGTGTGTTTCGCAACCATGATTCCTGGATCTGGACGCCGCGCCGGACGTATTTAGCTACGGAGATTTTTTAGAAACGCGAGCTATGTCGGTATGTTGCCGAAAATTAGAGAAAAAAAATGGACACCTTGATCGCGGAGAGAAAGTTTGGAGAGGAATTAAAAAGGACGATTTCTTGGTATAAATTATTGCAAATATCGAGTATTTTGAAGACACTAGAAAAATTTCGAGGACCCAATTGACCAAATTTTCCTTTTTAGTAGTGTAAAATTGAAATGTAAGAAAAACTCAATTTTGTTGGGCGAACTGCATGATTGTACATAAATAAATTGTTATTGAGAAAATAAATAGACTAAAAAGTTTAAATTGATCTTAAAAGATAGAGAAAAGCTTCCTGAATAGATTTGTACACGCAATTATCAAATACCGTGGGATTACAATAGAAAAATTGAATTCTCACAAAATTCTACTAACTTCAGCAAAAATGGCGTCCTGGCGGTGAAGTAAAAATTTGATTTGCTTGATAAAGATACTGGGAAGCTTCTTAAGTAGATTAGTAAACACGATTATTAAATTTCATGGTTTCACGGTTTATATTTGACTGTTCTCTTATTCCTTGCATCGTTTTATTAACAATAAAATTTGATGCAGACGAATGTATCTCATATTTGCTTGGTGTATACATAATTTCGATAATGGAAGTTGTTCTGTGCTCATTCCGCAAATTTTTACACGACATACACACACAAAGCAGGGTAATTGCTTGGGATAATTGCGAACGTTTTCGAAATTTCAGGGAATTTCGGCGAACAAACGATATAATGGGTTTTGGCACCACCACCATCATCAACGGTAAGAACAAATGAGCATAATTACAGTCGGAAACACCTTCCAATTGCATTCCGTCGACGGCGCGATACAATATGTTCAGCCGCCTAATTATTCGCGGAGCAATTTAAAGTTCCTTCGACGGGAATGGCAACCGGCCGAGCTGATTGCACGCGCTGGTTGCATTTTCTTCCGCGACAGAAACGATTGCAGGCCCTTATACGTACTCTTCAGACATTTTGAGACGCGCACAAAACTATTGTTAACGGTAAAATTCCTCTCGATCGAAAATGAAATATACAGGGTGTCCCACATAAATGGGAACATCTAAATATCTGTCGTATTTACAGTGCTATCAGAAAACTTCAGAGGACAAAGTGACACTATTGCAGGGGACAAATATAATGGTAAGGAAACAAATTTTTTATGTCGTGATTTTTAAGGAAATTTCAGGGTCACCGATGTTTTTTCTAAATGAAATAGTATATTTTTTTACGATAGCATGATAGGCAATAAAAAACTGAATTTAATGGATACCACTTTTTTGACCTTGAAATGACCTTGAGCAAGAATAATCATGTTGGAGCGGATAAAATGTGGAAGTTTAAAACTTACGTGTTTCAGCAAATATTACGCGTTGTTTACGTCGGGTTGACCTTTACATATCATAATAAATGTTCGAAATGTTGACCATCCTCACTTATGCAATATTGCAATCTTGCATTAAATGATCTGTAGGCATTGTCGATTTCCTGAGACGTAATTGAAGCACATGCTGCAGTAATTCTTTGCCGCATATTCTCTGGCGTTGTGGGTTTCAACATGATGGTTATCCAGCGCATTATTCTAAAGTTGCTAGAACGGTGCTAAACACGAAATATCCTGGACGCTGGATTGGGCGACGAGGAACAATTCCATGGCCAGCCCGTTCTCCGGATCAGACACCATTGGACTTTTATCTATGGGGCAAGATAAAATGTATTGTGTACAAAGATAAACCCGCAACGCCAGAGGATGTGCGGCAAAGAATTACTGCAGCATGTGCTTCAATTATGTCTCAGGAAATCGACAATGCCTATCATTTAATGCAAGATTGCAATATTACATAAATGAGGATTGTCAACAATTTCGAACATTTATTATGATATGTAAATGTCAACCCGCCGTAAACAACGCGTAATCTTTGCTGAAACACGTAAGTTTTAAACTTCCACATTTTATCCGCTCCAACATGATTATTCTTGCTCAAGGTCATTTCAAGGTCAAAAAGGTGGTATCCGCTAAATTCAGTTTTTTATTGTCTATCATGCTATCGTATAAGAATATACTATTCCATTTAAAAAAACATCGGTGACCTTGAAATTTCATTAAAAAACACAACATAACAATTTTTTTTCTTCACCATTATATTTACTCCCTGCAATAGTGTCACTTTGTCCTCTGAAGTTTTCTGATAGGACTATAAATACGACAGATATTTAGGTGTTCCCACTTATGTGGGACACCCTGTATAATGAATTTTGTGGTTTCGGCGCACAGTTCGATCAATTATAGAAATATTAATTTTTGTTCAACTTGTATTATATATATATATATATATTATTTTTCAGACGAAAAAATGTCTCTCTTGAAAATGATCCATATAGGGATCGAACCGTTGAGAAGAATGTTTAAATAATTGCAAATTTGCTGTTTCTATAATTGATCGAACTCTGCGCCGAAACCACAAAATTTATTATAGTATTGTTAACCCTTTGTACTCGAATGGTTACTCTGACTAACCAATAAAAATTACTACACCGTTCTTCAAAACAGTTTTCATATTATTAAATTCGTCTCTATTCCTGTAAATTGATTTCAGGTGTACAATATAAAAAGAGATATATAGAATAAAAATATTCTAGGTTGAAAGAAATATCTTAATTTTGGAATTAAAATTGCTTCGATTTGAAAAGATTATTGTGGTTAGTTAAGTAGAACAACCGGGAATCCCTTCTGGGGAATTTATGGTGATTGATATTTGGGGAGAATTGTTGAAATATTCAATTATTTCGGGTCCAGAAAAATTGCTGCCGTTTTTAGAATTTAAGGAATAATGGAATTCAGAGAATATACAATCAGCGCCATTTTTCGGGGGAAAAATGTTTTTAACATTCGCGCCTAGCGTCTTCATCGTTCTTCTTGAACATTAATAAAGTAATTTTATTAATATTTTGATTATTGTTTAAATCGTAGCCATTGTAACGCGCGCGTTACTCCAAACTTTTCTTTTATAAAAAACTGAGATGAAGAACAGATTAAATTAATGTTTGTTACTATACATATTTTCTCGTATTTTAAAAATGTTTACGTGCTATAAATGCAAAAAGATCCACGTCACAAGATCTAGTCGTAACTACTTATATATTGCAGGAATTTTAAGAGAAATAAAAATTGTTCGCATTAATTGCAGGACACGCAGAAACTAAATAGAAATTTATATCGCAGTTCAGTGGTTTCATGAAGTCGTAATTAATATTTTTCAATTCTTTCAACCTCTTTGTTGTTTAAAATTGCACCCATCAATTTTTATTGTAATGGATCTTGTTCGGATCCGTGTGGATGGAGCCTAAGAGACGCGTCGGCGTCGGAAGGAGGGAAGATCGATCGATCATCGGTCATGCGAACAAAAAGACCGGCTCCGATACACAAGGACGGTCATCGGCACCGACGTTATTCCTTGTTGACCCAGTTCGCGTGCGACACATGACGCCACGACGCACCGCGATTCACACATTCGCACGAATTTCTCACCAATTCTTCTTTCCTCTCCTCTACCATCTTCGTCATTTCGTAAATAACCCACCATCGGACACCATAACAAAAACCATGTCGCGTCAGGTTGTCTCACAATTATTATTAACCCTTTGCACACGAATCGTGACTCTGAGTCAGCAGTAAAAATTATTATTCAAAACAATTTTCATATTTTTAAATTTCAACTGTTGTATGAGAAATCAGGTTTAATTTCAGGTGCACGATGTAAAAAAGATATTGTTGTTTGTGGTTGTTTCGCCATCCATGATATAATTAAAATTTCTATCGATCGTATTATGAGATATATCTAAATAATTTGATATCGGCGCAAGGTTCGATCTAATTCGTATCTAAAAAAGATACATAGAATAAAAATGTTCTAGTTTGAAAGATATATCTTGATTTTGCAATTAAAATTGCTTGGAGTGCAAAGGGTTAATAGGCTTTTCAATAGTGGTGATCTATTAGGAGGAACCTGAAAAATCTTCTTTCACACAATAATCGCAAAAGAAATAATTAGATTACGTTACTGTGATCTCACTTGTTGGTTCACGATTGAAATCAGTGATGCCAGAAACAACCAGAACTGGTTGTTTTTTCCTCTCCTACTTTTCCCCTTCCACTATCCCATTCAACTACCTGAGCACACTCCAACGTCCCCCACTAAGACCTTAGACTGGTCACGTGACGTGCCGCGCAACGTATCACATATTACTCTGGTCATCAGAGAGGTGGTAAACTGTATTCCCCTCGATTTAATCGATCTGGCATCACTGATTGAAACTGCTATTTTGGATTTAAAATTGCTTCCAGTACGCAAAGGGTTAAAAACTCCACAATCAATCTGATAATGTTTTTGTATGCGATGATTATGTTTTTGTAATAGAAAGAAATTTGTATTAATTTGCGGCGTGTATTTTCAATTTTGTTTGGACACTTGATGGCTCCAATTTTTAAATGTACATATAATCACATTGTACTATTTAATATTTGCCAATAAACACAGGTAAACCAAGGAAGTCAATTTTAAGAATATTTTGTTGGAAAACTTACATGTTGTGTAGAGGATTTTTAATGAAGCCTAGAATAATATCTATTATTACCTGTGGTTGGTGGTGTCCCACAGGTTGCACTGACACATGGCTCAGTCACGTTTAGCCACGATGGCACGAACATCGTGCCAAAAACTTTTGTATAATCATAATTTGTAAAGATAGATATTATTCTAGGCTTCATTAAAAATCCTCTACACAACATGTAAGTTTTCCTACAAAATATTCTTAAAATTGACTTCCTTGGTTTACCTGTGTTTATTGGCAAATATTAAATAGTATAATGTGATTATATTTAACTAATATATTTTTCAGACGCTTTTTTCCCCTTGAAAAAGATCCACACATGGATTGAAACGTTGGGAATTTAAATTAAAGGCAAATTTGTTCAACATTTCAAATAGATCGAACCTTGCGCCGATATCAAATTATTTAGATATATCTCATAATACGATCGATAGAAATTATAATTATATGTTGAAATATTATTTGCAGCAAATAAAGTGAGTTATAAAATCATGCTTGAAGCATTTTTCGTGCATTCATTTCTTCAAACCGTTATAGTAACAATGGTATTATTGAAAAATTTATCAATATTTACTCTAATTATGTACTTTTATTATTTGCTGCGTCGCCGGTCACCGGTGGCCCCCACGGCGCTGTAGCCAAGTCGAGTGCCGGTCACCGGTGACCCCCATGGCAGTCAACGTGTTAAACAATAAATGCTAGCTCCGATCGCATCGAATTTCATTTAATTCGTATGTCAAGGTGTTAAAAAACGTAGAGGTGATCCTTAAATTCTTTTGTGAAGTGTATTTCGAAGATTTCTGGAGAACACTCCGAGAAAGCAAAAACGAAGAAAAGCTGTGCTTGACTATCGACTGTTTTGTTGTGCAATGCGTCGAGACTCGATGAGACGCTACAACGATAAACAGAAGGTCGTTCTCGCCCGAGGAAAAGAAAACGTGGCGAGATAGTAGTTCGATGAATTCGCTCTCGCGTGCTCTATGATTTGTTTTTGTTGCCATTCATACGCCATCGACGCAAGCTTTTGGCTGCTGAATGATCTATCTATCGCCGCTCTTTCAAACAGGCCTTGCTATTCGAAGCAATTGATTCGACGATTAATTTGAAATTCAATTGATCACTCTTTATATGTACTGATTAGTGGAATTTGTTCTATAGGGTGGTCCGCGCAATTGTTTCAGACCATAACTTCGTCACAGGCACAGTTACAGAGAATCATCAAAGAAAAACCATGACTGATTTAAAGAATACTAAGTCCGTAGGATCTCATTTGTTTTTGATGTGCAATTGTGCATGTGCAATCGACAATTACACTATGTTCTTAAATAAACATGTATACTTTTAAATAGATAAATTTCTATCGCCATTTTACAAAAGTATTGAGTTGGAATGGCAAAAAAATTATTAGTTATCGAGTTATTCTTAAAATATCGCTTCTCGGTTACTTTTAGTACATCTCGGACAACGCTTCTTCGATAAAGATACTGTTTAAAAATATCTCGATAAATAATAATTTTTTTGCCATTTTACGTACAAAAGTATTGAGGTAGAATGGCAAAAAAATTATTAGTTATCGAGTTATTCTTAAAATATCGCTTCTCGGTTACTTTTAGTACATCTCGGACAACGCTTCTTCGATAAAGATACTGTTTAAAAATATCTCGATAACTAATAATTTTTTTGCCATTTTATGAAATAAATAAAATTGATCTATGGTAAAGGAAAATAGTTGCAAGAACAAATTTCAATTCAAACAGAAATGTTTAGTTTTGCACGTGTCTATGTTCTTTTGTATCTTGCACATATTGGATTTGTAGTTTCGATGCATTTTCTTGAACACGTCGGTTTACGAAATAGAATGAAAGAATTTTCAAGAAATATGACTCACGTTGTTTTGCCTCGTACAAATTAATTTCGCAGATTTATGCGAATCTCGGGGCAGCCTGGTAGTCAACCTCGCTATAATAAGATCCGATCGTTTCGAAAGTGAGAGTCTCTGACCGAGGCGCCATTGTTGATTCGATCTTGCGTAAGAGAGGACCTCCGATCCTTCGATCCAACGTTTTACCATATCGATCGAATTTTAAGAAACCGTTTCACGGATCTGTATTTCGCAACAAAGTTCCACGACAATTCATTTATCAATAAATATTAATATTATATTTATTGTATTTATCAATATATACAGCTACGAGAAATAATTTTTATTTATTATTCTAATACCAAGACTGTCCTGATTAGAACAAAATAAAAAAATTAGAGATAAATATGTAATTTCAGTGAGGACATCTCTTTTTGGAATTCGAACACCCTTTACAATCCTCTACGCACTGCTGAGTGACGCATTAATTACAAATAATTCGTTTAAAAATTGTTTCTATCGATTGCAATACACATAGAAAACGAACAAGAATTTATTTCTTTTTTTAAAGTTTTAATGAATTATAAATAACAATAATAATGACGATAAATTAAATTCTTTTAATCCCTCTACTGTCTGTATAATTACATCCACCCATTTTCGGCATAAATGAATAAAATCCGCAGTCTAGAAGCAAAACATGAATTTTCTATCAAAAAAACAATATCGACAATTTTTCTACAATTGTAAAATGTAACGTTCAAATATTTTTTCAGAGCCATAATGACATCGATGACCTATCATCACAAGAAAAATGCCATTTCTAGAGCAACTATCGTGCTCTCGAACCAACTTATGCAATCGGCGCGACGTGCAATAAACACTGTAAAAAGATGAAAGAAAAATGTATAATTTCAGTGAGGAAATTTCTTTTTATCATTTTTATACGCACTGATAAGTCCCGCGTTAATGACAAGTAATTGCAATACATAGGAACTAAACCGGTTGGTTCCTTTATTAAGGAAATTTTACTTCCTCAAATATAACTTTGATTTATTTTTTTAATAGTTTTAATGAACAGTAAATAATGGGTCGATATCATTAAATTCTTTGAATTCATCTATTGTTTGAAATTACACGCATTTTTCTCGCAATTGCATAAAATTTATAATCCAGAAACTGTACATAAATTTTCGTACAAAATAAAATTTTTCCGAAATTGTAAAATTCAATGAATATTATTTTTTGGAACCATATTCGCATCGAGGAGCTAACCTCGCAAGAAAAATGGTGTTCCTCCGAAACTGTTAAACCTTCGGTTCACAAAATAAACAACGAACGCTTCTTGGCTATCGAGCTCTCGGAACTCGTTATGCAATCGACGCGATGTGCAATAAACAATATCCGTTCCGAGTGCACAAATTTCCATTTATCGGGGTGGTAATGGATTTACGGGTCAGCGGGGCGCGGCGCAACTAACAAACGCTGAAACCACCATCGACTTGGAGATTTTTCAGCAAACCATAAATCGCGATTTTCTTGCGCGTCAAGATGGCGCCGCGGCGCTTCGTTGAGATTTGTGAATTGTATAATTCCGTATTCGCGATGGAAACCTACCAGCCGATTGCAACCGATTCAATTTTTGTTTTATTAGTAATAAAATTCAGATCAATTCGAAATTTATGCATTTATCTCAAAAAAGACTAGATATTACACAAAATAGTTATTTAAATTTAAATATATAAATATAGATTACATAAAATTTATGAATATATAAATATAGATTATATAGAATATATAAATATATAAATATAGATTGTATAAAATTTATAAATATATAAATATAGCTTTTATAAAATATATAAATATCCATTATATGAAATATATAAATATATAAATATATAAATATAGATTACATAAAATTTATAAATATATAAATATAGATTATATAAAATATATAAATATATAAATATAGATTACATAAAATTTATAAATATATAAATATAGATTATATAGAATATATAAATATATAAATATAGATTACATAAAATTTATGAATATATAAATATAGATTATATGGAATATATAAATATATAAATATAGATTGCATAAAATTTATAAATATATAAATATAGGTTTTATAAAATATATAAATATCCATTATATAAAATATATAAATATATAAATATAGATTACATAAAATTTATGAATATATAAATATAGATTATATAGAATATATAAATATATAAATATAGATTACATAAAATTTATGAATATATAAATATGTATAAATTGTATAAAATATATAAATATGTATAAATTGTATAAAATATATAAATATGTATAAATTGTATAAAATATATAAATATGTATAAATTGTATAAAATATATAAATATGTATAAATTGTATAAAACATATAAATATATAAATATAGATTATATGTATAGAATGCATAAATATAGAGTACATAGAATACATAAAATCTATAAGTAGAATATTGTAAAGCAAACAAAGTTTACGAATTATTATGCGTCGCAACGCAGCTCCGAGGTTTTAACTAATAGGCTTGTGTAATTATAAATGAAGATAAAACTTCGTTGTATCGTAGATAATCCTAGAAAACCGCGATCGTCAGCTGCTAAACATGTTATTAGTTATTAATAAACACACTGTGGATCTCTGCGAGTTTGTCTAAGATTATTGGAATTTATAGACTACAAGATACCGTGCATGGTAACAAAAATTAATATTTTTATTTATTAAACCTAGCCGAGGCGGCCATTTTCGCAAAGGAAATAGCTACTTAAAACTAACTCAGGAACTACCCGTTTCGAAGATTCACAACATTTTTGACAATTTTAAAAACTTGACAAACTATTTCAAATATAATTGTGTTCGATAAACACATTTAATATATTTCAAATATATTTTGAAAAATTTGTTCGAAAATTATGTCACATCCACTTAAAAAATGTGACAAATTATTTCACACACACTTTCAAAAATGTGTCAAAATAATTCACATATGCTTTTAAAAATGTGACAATTAGTTCACGTAACTTGTGAGGAGGATGTTAGTATAACTTTTAAATGTATGAAAAAAATCATATTACCTAAAAATACGTCATAGTGTCCAAGAGAAAGTGTTGAATGGTAATCGTCATACTAATTACGACTGTTTCATCGAAGGACAATGACACACAACATTTCGCGTGATCGACAAGGTGAAAGTCGTTGCATTTCGACGAACAACGCCCTCTAACAATCATTATATTGTTTCGCAGCACTGGAACTTGACCTTAGAACGAAATGGTCGCGGCCAGTGGTGGTAGACAACGGCAGGAGCCTAATCTTTCTCGAGTATAAAAGAGTTACGTGAAACCTATCACGTAGTGGTGCGTAGCGAAAGCTGGCCAAAATTCTCAAAAGCGCACGATTCAATATAGAAAATCTCATTATTGACATAACTATTAGGTTTTGTAATAAATTCCCGCATCTTTTATATTTTATTTTTTTCTGCAATTTTGTGATTTGTTAGGTAAAGTATATATATGCATTCGCAAGTCCCTTTCTTACTCTACAAACCTATCTGCTCTAATTTTTCGAATTAATTACTTTTAATCAATTTTCAAGCTTTTGAAATGGAAGATCTAGGAGGCAAAAAAAATAATTTTCGACAGATGCTATATTATAGACATTTTGACCACGACGAAAGGCAAACTAGAGCAGATGTCGAAAATTAATTTTTTTGCCTCCTGGAACTTCCATTTCAAAAGCTTGAAAATTGATTAAAATTAATTAATTCGAAAAATTGAAGCAGATAGGTTTGTAGAGCAAGAAAAGGACTTGCGAATACGAGAAAAATTGCGGAAAAAAATAAAATAGAAAAAAGGCGGGAATTTATTACACATTATTTTGCATTTAACAGAATTCTTATGAAAATTGATTATTCTCGAATTTTCACTGAATTTATATAATCAGAATGTTAAATTTAATATGGTGACGTTCATTTCAAATGCTTTTTGAAATTAATTATTCTGAAAATTTAGTTCTTTTCAATTTTAGTAGGTTAAATATATTGTTAAAAATACTAATAGAACCTAAATCAAATAAAAATGTATCACAGAATGGATTTCGATGAATAACAGTTTTGTATTCCTCCCATTTTGTTAAAACACTATTAACATTTGTGACATACTGATTATCAGAAGAGAATTGCAAGGATGAATACAAAAATATTATATACAGTGGTGCCAGATCCACCCAAAACTGGGTTGATTTTCCTCTCCTCCTTTTCCCCTTCCACTACCTGAGCACACTCCAACGTCCCCCACTATGACCGCAGACTGGTCACGTGACGTGCCGCGCAACTTATCACATATTACTCTGGCAATCAGAGACGTGGTAAACAGCATTCCCCTCGATTCAACCGTTCTGGCATCACTGATTATACATATATTTGACAATATCTCTGGGGATGGTTTTTACATTCATAGCATTTACATTATACAACTTCAACTTTTAAGACATTTAGGAGTTTGTTAACTTTGATGATCTGTATCTCCGTACGCAACCAACATATCCAAAAAATAAAAACTGGAATAGATGCACTGATATGTGTATAATAAGGCATTTATGGTAGCAGAAATTTGTTATGTGCTTCAATAAATGAATTTGGACCACGTTTTCGCGAAAAATCACCGGCTGCGAATCGGCGGAGTTGTATCACGTAATTCGATGAATAATAATTGATGGGAACTCGGTTAATTTTCGAAGTGAACGATAACGGTAATCGTAGTTCGACGGGGTCAATGCCGTCGTATCGGCCAGTTTTGCGCATTAATGGCGATTAGTGCAGTTTTCCGGAAGTGACCGAAAATATTTTCGCCGATGACGCATGGACAGTTACAAGCACAGATGATAAATCGCGTTTTGATCAAATATGATCTTCCTTGTGATTATAAAAATACCTAATCGAGTCCATCGATCGAGAAATTGACGAATTTCGGAATCGTCATACACTAACAAAAACAATGTGAGCTGAAATAATTTTAGTTAATACTTAAAGCACGTCTTTAAAGATAATAAATACAGCATTTAAAAGAAAGAGGACCCGATTAGAAATTTATTTCATCTGCTAACGATTTAAATTGTATTTTAAGTTGTATTATGTTTGGAATAGCACCATTCCGTGCCATTCTGTGCTGCTCGATGAATAAATAAATAAATGCAACTTAAAAAATGTCTTCCTTTAGCTTAAGGATGTGTCTATACATCTCAAAATCATCTACTCAGATATCGACTATAGTTCTCCAGAAAAAAATTCATAAAGATCACTCATTTTCGTAGAAGTTTCGCAAAATAAGGGTTTATATGCTAAATGTCAGGGTTGATGCAATTTCACGCTGTGCGATAAACAAATAAATAAATAAATGCAACTTAAAAAATGTCTCCATGTAGCTTAAGAGTGTATCTCTGTAACCCAAAAACGTTTATTCCGCTATCGACTCTAGTTCTCAAAAAAAAAATTTATAAAGATCATTCATTTTCGTAGAAGTTTCACGAAATAAGGGTTTATCTGCTAAATGACAGGGTTGATGCAATTTCACGCTGTGCGATAAACAAATAAATAAATGCATTAAAAAATGTCTTCCTGTAGCTTAAAGATGTGTCTATACATCTCAAAAAGATCTACTCAGATATCGATTATAGTTCTCCAGAAAAAAATTCACAAAGATCCCTAGTTTAAAAAGCTGTAACAAAAGAAAGTAATAGAAAAATTGGTGACCGCGACTACTTTCCCGAATAGATTTTCGTCAGATCCGCTTTGCGTATGATTATTCTCGGCCGATAGAAGCCACAGAAACTTTCTTCGTTACCTAACGCCGAAAACCATTGATCCGACACCGATTTCGAATGTTTGAAACGATTTCAAAACGTGAACGTGGACGAGGAACGTGAAAAGAATTTGCGAGCTGGTCTAGGTAAGAGGTCGTTCATCTTGGTTATTTTTAGACCGACGAAAAAGAAATTAGGCAACGAAATATAAAACGATTCGTGTCGCTTTTTCTTGAAGGAATCTCGTGCGAGAAGATCCGCAAAAGGGTGAACGAATCTCGGTGACATTTCCGAGGAAAGGAGCCCCGGACTACCTTGTCCTGTCTGGCAGAGTAGGTGAAAGGAGCAGAGCACCGGATGACGAACTCCGGCCAAAAACGTTTCAGGAACTCCCACGAACTAGAAATTTCATTTCACGTGGTCAACGACCCCGAGGTTTTAGTACGAATCGACCGATGAACCAGTTTCTTTCGGCTGAACCTGTTCAGCCTGGTCTGCTACCTTCTTCAAATCGACGATAGAGTTAAAAGGACTCAAACGATCTAGCTCAAATTTAGAATTTTTTACCAAAGCAACAATGTTAGCTTTGTTAGTTAGAAAGGCAATATTAAAAGAATTTTGCGAGGACTTCCACATTTGTGCTAAATGAATTTTCGTTGGAAATTTTTCCTCAACATCTACATACAGTTATTTTATATATTTTTCTGTGTACGAAGACTGATTAAAACGCTTGACAAAGAATTTTAAAGCAGTTTTGATAATTATTAAGTAAAGATTAGTAAATATTGTACAATTTACGGTTCTTTTGTTCTAAATTCTGTTTCTAATGATTTTCGCTTTAGTCCTCCACTGATCCATTTTTATTGTCTTCCATAATTTTAGAATTCCAAGAATGATTGAAATTTGGTGGAAAATAATTTTAATTGGAACTTGAAATTTTTCCTTCAACATCTGTGTTAATTATTACCTACGAATGTTGGCTGCTTTATATTTTTTTGTGTACAAAGAACGATTAAAACATGTGATAAAGAATTTTAAAGCTGCAATGATTGGATAAAATTTGTAAACATTGTACAACGTACGGTTCATTTTGCTCTAAATTTTGTTTATGGTGTTTTTCGCTTTGGTCCTCGACTAAGTCATTTTTATAGTCTTCCATATTTTTAGAACGCAAAGAACGATTGATATTAAATGAAAATTAATTTTCAGGGATTGTTGGTAACGATTATGTAATTTCAATAAGAATTGTACAGTGCACAATGAATATTGTTGCAAATTTTTCAAATTGTGTCGACAGCTCGACTTTTCTTTATAAACAACGAATTTGGAGTATTTTGTGTATATCTAAAATTCGAGAAGCGATTCAAAAATATGACAATCGATTGAGAGTCATTTGTGATCTAACTTTGCAGCTTTGTTTGTTCAACAAATGAGGAATTAATTAATCTAAATTGTATCTGAAAAATTCGTTCCTAACCCAGACTTAACCTAGCGAGATTTTCTTTCTTCATCTCTTATTGATATCTCTTCAGTTTATAATTTTGTTTAACAGAAAAAAAATCGCTACGTTCGATTAATTGAAAGATAAACGAAAAAGAATTCTGAAAGGGTCAAAGACTGTAGTATTTTTGGCATCAAATTTTGCACGTTAACGTTGACCAACTGACCCGCACTCTTCCAAAGATACAGAGAATGATTCAAGACAAGCATAATCGTTCCTTCAACTTCCATCATTTCAGAGAGAAGCGATTCGTTTTATCGCTGTTCGAAGAAATTGGTATTTCACAGTTTTCTGTTTCTCTTTTTTCTCTCTTTTAATTCGCGCGCCGTTTTGTTTTGATTAACTACAGTGAATGAATATTATATATTAATAACCATGACGTAAAATTCAAAAAGAACAAAATAAATAAATGCTTTTGTCATATATCAAGAGGGTGGTTGATTTTACCTCACCCCTCAATGAACTGTTGAAGAGTGCAAAGTGCTTCGTGCAAAAGTCATGTATATGTATACGTGCAGATTTTGAAAATCGTTTCATTCTTACACCAAACAATCAGCAATATATGTAAAAGCAGACTACAAAATAACAAAAATATAATTTGTTTTCGAAACCAAAAGAATGCTATACTGTTTATTAACTTGTTTGACCTAGATTTTACTGTAAATAGCAAAATTACATTTGTCTATCACCAGGACGAGTATACTCGTCGTTAAACTATTAAATTGTGATACTTCCATGACGACTATACTCGTCGTTAAACTATTAGTTGCACTTCCATGACGAGTATACTCGACGTTAAACTATTAAATTGATATACTTCCATGACGAGTATACTCGTCGTTTAACTATTATGATATAGTAATACTTCAACGACGAATATACTCGTCGTTAAACTATTATACTTCCATGACGAGTATACTCGTCGTTAACTATTAAATTGTTATACTTCCATGACGAGTATACTCGTCGTTAAACTATTAAATTGTGATACTTCCACGACGAATATACTCGTCGTTCAACTATTAGTTATACTTCCATGACGAGTATACTCGTCGTTAAACTATTAGTTATACTTCCATGACGAGTATACTCGTCGTTAAACTATTAGTTATACTTCCATGACGAGTATACTCGTCGTTAACTATTAAATTGTTATACTTCCATGACGAGTATACTCGTCGTTAAACTATTAAATTATTATACTTCCATGACGAGTATACTCGTCGTTAACTATTAAATTGTTATACTTCCATGACGAGTATACTCGTCGTTAAACTATGAAATTGTTATACTTCCGTGACGACTATACTCGTCGTTAAACTATTAAATTGTTATAAACCCATGACGAGTATACTCGAAGCAAACATCGAAAGGATTTAGATCGTTTCAACTGATTAAATTGAAAAAAGGAAACAAGACATTTCTACTTGACTGGTGGTTTCTTACAATGCTGAAGACTATACTGCGGACCTTATGCTTGCGAATCTTTATGGGAAATAAAAATTGTTTTCATTAATTTATCTCTGTCTTTAATGTTCGTATTGATTGGTTCGAAATGTGTTGGTACTCTGTAATTCTTCTAATCTTCATGTTGAAGTTATTGCAATAAAATCTGCAGCCCGCTCAAGACTACGTTTATTTTGCATAAAGATCTATCGGGCATTACAGATTGCATATTATCATTCTAAAATATTTTTCAAAGAAGACGTTATTTGTATTATAAATCACGCATTATTATCAACTTCTTAAAATTAACACGTTGATTGCCAATCCAGCAACGTCGAAAATTCAATAAAATCCACAAAAGTAATTTATTCAATGGAATAAAAATTGCAAAGTATGACATCGGGGAGTCCTTTAAACTTCTTGCGTTTTTTGGATACTAATCAAATATGATACAATGAATATATTAACGTGAAAATTTCTTGGAATCTGAACAAATAATTCCGTCACCGATATATGGGCGACATGGCAGCCAACGTGTTAAAGAATGAAGACTATTGCTCCTGAGGACCATTTTACAGCCCGCAGTCTATTACTCGAGGGTTGATCAAACGCGGTCCCATGCGTCCCAGGAATCCCAGAATGGACGATAGAAGGGAAAGAGAGAGTTGTAGAAATTTTCAAGCCTCCACGCTCGAAATTTGGAAACTCCGAATGCTTTTGGCCCCGCGGGCGGATCGGTGGAACGGTACTTTTACGAGCGTTGCTGCTACCTTTCCGTGGCTCCCTTCCGAGACAATTGATCCTCACTGACTCTCTCTCCCTCTCTCTTTCTCCCTCTCTCTCTCTCTCTCTCGCTCTCTCTTTCTCGTGATAGATACCTATGTAGGGTCCCCGTTAGATAATGACGCGCGAATAGGTAGACACCTATAGATCGCTCAAACGGTATTTTTACGGCGTTCAGGCCGGCGCACGGTGTGGTCCCAATCGAAGAATTAGCCGTTCACAACTATTTCAACATTATTCCAACACATTGATCGCCAACTGAACAATCACAAAAATTACACAAAATCAAAGCAATTGATTTAACGAAAACCAAAAACCGAGAAGTTTAGTTTTTTTTTATATTATTTACTGTCTCAAACCTCTTTCATTTTGCAAATCGTAAGCAAATTTTGTACACTCAATCTGCCAACGTGCAAATTAATTTTCAATTCCTTATAAATAAACTGCGGATTTTATGAATTTATGTTAATCCTGCGTACGCGCAATTTAAAACAGTGAACATATTAAAAAGATTTAAGGACATCAGTGTATTAGTTTTAGCTTAATAAGATTGTTCGAAGAAGAAAGAAATTTTTATTTGGCTCCTGTGTCTTGTAATCAATGAAAACATTTTTTATTTTGCATAAATATCCGCAGTCTACTTATAAATAATTCCAGCATCCAGATATGGCTGACATGGTAATCAAAGTGTTAAAGACCGCATTATATAATATAGGTCGTTGAATTCATCTCCGACGTCAGCTATAATATTATTCAGTAAAAAAACATATAGTATCGATTAAACAATCAAGGTGATCTTAATGTTTGATTTGGAAAAAAATTCTTTCAATTTCTTTATATTGATGTTTATAAAAGACCAAATACTGATTAATAATGTTTTGAAGTAATATTATATTTTGAATCGCTTGAAACACTTTTTGACCGTTTTCAAAAGTGACGAACATTTATAAAGCGATACACATAGAATAGAAATCGATATGAAAAAGTTGATTTTTTAGCAAATGAACGGCTAATTCTTCGATTGGGACCACTGCGCGACGCCGCCGCGCCGCGATCTCCATTGCTCTCGATCGCTTTCTATTCGGGAGGACAGGAGTGACAGCGTCCGTAACAGAAAAAGAGAAAGAGAGAAAGAGAGAAGGAGAGAGAGGGGTCACCGACCCGCGAAACCAATTGAGCAATCCACGAAACCGAGGCCCACTACATCAGTCATCGCGTCTCGCGTCCCAAAAATCGTCGAGAACATCGCCGCCGGCGTCGACAGCTGCCGGAAGATGCACTTCAATCGTTTTGAATTTCCCGCGCAACTTTCGGACCCTTCCGCGCAACTTTCACAGGCCCTTCACCAGTGATGGGAACTTAGACCATATATACTTATAGACCCGACATAGGTATAGTGTGTGCATCGAATGCAATGTTCCAAGATTAAAGAGTATCTGGTGGTGGCATCTTAGATGATTCAAAATGGTGGATAGCGCATGAGACTAGAGCAGCTACGCAAATAAAAGCGAGATAAACGATTATATTTGTTCAGGTATTTCTTAAAAATTTAGAAAAATGGTGCACACTTGTTGCAAAAAAATTGTAGAGGACTACGAAACCGTGGTACAAATATATTTTTTCACAAGTAAGTATTTTATACTTAATATCGCATAACCTATAACAAGTATATTTATTGCAAAAATTAGTTTTGAAAATAATGGGAAACGTAAAAACGAACGTGTTTAAAGAATTTGACCACCATATGTACGATAGTACTGTGGAATCAAACCATATCATAGATTTGATTAAAATTCCAAGTTATAATTATTGTAATATACGTTTATATTATATAGGTAATAAGATAGTAGATAATGATAGGATAAGAAATAGGTTAAATAAAACTATTTTATTTTGTAATCAGTAATTAGGAATAAGTTTGTATTGTATTGTAAATTTTTATTGTATTATAAGTTTGTATTGTATTATATGAATAAAATGGTATTATAAGTATTACCCGTTAATAAATATTATTGATATTATTATTGTTGTTTTATATTACCTTGCGTACATTATATATAGTATTATGTATTGCATATAGAGTTGAGCAAAATTTATATCTAAATAAAAATTTTGAATAACGAATAAAGATAAAGTATCTTCTATTCGCGAATCGTTATTTGAATTATTATTTATCTAAATAATGCCCAACTCTGATTGTATTCGACTTATACATGTACCTATATTGCTCTTACTAGTATTTTTTTAAATAAAGTTGTGAGGAAATAAATACAGATTTCATATTATCAACTTCTACATTGAAATTTATCTTTTTCCCAATTATAATCAACAAAATGAGTTAGGCATATTTAAAATAACTAGAGCAAAGTAAGAATGAACGAATAATAAAATAAATGTATATATATCACAGTTACAGTTACCATAAATATCTATACAGAATCAGATGCGATGACGATTCCCCTTTCCCCTTTAGCACTTTACCACCAAGGTACTGCGAATTCTCAACAGACTATAGCACTTGGCCTCCTACGTCATCTTTTAATCTTGGAACATAGGACGTTATCTGAAGCCGGGTCTATAAGTATATATGGTCTAAGGATGGGAATACTGGCGCTTTTCACGCGCATGCGCGAGTTTCGGCAGCGCCCAAGCTACGTCCGAAGTTTGTGGGGTACAAATGTAATTTCTTTCGATCGAAATGAATTATATTGATGAATCTGATTTCGGCGCTAGGTTCGATCTTACTGAAAGTCAGCAAATTTGCAATTATATTTTTATAGTTTGTGGTGTACTATTGGGGCGAAAGTAGTGGGGAACCATTATTAGCGGGAACGTCTAGCGGAGTCCGTTACGACCGTTACGACACAAGGCGCGAAAGAAGAGCGGGCTACGAGAATTTCAGGTAAGTTAATATTTAATTAAATAATGACTGCTAATATTGGAAAAGGAGCTACAGAGAGGTGTCAATTCGGTGAACTGAACAAAATCAAATCAAAATAAATTTTGCGAAATTAGCGGAGCGACCAAGGTACCCGATTTTCGTACTTGACCGAGGCTAAAATCGCCGCGCATGCGCAGAAAATCGCCGGTATTCTCATCGCTGCCCTTCACTTACGTTGGAAGCTTTCCAAGTAATCACTAGACTCCGGATCTTTATGCCAAATCAAAATTGTCTGTATCAACCTCTTGCGCTATAATATCGACTCGTGACGAAGACTTCGCACACAATGTACTAAATATATACGTTGTTAATTCCCATTTGCATTGAAATGAAATTCTATTTTGCTGTAGTCAATATTTAGCCATTGGAGAATACGTGGGTTTACAATATTTGTCAATTTTCCTTTTTTTTCTAGGAAACAATAAACGTCAAAGAAATTCTAATTATTGTAATCGTAAAATAAATCGTAGCGCAAGGTGTTAATTTGAGGTTATAGGAGCCGCATAGGCTACTTGTCCCCATTAATACTAAAAATATCACCACAGGTCAAAATGGCCGGTTCCAGATGTTTGATTTCACAATTATTGAAATTATAAAGATGGTTTCGTGGAAAATGATTAAGTAAATATACTTAGTAGAGCATATATTATAACCCGATCCGCACAAAGTCTAACGAAATTGAAATCTTGTCATTTTCATAAGGCAAAATATACCAGTTTCTTTTAAGGCTACGCGGCGTTTAGGGTTGCGTACGAACCATAAGTGTAGCGCGTTCTATCCAATGAACAGAACCACACCTTGCAGAATTAGACGTACCTATCTTCCACAAGGAGTTTGCGAAGAACTTTGCCAAAGGGACAAATAGAATGATGTATGGAAAAATCTCTCGTCAGACCGAAATCCACCGTATTAGGAAAGACATCTATGAATTCAACCCCGATGGCGCTTTTAACCGGAAAAAAACAAGTAGTAATCAACAGAGTGGAACTGAGACACACAAACCTCAAACCTAAATGTAATAGATGCTACACAATAAACACAATGGAACACATAGTTACAGCGTGCCATCTCTATCATCAAGAAAGAAGAAGATACAAAAGTCCAGTAAACATCAAAGATGGCACCGACTCAAAGGAATCTTGCGAAAAACTAATAAAATTCCTGAAGCACACAAAATTATTCAACCGAATCTAACTTGAAAAAATTATTCAACTTAAAAAAAAAACCTGTTTTCTCATACAACTGTTGAATTTTTTAGCAATTTATAGTGTAGAGGCGAATTTAATAATATGAAAACTGTTTTGAACAATGGTATGGCAATTTTTACTGGTGGAAACACAGTCACCATTCGAGTGCGAAGGGCTAACAGACTTCCGGTAGATAAAGTTTTGAAAACTGTCCGAATATTATTGCGATTGATTGATTGTGATTGAAAGTTGAGTAACACCATATGAAAACGAATAAATCTTTTTAAAATTGGTCCTGACGACTTGAATAACTTTGAGATATTAGAAGGATTATTTTGCCACGATATGTGTAAAAAACTTTCTTTAAATTGTTATTGATCGGAGTTGTGAATGTCATGATTTTCAACTTTTTTACCCGAGCCTGTAACGACAATTTATAACATTCCTTTCATAAATCAAAGTGAGTTATATTATATGTATATTTTAAGCTGACGTATAAAATGCCATAGGCATTGAAAAATATAAAAATCTTCGAATTTCGAGTTTAAATCGCATTATCTCACAATTTTTCCCATATTTAATCATTTATGGCTCGCAGCACCCTTAATCGATTCGTTGAAACTTTATGTCTGCGTATAATCAATTTAAATCTACGAAAGGCATCGTAATAATAATAAATATCGTGACTTCCACATTCTCTTCACAACTCTGACCACTAGCAACTTTAAACAATTTCTATTACACATTATCACGTACACTAGTCCTTCTGATATCTCAAAAAGAAACTCAAGTCGTTAGGGCCAATGTCAACAAAGTTATACGTTTTTAAAGGGTGTTTCTTAAATTTGATCAGTAAGTGTATACGTATATAAACAAACGCGTATCCCACTTACTTTGCAGAGCCCATGGCGTGTAGCTGGCCACTTCCTTCAGATAAAGCGCGCTGTTCCTCAAACAAGCCTCGGAAGCACCGTCAGAAGGCGCGAAGGGTTTCGCAAGGACGTCGAGAAGCACGGCTTCCGGTTTGACTTTGTCGGCGAACACTCCTCGAGATAATTGCACGACAGCGAGAAGAAGAAGTGGAATCACGATTTTCGTAACTGGTGGCCACTGATGGCCGCACGGGGCTCTGGAGCGAGACATGTTGCTCTCGGGGCAGCGTGGTCGGGGTTTGTAAACGCACGTGGCGGCGTGTCACGTGTGTCGCTTAGTGGGCGGAGCTGCCGGGGAGAGCGGAGTGGGGCGGGGCGTGCCGGGGTGCCGTGCGTTTCTGCGCTTGCGTGGAACTTGAGCTTGCCCAGCAAAGTAGCAGACGTCAAAACGTGAACTGTACGTTCTGTCAATCGCTGGTGCATTTATATATGTGTTACTGGTGTGCCGCGCTGGCTCGATGATGGGGGTAAGAGCATTCGACTCTCCGATGGGCACCTCTTATCGATGCGACCGAGGATTACGCGCCGCGCCGCGTAATGTGTCTCTCCTCTCTCTCTCTCTCTCTCTCTCTCTCCCTCCCTCCCTCCCTCCTCTCACCACTGTCGGGCCGGTGCTCAAAGGAGAAGAAGAGAGGAGAGAGAGAGTGGGGAAGCTGAGAAAACGTATGCGCTCGTTCGTCGGTAGGAATTCGACAGGATCGGAAAGATCGTGGAACACGACCGCGATCGACGTCTTCCTTCGACGGCCTTTCGACCAGCATTTTTCCCGCTACCAATCATGTCGGGGTACGTTTATGCCACCGAGGACACGTACGGTGTTTTTACCACCGCCAATATTTATAAACCGGCGCGCAAACACTGTTTTACGTTAACGCTTTAAATGCCATGTCGCGCAGTGGGACGAAACGACTGGACGGGGCGATCAAAAATCTGGTAACGTTGTTGACGCTTTCTATACTTTAACACTAAACCTACCACTGCGGGTCAAATGACCCGCTTCAGATTTTTTATTTCACAATTATTGGAGTGACCAAGGTGCTTACACTGATTTATTAAAGTATACATTATAATAAAAGTCGCAGAGAATTTAAATAAATTTAATCGTGCCGTTTTTATGAGGCAACACATACTGGTCAGTTTTAATAGTCGATAAATTTATAAATTTAGTGTTAATTGATTTTTCTATAGTTAATCATTACATTACAGTTAATTTGGATTGAAACTCTATAAAAGTTTCGAACAAGTTGAAGTTTCGGTGGAAACGTAACTCGTTGGACTTAACTATTATTATTAAAGGTATTATTAACATTTTATCACAATTTATGTACCTAATACGATAAATATACATATAAGAAACTATATATAGCTAACTGAAACTACATCTTTCAAAGTAAGAATGTGTAGAGCATTCGCAGTCTACATTAGTAATGAATAGTTTCAAATGTAATTGTGAACAGAACAATCTCGAATTTAATAATAAACCTTTAATAATAAGACCATCGATATTGTTTTATATGAATCTCTGTTTTCTCTTGGATGTGATTGTAGAGTGTGAAAAGACGAATCCAACGACTATAAAGACCATACTGTTTCGATTATTTAATCTCGAGATATTTGTATCTGAAAGATTTAAATGAAAAAATGTATTAAGCTTTCAGACTTAAATATCTCGAGATCGAATGACCGAAATGGTGCAGTCCTTGTAGTCGTTGGATTCGTCTTTTCACGCTCTGCAAGCACGTCCAAGAGAAAACAGGGGCTCATATAAAACAATATCGATGGCCTTATTATTAAAGGTTTATTATTAAATTCGAGATTGTTCTGTTCACAATTACATTTGAAACTATTCATTGCTAATTTAGACTGCGGATTTTATGCATTTACGACAAAAATTAGTAGGTGCAATTCAAGACTGGAAAAACACTATTCTCAATTTTTATTAAATCATTAAAGAAACAACTTTTAATGCAGGCAATTTTTAATTTGCGCATGAAGGAATATAAAATTAGCCCTTTATGTTTCTATTACATTGATTGTTGAAAAATGAAATTGTAAAGATGAGAGCAGAGATTGACAAATAATATTGACCTTTATAAAATTAGCCTTTTATGTTTCTATCACATTGATTGTTGAAAAATGAAATTGTAAAGATGAGGGCTGAGATTGAAAAATGATATTGACCTTTATAAAATTTGTAATTTAAGTTTCTACCACATTGATATTTTATAAGTCAAGTTGGAAAAAATGACCGACACCATTTTTCCACTAAACTTAAAAATCAATTTTTACTACAACTTATTAACCCTTTGCACTCTATTTTAAATCGAAAATCAAACATTTCTACCGATCTAGAATATTTCCATTCTAAATGATTTTTTTTTTCATTTCATGCATACAAAGCTGATGTGATTTAAAAAATGTTATTTTCAATTTTACCAAGATCTACAAGGCCCGGGAATGTTACAAACATTATTGTTACTATAAACTTTGTCTTCTCTATTCTTGTATTATTAAAAGTGACTGCGAATTTCGTGTATTTATAATAAAAATGGATGATTAGATAACAAAACTGATCATCATATATGACCGACACAATTTTTAAAAAGTTATTAGTTTTTAAGGGGTGTACAGTTGATCATGCCCCCGGCTGTATGATAAATATTTTCTATTCTCAATTATTAATTTACGCGTTTGTTCAGCAGAGTTAATTTTTTTTCCAATACCATCGTGAAGGGCAAAACTTTAATTTCTTAGTTGCTTAGAGCAAATTTAAAAAGTGCAACATCTCGATCGATGGCGGTGCCGTTCATTTTTATGTAACTCACACGTAGCAAGATAACAATTGTTTACGTAAATTTCTGTAGATATGCCTTAGTCGATTACGTACTCGTTATTATATTTGCTTGTTGCCATTCGTCAGGTAACCGTGTGCGATGAGTCATTAGGATGATCAATGCATCATTACTACTCATTCCCAGAAATGGGAAGTGATTACGACTCGAACTGATTATTATCAACGTGAATAGAACAACGACGGTCTTAATTATCGGTTTAAGGGTTGAACAAACGGTCTTTTGATTAGCCAGAATTATGACAACGCGGTAAGTACCCGAAACTATTCCAACAATGTTTTATAATTGATTTACTGTGGCGCCAAAAAGTATTTAAGTAATGACTTTTCATTTTTCGAAAAATGATCGTCATTTAAGCTGTTTTGTAATGAAAAAGAATTTGTAAGGATAAACTTAATTTTTGTTGGTATTTTGTTTGTTAATGTTTAGTTCATTTTGATTCTAAAATGTGTGAAAATTACAAATACGTTTCTTGTTTTACCTAGATTTTACTTTAAATAACTAAAGCGTATTTTCTTTATCTTCATCACGAGTATATTCGTCACGAAAATACTAAATTGTCGCATTTTCGTGACGATCAGTGTATTTGATGTAAACATCGCAATGTTTAATGAAAGAATTAATTAAATTCTAATATAATAATTCTACTATATCAAACCTTGTTTCTCAAATTTTGAAACCGACAAATAACAATCCTTCAAATAAAACAATAGTGAAAAACAGTTTTTACTATTTTTTGAAAAACTGTCTTAGTGAAAAACAGTTTTTACTATTTTTTGAAAAACTGTCTTAGTGAAAAACAGTTTTTACTATTTTTTGAAAAACTGTCTTAGTGAAAAACAGTTTTTACTATTTTTTGAAAAACAGTTTTAGTGAAAAACAGTTTTTACTATTTTTTCCGTAAATCAGACTAAACGCAATTTTTCCAAAATTTTGATTACACATCATGTAGTCAACTGATCCATCTATCTTGACAGAAAAGCTGATTTCGTTTGGTCCATTTATAACAATGTTATTCTGATTTAAAGAGAATTTGTTTTCTTTCCTAATGTGTATAATAGATTGAAAATAACATTATTTTTAAATTCTTCTAAAAATGTTTCTATTCTTTCAAATGATAGCTACTCATTTTTCTCATTCGCAAATCCATAAAATCTGCAGTCTACATAATTATGAGTCTGACTGTGGTTGACTCAAGAAGATTGTTTCTACGCGCGGTTAATTTCAGGACATTGTCCTCCTCAGGACTAGATATGTCTCACAAATAGGGAATTCACCGACCTTCTCTCGGTTTTGAAACCGTGTTTCCGCTACTACGCGGCTTCGCGAGGACGCACCTGCGCGCAACGCGAATCGACGCGGAGTTTACAATTACGAGGCGTTCACTGTTTTTTTTTCACAGAAACATGAAAGAACGATTCCACGGCGTATCGCGCGTACGTACACGTCATTTCGGCCGACGAACCCGTCCAACATTTTCCGCGGTATTTTCCTCAAACTCCGCGGAACACCTACGCGAACCGTTTACGCAACAGTCTCGATAGTTCCTTTGCCTATGACGAGTCTACGAAATCTCGTTTTTCAACAAATCCAGTCGTTGACTGATAAGGAAGTTCATTTTCAATTTTTTCCTATGGTGGGCAAGGATTCTTTTTCTGAGATAGGGAAAAGAACATTTGTCCGACGAATGATCTCGTCTACAGTTCTCTAGCCGTCTCGCGAGCCTTAACTCGTCTCTGCACGTCAATTTCATTCGACTGTTCCCATAAATTCATTTATTATAGAGTTATTTCTCATTGTGAAATTCGTGTGACGAGTTCACTCGTCTGTGCTACTGAATCGCATGTGACGAGTTAACTCGTCTGTGCTACTTAATCGCATGTAACGAGTAAACTCGTCTGTGCTACAGATTCACATGTGACGAGTTAACTCGTCTGTGCTACTGAATCGCATGTAACGAGTTAACTCGTCTATGCTATTGAATCGCATGTGACGAATTAACTCGTCTGTGCTACAGATTCGCATGTGACGAGTTAACTCGTCTGTGCTACTGAATCGCATGTAATGAGTTAACTCGTCTATGCTATTGAATCGCATGTGACGAGTTAACTCGTCTGTGCTACTGAATCGCATGTGACGAGTTAACTCGTCTGTGCTACTGAATCGCATGTGACGAGTTAACTCCTCTGTTCTACATAATCGCATATGACGAGTTAACTCGTCTGTTCTACATAATCGCATATGACGAGTTAACTCGTCTGTTCTACATAATCAGATATGACGAGTTAACTCGTCTGTTCCACATAATCGCATGTGACGAGTTAACTCGTCGAACAAAACGCGTCCGCACCACAGAACATAATAGTGCGTAACTGATAATACGAAATAAAGTGTTGACGAATTAACTCGTCGCATAAGATTGCGAAGTTCCGACGAGTTGACTCGTCAACTAACAGAGAAGTTAATTTAATCTTTTATATAAAATTACGATGAGGAAAAACACAATTTTTCTACGGAGATCAATGAACACGATAAAAAGATTTAGCATATATTTCAACTTTTCTTTAAATATCTTTTACTCGTCTTGAGACGAGTATTTCACGAAGGAAAAGATTTCTAATTTAATCATTTGAGTACCTGTTCAAGGTCCATATATTTTTGTACGTTGCGCAAACATCGGCTTTCAAAATCAGCAAAGCCTTCGTTTACACATGCAGAAATCATTTTATTTCACTGTTTAATGCGTAACGAGTCAACACGAGCATGCACGCGTCGAGCAGCGTGATCGAAAGGATTGGCGCGAAATCGGCGCAACGATCGATGCCGATACTCTTTTTCGCCAGCGCGTACCGTCTGCGTCTGCGAGAAACGGCTGCGACAGGCCGAGTCAAAGAGCGAGGACCATCGCGCGTAATCGATAATCGTTCATTGATCCCAGAATAGCAATGTATTTTTCAGGGTTAGCGTTATATCGCGAAACTGTCACGCTCGCCAAAAGAAAAGAGGCGATCGATCAACCTGATAACAAACGACGACAACACGGACGCAAATCGTCGACGATAACGAGCGAACACGTCGCGTCGTCGCGCGCATAGCGATTTCCCGATAATCCTCAGTCAACGTCTTCTGAAAATTAAGGCACAAAGATCAACGAGGCAGGGCACGACCGATAAGTCAGCTTTTTGCCCGATGATTGCAGATTATCGATGCAAGGGAATCAAGCGGCGCGGTCATTAGACTCGAAACTCCGATGCGTAATTACGCATGTTTGATATTGAACCGCGATACCGATTGTGGAAAATTCTGCGAAATTTATCCGTTCAAACATTTCCAAAGTATTTCCAATTTTAACATAGTTGGCCGAACTCGACCCTCGTTACCGAAGATACAATACTTTTAAAACCCTTTCACAAATTTTCCCTAACTTCCATTGCAATCGATAATCGCGATAGTAATCAAGAACAGGTGTTATGAGCATTTCATAAATTTTCCGATCCAGTTCAAGTTGTGCACACATTACTTTTACTTAACGAGAACTATTCCGAGTACATATTAGCTTCGAATGAAATAAATGAGGAACGATTAAATTTGCAATCAAATTATATGAACTTTGTGCTTGTCGTTCTTTAAAATCATAACGCAGAATATTCAGAGGTATTTTATTGATAACTTTCCTAGGATAATATCCTCATGTTTCTCGTGCTTTCTAAGAAAAAATCTGATACTTTTATTTCATATTTACAAAAAGAAATTATTCTCCTTGCTTCAATTTTGATTGAATTAAATATAGAAAAGGTAAAATTTACATTAAGGACCAACAGTGTAGTTATATTTCCATCGGATAGAATGTTTGTTGGACGTTTCTGGGCTGCCGGATTATTTTCACGGGTCAGGATTTCTCGCGCCGCTCATTAACGATACAAATTTCTGGCCCGGCCGATGAGAAAGTTGAAAACGGGTCGATCTTTCGACAGAAAAGGCGCGTTAACTTCGGTAGAACACGGCGGCGGGGATCAGTTTTATAATCGAGCAACGGAAGAAGTCAATGCTCCTTCGCGATGCAGAATTCCAGCTTCCTCTTCGCATTCTCTCTCTCTCTCTCTCGCTCTTTCTCTTTCTCTCTCTCTCTCTCTCTCTCTCGCTCTTTCTCTCTCTCTCGACAGTTTCCGATTCCTCGGTCATGTTTCGCCGAATTGCTACTTCGTTTCTCCCACGATAAATTTATTTGTTTCCTGATTCGAGATTATCAGTTATCTTTCTCCTCAACAAAAAAGTGGCTCCACGCTACTTACTTCTTTCGGCGCCGATATTAAAAGAGGTCGTTGGCCACCGAGTTATTGTTGCGTATCGGCTCGTTGACCGGGTGATTTACCACCACGTGAAAATCCTGTCTGAATCACTATGGATTCGACAACATCGACAATTAAACACTAACCGGCTAAAAATGTTAGGAGAATTTTTTATTTTATTGTTCACCACATGAAATGAATGTTCCCCTATCTCGATCTACAAAATGTTATCTACAAACGTGCATGTTAATTGAGTCAGCAGTAACTAATATTCTTGAGCTGTTGAGTCTGGTGTGACGAGTGAACTTGTCGAACTATTATTCGATTTCATACTTTATTTACTCACATGCGACGAATAAACTCGTCCGCACTCGTGAATTCCGCGTGACGAGATAACTCGTCGTATGAGATTACGAAGTACTAACAAATTAATTCGTCGCGTGGGATTTAGTAAAATGGACGAGTTAACTCGTCGTCTAAAATTCGTGGGTAAAAACGAATTAATCCATTGAATGAGATAAAGAAGTATTGACGAAATAACTCGTCGCACTACCATCAGAAGATAATGACGAGTTAATACGTCGCATAATGTTAAGAAGTGCTGACGAGTTAATTCGTCGCATGGTGTTAAGAAGTGCTGACGAGTTAATTCGTCGCATGATGCTAAGAAGTGCTGACGAGTTAATTCATCGCATGGTGTTAAGAACCGCTGACGAGTTAATTCGTCGCGTGGGATTTAGTAAAACGGACGAGTTAACTCGTCGTCTAAAATTCGTGGGTAAAGACGAATTAATCCATTGAATGAGATAAAGAAGTATTGGCGAATTCATTCGTTGCAGAAAATGAAGAAATACTGACGAATTAACCTGTCGCGCTAAATTAAAAAATGCCGACGAGTTAAATCGTCTTTGTCCATAAAGTTTATTCGACTAGTTAAGTTGTTTCTACTCATGAATTTCGAGCTAGCTCGGTTTTTACGATCAACGTAATACCGAAGATCTATTCCTAGTTTCTTATATAGCAATTTAAAAACTTGCCTAATCTAGTCCTTCTATCTACTTTGTAGTTTGATTAAAGAACCCTTTTTCTATGATGTATACAATGTAGCTCAGAATTATAAACGTGAGCTTAAACGACCAACGAAACGTACTAGAAAGAATAAGTGTCGTGCAAACGTTATCGAGCAGGTCAATAATTTTGAGTTCGATGAACCTATTACCTTGGAGATAAAAGAAATTTGTGAATCTTAAAAATACGCACGCAGATAGTTGTAACTTTCGAAATCGTTCGCTCCACTCTGTAGCTTGATCGGGGAATTCACTTGCGCTATACACCAGATGTCCTATAGTTGTAGATGTAAAATTTAATCTTAAATACAAGATGACCTTTAATAGACACGAAAATTAGTCGACGGCGCTACAAAATGACGATTTCAATTCAACTTAATAGAAGAACTGATTGATATTAATAATGAGCTGTATTCAATACTCTGATGGCAACGTTGCGTTTGACACAAAAGTGGTAATGAGTCGTTAATTTCCAAAAAAGGGATCCACGAAAATATTAAATTTTGAACCTGTTTTTATATCTAATCAGTGGTTCAACTGTTTCGCATTTCAACAGTAAAAATGTGTACAACGGTTGGCGCCTGCAATGCAGACAACTCGACTGCATGGTTACATTCGGTTGCCATTCTACAGGGGCTGCCTGATATGCGTAATCTGATCAACATAAGAATAAAAATATAATTTAATTTGTACAACATAACATAACTTTTTTAATCCGTATCAACCTAACGTAAAATACAAGTATGTGCAGAATACTTATCGAAACATGCAGAAATGAATGAAATGCTCACATGTATAGTCCTCATTGATTTTATTTATATATACATATATATTTTTTTTTATATATATATACATATATATGTATGGAATCGAGGTTGGAAAATATTTGTCACGATTTGTATAAAATTATTCTCTGTACAATCATAGGAAAGGGTACGCAATTCTGATCGTGCATCCCGAGAGAGAAAAATGGTCTAATCTCTTTATAAATGCAACAAAATAAACCGCACGGTTCCAACCATGCTGGTATCTAAAAAAAACAGGTTCTCTAAAAAATATATACTTCTTTTAAGCAGTAAAACATTAGACACAGAGAAAACTCTTGATCTCCTCGGAATCACGAGAAATCATTTTATTCATTGGGCGATCCCCAGTCTATTTTGCTCAAAATTTCCGTAGTATCTTTATATACTTTCTCCTTTGATTGCATGGTGTTTACCTGGAACACCATGTCCATCTTTTTATAGTGTTCAATTATGGGCATCGTGTTCATAGTGTATGTTTCGTGTCTTTTCACCAAGACATCTTCGTTATCGTCAGTTCGTCCGCTTCCCGCGGCACCACGTTTCAGGCATCGTTGCGTGCATACTTCTTTGCTGCACTCGCAGAACAACACTCCCTTCACTATGCACTTATCGGACATTGCCTACAAATAAAGAGCATATTACGGCGAATCGGAGCAATTGCAAATCTGTTCTCTGATTAGTCCTACTGTCGACTTTCTACTATCATTGCTATCAAACGATTGATTGTTATACCTCGTTCCATCCGTCCACATTGTCTTGATTTCTTGGGAAACCATCGATCAGGTACCTTCTGTGCGGACTGGGGGTATTTTGCATTGCACGATCCAGAAGGCTGCAGGTGATCGCAACAGGTACGATCTTTCCTTCCTTAATATAATTATCGATCAATTCTCCGTATTGCGAGCCCGGGTTCATGCGTTCCTCTCTCAGCAGATCACCGGCCGACAAATGGACATAACCATACTTTTTCATGATGTTGTAACAAAGTGTACCTTTCCCCGCGCCGGGGCCGCCCAAAATAAACAGAACCTCGTATTTTTGGGCTGTGGACATTGTGAACAATCGCAGTCCAGCTGTCAACACGTTCAACATAAAAATATAACTTTTACGTACATTCAACTTCTTTCATGAGTGCATCACACATGCACAGCAGTGATAAGATATGGGATTATATTCAGTGATGAGATGCGGTTCTCCTTCTCTCACGCATGCGCGCACAAAACCACAAAACAGTAACGTACGTATATTATGAGAGAAAGGTAATGGGGCAGTGATATTGGCGGGAAAGTGACGAGAGACGCGACACGACGGACATGAGACGAGACGAGTTTTTTTTGCACCCTTCCGTTCCCCATCCCCAAAATAAAGGATAAGTGTGAATTATATTATACATATACACACAATTATCATGTATTTACAGAATATACACAAATACACATGTTATACATTCATTTTTCCGAATCAAATCATGACAATTTTTAAAAATTTTGCAGGGTGACCAAGGTACCCTATTTTATCTAGAATTCCACTTTACTGATACTAAAATTGTCGCGCATGCGCTGCTAATTTGGCATCAGTAAAGTAATACCTAGGTATACTAGGCACTAGGTTCTGTTCCATGCTGGAGCGTTGAAACACGTTGAAACCAGGGTTTGAAAATAGTTATTATATCGGTTTCGGTTCTTCAAACAGTTATGAAGAACCGAAAACGTCTAACAACTCATAACTGTTATAAGGTATATCGATTCTGACTTATATCGGTTATGGTTTCAGTTCTTCAGTTATAAAACCGATATAAGTCAGAACTTATATATCTTATAACAGTTATGAGACTTTTCCGGTTCTACGTAACTGTTTCAATTAGAACCGATATATAATCATTTGGAACAGTTATTTTCGGAACATTTTCAATCCCTGTCTGATAAGGTGGAAACATTGAAACCTCCTAGCATGAGCACTCTCGATTCCTCCGACAACTATTATTCTGCTATTATCGATAAAAGAACTATTGACAATTTTCGATAGTGATAATCATCAATAATTATCACTAGTACTATCGATAGTTCCCCACTATTATGATACATTTTTATACAATCAATGCACAATGCAAGTGATTGCAGATAAAACTTTCATAGGTTTTATAACAAAAAGTTTATTTACGAAGCTTCGCTAAATTCCCTGAATGTTTTAATATAAGTATTCGTTTAGACATATATTACGCAGTCTAATATTATAAAATGAAGGATTCATTGTTCAAAAAATAAACACTCTAATTAAGCCGTCACCGTTTGGTATTCTATTACTTACATATTTGAACGAGCGAAACAGTGCAGAATTATTGAAATTATTATAGAGTTCAAGGAAACTTCAAGATTTTCTGTACTTTTTCACCGAAACCGCATATACAAAGTTACGTCAACTGTCACCGGGCTGGAACGTGGAACAGAACTACCTACATATTTATATGTGTAATAAGTAGTTGATATCTTAGCTGCTCACGCTATTAGACTAAGCACGTAGACCATATATATGTATATATCGTCGCTACGCTGCGATTGTTATGCAACCCGATGCAACGAATGCACGCGTGCAGTCCTTCTGCAAAGCTGAACGACTTAACCTTGCAGCGCAGATTACTTACATAATGTGGAAAAGTGGTGGCAACTGTGTTATTACGATGGCTTAATAATTTTATATGATAACACGACAATCGGTAACATTCCCGTTACGCTCAGCCATTTATATATCTATATTATATATATAACGAAACGAATTGCCATAGAAGAAAAATTAGAGGTTATGTTAGATCTGTAATATTTATATGTGGCAGTTATAGAGCGAAACGATGATAATAATGCGAAGATGTCAACTATTCATTGCATCTGGAAAACTGCTGGCCTCCTACTCGCAATCTAGTCAAAGATCATGCGTTGTCAGTCCGTTACATCCGCGAAGTATAATTCATACATCGTCGGTCCATCATGACGATCATAAAAGAAATTCGCACACGTCGACGGAGAATCTGTTAAAATCAGTCGAGGTTTCGTTGAAACTGACCAACGAGGCTGTGCACCCTTTGCCATTGAAACAAAATGTAACGTTTGCCACAAGATTAGTTAACAACAGTCCACCTAAAATCCGACCGTACTTGAAACTGTTGAGGATGGACAAACCAATAGGTGAGATAACATAGCCGAAATTATGCAGTTAGCACGTTAAACTGCACACCGGTCCTTAGGAACTGTTCGCAGACTTTCCGTTTATGTTGTGTTGGGCTCTGCTCCAGCTTTTCTTTATGCACGCAGCTCTCCCTACTTGACGGTAGAACGCCATATAAATGGAAAGTCAAGCAAAGTAGGATTGGCATTTAACGTGTTAACAGTAGGTAACTATGACATACGCGTCTCGTTGCGTTAACGTGCAAATAATATTAACTGTTCAAGATTTGTCTGTACAGGTTCTTGGTTATTATTTTGGCCCTGCGGCTGGAGCATAGCGTTAGCTGCACCACCTGGCTCGCTGCCAGATTTACAACTTCTAACTCTCTTTGGGACTGGCGCGTTCATCATGCGTGGAGCTGGATGTATAATAAACGATATGTGGGATCAAGACATCGATGGAATGGTAATATCAAGTTTATACACAGTCCGGATTAGATATCATGAAGATTTTCCAATGTTAGGTAGCCAGAACAAAAGATAGACCGTTGGTCACCGGAGAGATTTCACCTCTTCAATCGCTTGTTTTCCTCGGCAGCCAGTTATCTTTAGGATTGCTAGTGTTGTTACACTTAAATCTTTATAGTATAATATTGGGTGCAAGTTCAATAGGTATTTTCTCCGAATTTTCAGTTCAGAACAGTATTTCTTAATTTTATCAACAAAGTTCATTGACTTAGTAGATCGATGTACAGTAAAGCTGAAATAATTAATTGCTCTCTCTTTCTCTCTCTTTCTTTCGGAATATCTATTGATGAAAATTTAGAAATGCTGTTGAAACTAGCACAAAAATATAGTTAAATTTTCAATGTTTTCTACTTGCAGTTTTAGTAATACTGTACCCTGTTATGAAAAGGGTTACATTTTGGCCGCAATTGATGCTAGGAATGACTTTTAACTGGGGCGCGCTACTGGGCTGGTCTGCTGTACAAGGATCGTGCGATTGGTCCGTGTGCCTGCCTCTTTACACAGCTGGGATTTGTTGGACACTTTTGTACGACACTATATACGCGCATCAGGTAAATCCTCGCAAGCTCTTATTAACAATAACATCGTTTTATCCCCGATGATTACATTGTAGGACAAAATAGACGACGTTATAGTGGGCATCAAATCGACGGCTTTGAAATTCGGAGACAGAACGAAGCTATTCTTGTCCGGATTCAGCACGGCCATGATAACTAGCTTGATTACATCGGGCATTGTAATTTCGCAGACTTGGCCGTATTACACAGCGGTTGGATTAATCAGCATCCATCACGCTAATCAGGTATGATCCAATTTAAAATCGGTAATTATGTAGATGTTGGTCCTCATTACCGATTTCGATTACTTTAAAATATGTTGTCAACATCGACCATGATATCTAAATAACAGCGCGCTAACTAAAAAACATATCTGTTTACTTTTAGATCTACAGCTTGAACATTAACAACCCAACGGACTGCGCTAAAAAATTCATCTCGAATCATAGGGTAGGAATGATCATATTCGCTGGGATTGTGTTAGGGAATCTGCTGAGGAAAGGGGACGATAAAGAACAAGAAGCAGAACACACTTTCGTCGAAGAAAAATAGCCTTAGGTTTTATTCGTTTACTTAATTACATGAATGAAAACGTTTTCGAAAATGTATCACACATTTAAAACCACAGCTGAGCATCCCAAACTGTACAGAACATAATTGTGTATGGAACTGGCTGGCTCCAGTGAACGCAACGAAATTTGCGTCTCAATCAATTTGTATACGCAGATCGTGAATTCTTACCTCTAACTTGTACCATATAATTTTGAATACGATTCAAGATCGACAGAAGTATTAAAGATGAACAAATAACTTACATTTAAAAGGAACGACAGAAACTAAAGTTTATACCAAAGATTACACTACTAATCGATGCTGGTAATTGTAATTGAAGCTGATCCTATCCTATATTAGTTATAACAGAAACGATGACAAATAAATTTGTTCCTCTACATCCGAATGTTTGTTCTTATTCGAAAAAATGTACTTATTTTCAATGGTACAATTAATATTTTCGTACTTCAAGTCAACTCACTACGGGTAAGTTGATCTTGAGTCTCGATTTTCAATCAAGGACTGTTACCTATCTGTTTCTGGTTCATTCTTTTGTAAGTATTAAGTATTTTAACGTTCCAGCGTTCCCGAGTCGTATTGTTCTTGAGTTCACGCCACGTATAGCACTGCAGAGGCCGAAGAAGTAGCACAGAAGCAAACCGAGAGGAGTCAGGCCTGCAGTCCTCTTTCGAGATAGCGAGCGACGCGAACGTCTGTATCCCGAACAGCAACAACATACCCCCAGACGCTCTCGAAGCTGCCACAGTTTTTGCAGAAATCGAATCCGAAACTTGTGACCAGTTCCACGAAGACCGTGGGCAAGACGGAGTGCACGAACGCGACTAGTATCGGTTACGCTTCTGGTTCGTTCTTTATCTTAATTTCGAAATGATTCATTGTATTTTGGCGTTCTAGCATTTCCGAGTCGTATTGTTCTTGAGTCAGCAAAGACTTCTTCATTGTTTCGAGTAGCCTTATGTTTGGCAACACTATAGCCAAGTAGCCTCCCTTGTGCGGTGGCTCCAATAACAGTTTTGGATTTTCTAGTAACGCTTCGTTCACCTCTACTAATTTCCCGATTATACAACACTTTATAGTGTATGTTTCCCCGCTCGAAGAAGTGATAATACAAATGTTAGAATTAGCTTGCAAAGGCTGGGCTCCATGCTTGCCTTTCCCTGAAACTTTGTTCATGACTCTGTCCAGCTTTTGACTAACTTTGAAGTTAATGCCCGTTATCTCTTTGTTACTTTGCAAAACTGCGTGACTCGAAGCCAGGGTCAGCATACAAATGCGATTGCTGTGCATTAGAATGCAAATATCATCGGCAGGACTTTGTACATTCAATTTATAATAAGCGGTTAAATATCTGTCTGTAATCGTTGGAAACAATCCATTGTAATGTACGTTCTCTACCATCTCTGCAACATCGTAATCGGGGGGAAATGGAGGCAAATGTTCGTCTTCATCGATGTTTGATAGCAAATTTTCATCCTCGTCTTCATTGTCATTTAATTGTAAATTTTCTTTACATTCAGGCTCTTCTTCTTCGCCTTCATTGTCATTTAATCGTAAATTTTCTTTGCATTCAGACTTTTCTTTCTGGTCGTCATTATCATTTAATCGATTATTTTCTTTGCATTCCAATTTCTCTCCTATATTTTTGTCCATGTCATCAGAGGTTTTTATTTTTTTTTGTAGCGGTTCGTCATTTAAATTCGCACTCATTGTTGATCGATGCAATGATTAAGGTAAATGTTTACAATAAAAATATTTATTTTCAAAATCTGTTCAGTAGAAAGAAAATGTTAAATACACATTTTAGAGTAAGTTATTCTACTCTGAGTGATTACTTTCTTCTTTCATACTGTGCATTCTCTGTAACCTTTCCTTAGCGGCTTGATTGTTCTTTTTTCTGTTAGATTCTAACTAAAATATTAAAATCAGAAGAATGTACACGTTTAAATGTAGAAATGAAAACAACCACGTAATGTTGATTAAAGTAAACGAGCAATGGAACTTACCTGTTTCCCTATGCAAACTTGCATTTGTTTCTGTATATCGCTGCAAACGCCGATGAACTTGCGATACGGATGCTACAAGAAAGAACTTAAAATTTTTAGGTTATGTGTATCTTTCGCCGAACACACCTGAAAATAATATTAATGTAGGTACAGTACCTCGTAATGACAGTCTTGCAATTTGTGAAAAATTTCATTGCAAGGAGCATTGTGAATTGGTAACGATTGATACTTTCGCATAATTGTTATAATTTACAATTTAGTACAACATTAAAATTTATACTATATATACAATATATAAACTCGGCAGCAGCGTTCAGTGATGAGATATGGGACTAACGAGACGGATTATTCAGGATTATTCTCGCACATACACGGCTAATTTAGCATCAGTAAAATGAAAGTTTGGATCCAGAATTATGCAAATTTTGTTATGATTCGATTGTAAAAAATAAATATATAACATGTGTGAACATGTGAGAGATTCCTCTTTGCTCTGATCTATGTGACCATCATGTAACCGCACATAGTCCTTGCGATAGGGACTTTTTCAGGCATCACTGGTTGTAACAGTTCTAAACAAATAAATGGACAAGCCGAACCAATTTTTGCTAATAATTTGCGTATGAACGGTATATAATGAAAAATATTAAAATTGTTGATGATGTAATTTAATAAATTTGTATCAACTAATATGTATTTCAATTGAAATACCTGTTATTCGCATTAAAAAGTAAACTCCATGTAAAGAAAATTACTATAAAAAAACGGTTAGTAAAACATTTATGCGTACAGGGTCATTATTTCTTTTCTGTCGATTATCAGGATAAAAATAATCAAATTCGTGCAAAACATCTGAATGGCTGGTTTCGAATTTCCTATATTTGCGAGCGTGCCATTGGCCGAACACGCTCCCGATGTGAATACAAAAAATTAAACAACAAACGTGACTTAACCGTGGAAAAGGAAGTGTTTTCTGCAAAGGGAAAGTCGAAAAAACGGTTAAACAAAACACGACGAAAGGAGCCGTCTACACATATTCTTTTGTACCGTGGCCTGATTTGGTTCCTCCGAAAAACAACGTGAAAATATCCGTGTAAATAGTTATGTTCACCGTATATAGGTTCGGCTAATTTTAAATACGTATGCTTTTGAACCGCGAACGGTGTTTCGGGAAGAACGGGACCGGTTGGATTTTCGTAAATGACTCGGCAGAACGCGACACTATTTTTCTATGTGCAACACGTCAACCTGTCGAGACTGCGAGAGACACTTCAACCAACTTCAACTGTGAAATATTTATTCATCCGATCATTTAACCTCATAATACGTTTGAAACATGTCCGAGAGAAAAGTGGACACGGAAACCGTGCCGAAGCAGTATACAAACGACGCGAGCCTCATCGATGAAGTCGAGATCATTGACGTGTCTGCCTGCGATTTCGATGACACTGATGGCTGGTAAGCGGTTGCATTCTTCGGATGTCATTTACAATTTCGATCATGTATAATCCCTTCCAAGGTTTGAACAGGCTTTCTACGTGTATTCGAGCAAATCTATATTTTCGACGTTGATTTTATAGTGATTTAAATGTGATCTAACGATGTTCGAGGAAACAAAATTTTGCTAATGCAACAATAACACAGGAAAATGCCAGAACCATTTTCGATTTATTTTCGCAGAAAATTCAAGTTTGTATGCGTTTCTGTTTCTTTGTTAGGTTGTATACACCACCACAGTGTTGCATAGACACCTCGATCCAAAATTTGTATGCATGGTTGAAAAGTGAATCGGATCTAATTTTACCAGGTACAGAAAATAGTATTCAATAATGCTAGTTGCATATCTATTTCAATGTTCATTATTAAATTACGATCTACCTTTAGGGAACAGGCGATCTATCGATACAAGGACATTTACGAGACCCAAGAAACGAAATAGTAGAATTAATATTGAGTCCATTTTGGAAGCTGTGTCGCCACCTATATCGAACACATGGAAAACTGGACATCCAAGCTTTTCGCATATAGGAGAAGATGTGAATCTATTTATGTGTGTACATGTGTCATTCGTTCATGAAAAGAAGGAGCATAGAAGCTTTTACGGACCTATGCCCCACCATCTGATATCCCTATCGTGTGCTACACGTCTCGAAGTTCCATCGTCGCCCCACTGTCGAAGCATGTGTCTTCTTTTCATGGACGAATGGTAGCTATGTATTCTACCCTCGCACATCTAAATTTTTCTCTTGCAGCTACACAAACAGTTAAGCGGGCCTGCTGTGAGTAAAGAAGAGAACGTGCCTCCTATGTTGAAAGTGGCGCCTAACAAGAACATTAATTACCTTCTCGATGATACACTATCGACATCGGGCCAAGAAAGTATGGAAATTTTTTTCAACATGTCCCATTCGAAGGGGATCGACTCGTTCATCAATCTGGTGGAACCTGGACTGAACGAATCGCTGATGAACGTGTCCCAGCCATCAATTTTTTATTCGTCTATCACCTCGTTACCCAGAGACGATTGTTCGTACAGCGGCGATTACAACACGGAGGACGTACCGGCAAATTTGACTCACACATTCAGTCAACGGGCTAGCATTCACGAGGACGTGAAGAATCTACATGTTAACGAAACATTCTCGATGGTTGACGAGCCGGACAATAACAAAACTCACTGCCTGCCCGCGGACAGAACGTTCAATCAAGTCGATATGATCGAGATGAACGAAACGTATAACGCGGAGCCTATTTCCTCAACGGTGGTTCTGAGCTCTGGTGAAGATAAAAACACTACAATAAATTTGTCTTCCACGCTTGTAAATAAAGACGACGGGCTGCGATCAGAGAACGACAAGAAAGACAGGTCGAGCACTATGAATGCCACGTATAGCACCGCACAGGCCAAGGAGGAAGCACAGAAGCAAACCAAGAGGTGTCAGGCCTTTGGTTCTCCCGAAAACATTGTACCCAAATTTACAAGGAGTTTAGTAAAGCCCTCTTTGCCCGCCGCGAACTCGTCTTACACGATAATGCAAGACAACGCACTGGATGCAACATTCAAATTTTTGGTTGCACCCAGAAATCAGTCGACTCCAAAAAATGCGCTGAACTCCACGTTTCAAGCGAAGAGCAACGTTCCAGAGAAGCATGTGGTGTACAACACAGCTATGAACTCGACCTTCAAAGCGCCAACGTCGTTGAGGAAAGAGTTGTTGGCGGAGATACACAGGAACGCGGACCACAAGCTCGACGGAACATACAACTGCGTGAACAACGATCTTCACGCCGCGAACATCGAGATGCGATCATGCGAGGAGGACCGTGATCAAAATATGCCCGAAGAGAACAGATACAACACGTATAGGAAGGAACCGTCGAGATCGAAAGCTCAGATCGAGATGTCGAGCGACGCGGGCGTCTGTGTCCCGAACGCGCAGGACAAGAAATATTATACTTTCACGAAGAAGGGCAACGTTCACGGGGGAAAGACTGATATGGAGAACGTGGAGTCCTTGGAGAACGTGGACGCCACATTCACGAAGCCGCTCCTGAAGCTGCAAAAGAAGAAACAGCAACAACATATCCCCCGGATGCTCTCGAAGCTGCCGCAGTTCCTGCAGAAATCGAATCCGAATCTCGTGTCCAGTTCCTTGAAGACCGTAGGCAAGACGGGAGGCCCGATCGCGACTGATGTCGGCTACATGAAGGGCTCGCAGCCGAATATCGTTGAGAAAACTGTGACAAATAAATTGTACGCTTTGGGCAAAATAAAGAGCGGTTCCGAGCAACGACTTCTGGAACTGAATACAGAATTGCAAATTATGGGTGCTGGCGGCTCCACCGAGAGCATAGAAAGCACACAGAGTGCTCACAGCGCGCCTGACCTCGACGATAGGTTGAGCACGTGCTCCGACAGCAGCCACAATTCGTACACTGTGCAGCCGATGAACATTGAACAGCTGCATCAGATCGTACGGATGCAAGAAGAGAGTGAGTAACGCTTTCTCCTTTTAAATGAGAATGGTGCTGCCGAGAGTCCACTGTTAGGTCTTCAAAATGTTTTTTTTTTTTGAGAAATCAGGAAGTCCCTAATCATAATAATATATATGTGAACGTCTCCAATATAAAATCAGCATTTTCAAGTTCCTGAAACTTTTTAAAAATCAATTTTGCAGTAAATAATTCGGAAAAAATTCATACTTGCGTATGCTGTTAGATAGAATTTTCGTGAATTTTTTCATAATTTTTTGTTGAGCAAAACAGAAGAAATAGAGTTTAATTCATTAAAACCGTGTTCACCCTATACCTTCTCTTGTGGTAGGGGTACCGACTTGAAACTCGCCACGCAGGGTTTTCTTTGCGGGGCATATCTAATGGTGCGACCAAGTCATTTTGGTTTGGTGGCACTTTTGGCCGTTTTATTTGGCTATATCCTTTTAAACAATTTATCAGATATAGCGATGTAAAAATTGTTTTAAATAATAGTGCAGCAATTTTTATTATGACGACTTAGAGTCGCCATTCGAGTGCTAAGAGTTAATATGGACGAAGAGATTGCGATTTAACAGTTGGCGTTTTATCAGGTTTGAAGCAAGATGCAGCTCCGCTCTTGAACAGACGCGTCATGGACAACACTTGGACGGAATTGAAGAAGAAATTACCTTCTCCTATACTAAAAAATGGCACCGATGGTTGTGAAACCGATTCCTCTTTGTTGACGAGTATGGACGTTAATTTTAAAACAAGCTCGCCCTTGATTAGCCCCACCAGATCTACTCAGTCTGTAAACGCTGATGGTAAGCGAACGTTTCGCGTTTACAATTTTCTTTCCGCTCACCATACATTTTCTCATGTGTTTGGTTGCTTTTAAGATCATCCCATGGAACGTGTGTTGAAACAGCATAATGAAACAGATGTTGTGAAAAAAGCTGAGGTGAGTAAACAATTTTAATCAACTAAACGATATGCAATTTCCGTGCGCTCCACGGATGAAATTTCACCCATTTTCTATTTTAAATGTAACACCGACGTCAAATTACTTTGAGCGGAAAAGCGTCACACTAGGTTAATCATTGCACATTTGATTTTTATTTAATCCAGGTCATTTTCGTATATTTAATTTTTCTTCGTTCAAGGTCATTTGAAGGTCATGGCTTATTCAAATACGTAATTCAAATTAAGCGTTTAGTAATTAAACAAAAAATATAGTCTATAGACGGGCTACAGATCGAACGATAAAAATACTATTTCTTAACGTACAGTTACAATTTCAAGTTGATCAGTTCCATATTCTTTTTTCTTAACCAACCAGCTAGCGAAAAGTTGTTTTGAGAAAAAAGCGTTCAAGAGGACATTCTTATTTTCGAGGCTGTATTTTCCCGAATTTTTAGGAAATTTTTCGGAAAAGCTATCACGCCTTTTGCATTGGGATTTTGCACACACGTCTATTGGTATTTGAAGTACACCTGTGATTTTTTTCAAGTAAAAATAATCAAAATGCATGAGTTATATATATTTTTATAGAATATGTTTTGAAAAAAATGGATCCACGGTCGCCATGATTCCAGACTTTCTACTGACCCTAAACAAAAAAATGAAGTTGTTTATTAATCAGTGTGGGTGTAGTTATGGCCTGAACTACAAGAAATTCAAATCTTGATTATTTACAAAACCGCAGAACTTTAAAGTGAAATTGATTTCTTAATTATTTTTCTGCCTTTAGCACGACAATGAAATGAGAAAAAAATTGACGAATTTAAAAAACGTTAGTTCGTGCGATAACACGATATATGCTGAAGATTCTTTGAAAATTCGGAGTCGATCAGTCAACTAGAACTTGAGATATGTACACTTTGTGTGTGCAGCTATTGAAGTACAAAATTTATTTAAGTTGTTGTTTATTTTTAACATGAAATGTTTTAATCGCAGGTGTTGAATAAGCTAGCAGCGAAATGCGAAAACAAGACCAGGCTACGATCGCCAACGAATTGGAGCACTGGAAACAGACCTGCGAGCACGTTAAGTGCTATTCCCAGACCAGCGTCGCGTATTCCGGGTCCCAGGGCAATTAGGCCAACCGTAAAGACCACCCAAAGTGACGTAAGAAGAGGATGAATGTAAAAAAAAATTCAAGAGGCACTAAAATCAAAACAGACGTACATACGTGTGTTCCGGAACGATCGCTTCGATTTCATTTGTATTCGTACCACAATATGTATAAAAGTTGTTTGGAAGAGAACCGGTCGCGACCATAACGAAACATCAGTATTATTGCACTTCCAGCATAGTGAAAGCTACATACGAGAGACAGTGTTCAACGAATTTTATTTAAAAAAAAGGCTATCTTGTGGGAATCGAACGGCGAAAATTCCTTGTGTTATCTCGGAGACCGCGTCACGATTTTATTGCTTGGAATTTTTTGCAAAATTATTAAAGTGAGATATTTTGTAACGATTTTCGGGGATCGACGGAGCTAGTAATTATATAAAAACCCTTCCTACGTAAATTATTTTCATGTGAGTAAATGTAGAAAATTGCTGTTTTTTAAACCAAAAAGTAGTGGTCGACAAATTTCTATGATCACCTCTATGATTCGTGAAACTGTGAACGAATTCGGTAGGGTGACTCTAATCACACGCGTAGATATAATTCTATAAAATAATATAATATAATAGTTGTTTTTACAAGTATGTCGTTGGACGGGAAATTACTTTGTGTTCCGAGAGGAGAGCGGAAACGCGCATTACGTGCATTCCACTCGAAGCATAAAGGCCTAGTATACGTACCGTACGGTACTTTTTTTTACATAAGATTAGGTATACTCACGGGCCATCGCCGTGGCTAGCTCTAGAACCAATCCTATTTTAAAAAAGCACGACACGGTACATATAACTAGATCTTTAATTATATACCAATAACACTGTGTACAATCACACGTAGATAGGATTTTAAAAAGCCAACTTTTGTACGAATTTTCTGCTGTGAAAAAAATAGAGGGAAGCCTATATTTCGAGAGAGAGAGAGCGCGCGAAAGTTGCAATTCACAGATGCAGGCTATATGAGAACCAACTTGCGTTTCGAGTAGAAGCAGAAAATCCGTCTGCAACAGGAATCGATGAGCATTTACAGGTTACGAACATTTTCGAACAGAGAAGTCAAAAAATTCATTAGCAAGTAAAATACCTAGAGAGTACGAGTAGATAGGATTGCCGAAAGACAAGTACCGTATTTTTTAGGAAAATTAAATCTAGAAACAGCGTTTCAACGCCAGTTTTTATATATAGCGAACAAGAGTTTACGATTTTTAAAAACGTGACAAATTTTCATAAATTTTTATCCGATTTTATAAACGCTCGAAGAGGTACTATTTTTTTCAAGGAGTCCGATGCAATATTTTTTAACGTAGGTAAGTGGCCTACACCGTATCGGATACACAGAGACTTATGGTATATTGTTAATTCTACGGGACTTATCGAAAACTTTTGAATGAAAACAATTGTCTCGTTGCTCTGCAATAAACTTATTTTCAAATTATAATTTTTATACTGCGCCCCCCTCCCCCCAATTAATGCATACGAAATGTTTTTAAAATCATTTTACCATGCCGAAAATTGGGGACAGTTTTACGCGTTTAGGTATAAGCAAAAACAAATTTTCGATTGAGTCACCAAAGAATGCTCGCGAAATTATTCTCATATCATAGAAAAAAGGTTGATGTTGATCGTACCGTTAGGAACATAAATTTTCAATGATTCGAATTTCGTGGGCCGAAGTAACGGGGGAGAGACAATTGACTATTCTGAAACTAACTAGCAAAGATGTGTATGTAAATGTATATATATATGTATATAGAATATTTAAGACTGCGATTGTGAACATAATTGGTTGTAAATTAGGAACGACAACGGGAAATCGGTAGGCGAGAAAGAGATGCGAATCCTATTGGTAGAACGAGAGTGAGTCTTATCATTAAAAGTTTATGGAAGGAATTGCGATAGAAAAGATGTGATTGTGTCAAACAGCGGAGATAAAGTTATAATTTTTTATGAGTTTATAAAGCGGTGTATATGATAATTAATTCTATCCTCGATTTAATAGGTATCGTTATATTAAATCTGAATCGTTAGTTGAACCGTAAAATTGTACACGCAATGTCTTTTGTCTCGTTTATTATTTTCGATGCTCGAGGTCACGCGGAGATCACGACATTGTAGGTCGTATAAAAAACAATCGGTGACCTTGGGATAAATTAATTACCATATAATCTTGCTTTTTCGGCATTATTTTGTACTGTTAATAATAAGCGAGATGTTCGAGGTGCTCGAGTTAGGCGGGACACTGTGTACAGTTCTTGGTTTTGCCGACAATATTCAGAGCCATAACATATCACAGCGTACAAACGCTGAAGTGCAGATTGTGCCCGAAGAATTGTGTACGTCAATACTACGGTTAAGTAACTATTACCGATAGTGTGCTGTAATAATGAACCTATGAAATATCAGAACTTTATGAACGCATAAAAGAATTGCCGAGAAATAGTTTCGAAAGTTTATTTTTGAGGAATTAACGCTTTAACCGGTATACTATATACTTTTTCCGAGAAATTTGTGAAGCCAATTATAGTTAATAGGGGAGCCAAGTATAATTAAGCCATTGTATGAATTGTTCCCATTGTTATAGTCGATACAGTGCTTTACAATATTGTTGACTCTTTAGAAATGTTGTATGTACGTAAGTACAAGTGCATACATATGCAATATGCATGGTGTCCGAAAAATGTTGTACGTCCTTGAAAAGGTTGATTCGATTGACCTCAGGTATAATTCCATTCAGGTCGTGCAACATTTCTCGGATACCCTGCATATATATCTTTACGTTCTCTCTGCGAACGATTCACGTTCTCCGCTGGAATTCATTTTTCGATGCTCTATCCAGCCGTGATCACTTCTGTAATTCTTCGTTCGAAGCAATGGGCAGCAAGGGAGAGAGAGAGGGAGAGAATAAAATAAATAAACTGCTTGTACATTTCACCTGTTTTACACCGAGTATACATACTATAACTCGTCCATTTTCTAATTGAATTTTAGCGCTGCATATTTTATGATGAATCGTTCCTCTTGTTGCGTTGTGTTTAAATTTGTAATAACGTGAGAGCATGGATTTTCTATGGGTTTTGTTAGCGTGTAAAAGGCAAGGATTGTTCTTATTCGAGGTGAAGAAACACCAGTAATTTTGCGACATTAACTTGATAAAACGAATCGTCCCAAAAAATTCCTTGTATCATCGGGAAGTATGAAAATAATAAATAACGTGTTGGATGCAGTTAGGAAACAGATGAAAATGATGTTTCTTCGTTATTGCTTTTTTCTCTCATTAGCGGATGTTTCATCGGAAGAAAAAAGGGTTTGAAACCTTGTACTCATGTTGTAAATAATAAACATAAAAGTGATGGACATGTTACATATTGTTTATTTATATCTTCTAATGTTAGACCTTAAGTGCCTTTATTGTATTATGATACAAAGCAACTTTTTTATATATTTCAATGATAGACGCTAGACGGTTGTTCACTAACCATACTGCCGGATATATCGTGTAAAAATGTAATGTGATCCTTTCTTACTAAAACCTATGGTAATAAACATTTTGAGACAAAACTGGCAAAAGAATCTGTTTCATTTCCATTTCCTGTTCTGCTCTTACAAGTTGCTTCCAGTAAAAGTAGTTACATTATTTACAATGTTAATAATATTTTATGTAAAAATATGATGGGTTCACTTTTTCTTAAAACTTATGATATAATGAACATTTTAAGACTAGTGTAAAACACGGTATAAAATGTTTCAACTTGCTAATAAAGGTCAATATCAATTATCTACTCTGTCCGTGTAGAGGTACGCTTGTGTGTAACGCGTGCGCGGTAGAAGCAAAATAGGGGAAGACGGCACAGAGTGGTGGTAGTATTTTCGCCCAGCGCCCACGCAGTTCCCATCTCTTGCATCTCTGGCTCCACCTGTGCCCACCACTGGCTTACACAGCGTGACAGTGCCGCCAGATCAGGGGAAGGTGCCTCTGAAAAGTTACCCTCTCTTCGATTACCGGGTTAAGCACGCATGCGCGACGGGAACGCAACAGGAATTGAGTGGGGAGCGAATGATGACACGTTGCGCGTGCGCAATGGGGACACAAGACGCAACACGGGTGAGTGGACAAATGACAGGACATATCGCAGATTATAGGTTATTGCCGTGTATCGTATCTATTACCTACTAAATGAAATCTGAAATGGCTTCACCGATGCCACTGCTACCGTTATGTGTCGCTTCAGTCGCGCGCGGCACGTCACGTGACCAGTCTACGGTCTCAGTGGGGGTCGTTGGAGTGTGCTCATGGTGGTGGAATGGGATGGTGGAAGGAGCGTCGTAGGGGCGGAAACAACATCCAAATGGATTACGTCTGGCGGCACCAGGCGGCACTGCAGCGTGAGTGTTGTAGGGGTTATATGTTGTATCGTCGGAGGAATACAGCGGCCTACTCCGCTACGGAAATCCGCCAAATGATTATACACCGCGTACTTGTGAATACTACTTTATTCGGTCTTGTACACGACACGTGGTGTCGGAAGACGGTACGAGACGTTGCGCGATACGTGCGTATCGGATACTCGTTCTAGCGGAAGTGAGAGGTGTTCGCCTTCGGCTCTAGACTATCCCGGTAGCTAGAGAGGCGACTCACTTATGTTGCTGCTGTCGGGCGATGACAGCGCCACGGCAGCACGGGGAAACTCGTGTGGCCCCTACACACTCCCCCCCAGGAGGAGTGGAAGCATACAATGCTTTCGCTTTTTACAGAAAAAGGTTCGCTTTACAGAAGGTGCTTACATGCTACTTAAAAGTACTTACATACTACACGCGGCGCTTACGGAAGCTTAACTTATGGTACGGAGTCTGCGAAGGTGACTCTGCGGCGCGAGTAGGTGCGTAACGGCGCACTTGGATTCGGCGGCAAATCGTTAGGGATCGGCGGCGGATCGTTCGGACTCGGCAGCGCGGCGCTCGGTGGGGGAGCTTCGAGTCTTTCGCTAACAATATGCGCGGGTTTTAAGAGTTCGACGGAAACGTTACGCGGTGAGCCGTTGACTTCGATCGTGTATACGCGCTCGGATACACGCTGGAGTACTCGGTGCGGTCCCGTGTAAGGCCGTTCCAACGGTCTACGCACGGATTTGATCAGCATGAACACATGCGAGCACGATTCCAGATCCTTGTATACAAAAGTCTTGATGCTACGCTTGTGTGCCACGGGCACGGGCTTGACGGCACGCATGTATTGTCGAAACTCTTCCAGGAACGGCTGCGGGTCGGGTTTGAATTCGTCCAGTAGGAAGAATTCGCCGGGCAAACGCAGCGATGTTCCGTATACGTAGTCGGCAGGAGACGCGTTAGTGTCCAGACGGACGTGCGTACGCAGACCTAACAATACCACGGGTAAAACGCGCGGCCATTGCTGATTGGCGTGGCACATGATCGCTGCCTTCAAGACGCGGTGCCAACGTTCAACCATACCGTTAGACGCGGGGTGGTACGCGGTAGTGCGTTGTCTCCGGCAGCCAACGAGTGCGAGGAGGGCTGTGAAGAGCTGCGACTCGAATTGGGTACCCTGATCGCTCGTTAGGAAAGCTGGCGCGCCAAAACGTGACACCCAGTTTTCGAAGAAAGCGCGACAGACGGTCTGCGCAGAAGTTTCGCGAAGCGGAACGGCTTCGGCCCAGCGAGAAAATCTGTCGATCATGGTAAGGCAATACTGAAAGCCTTCGCTCGCCGGCAGCGGGCCGACGAGGTCGATGTGCACGTGCATGAAACGTCCGTCGGGCGCGACGAACTGCGACGGTGTCATCTTTACATGACGGGAGACTTTCGATTGCTGGCAATCTACACACGACTTACACTGGCGAGCGATGTCGCGGTGCATGTCGGGCCAGACATATCGCTGTCGGATAAGTCGATCGGTGACTTTCGCGCTCGGGTGAGCGGCAGAATGGAAAAGTGTAAACACTCGCTCGCGCATGGAGGTGGGTATATACGGACGAATACATTCTTCGGAGACGCTGCAATACACAGGAGAATGGTTCGGACCCCACGTAAGCCTCTTAAGGGCGAGAGGGTGGTCTGGCGAAGCAAGAATTTCCCTGAGCTCTGGGTCGTTTTCCTGTTCGCGAGATAGTTCGTCTAGGTCGAACTGTGTCGGCAGCCGTATCGCCTCGGAACGCGAGAGAGAATCGGCTACTATGTTATCGCTGCCCGGCAGGTAGAAAATGCTAGACGTGAATTGTGCTATGTAGCACAGTTGTCTCGTCTGGCGTGGAGAAGCGCGCTCAGATTTCTGCGCGAAGGCGTAGATGAGCGGTTTGTGGTCGGTGTATATATTAAATTCGCGACCTTCTAAAAAGTGGCGGAAATGGCGCACGGCCTCATATATCGCGGTAAGTTCGCGATCATATGTGCTGTATTTGCACTGGGCCGGGGAGAATTTTCGCGAGAAAAATGCGAGAGGTCTCCAGGTCGCGCCACAATGTTGTTCGAGAACTGCGCCCATGGCCACGTCGGATGCATCGGCAATAAGACGTACGGTGGCCTTTTCGCTGGGGTGCGTGATGAGCGCGGCGTTTGCAAGGTCGTCCTTGCATTTCGCGAATGCCGCTTCGGCCTCGGGCGACCATACGATGGGCCGTTTATCTTTTTTACGCGCGTCGTGCATAAATGCGTTCAGCGGAGCTTGAGTGGCGGCAGCATGCGGAATGCAACGCCTGTAGAAGTTTACCATCCCCAGGAAACGACGTAGGTCGTCGATCGTGCGCGGCTTGGGAAAGTTAACGATCGCCTGAACTTTGCCAGGGGTGGGTTTAAACCCTTTTGAGTTGACGAGATGCCCAAGGAAGATCAATTCGGAGACGCCGAATTGGCATTTGTCGAGGTTCACGCGCAGATGAAAATCGCGGAGACGCTGCAAAACGGCAGCTAGGTGAGTCTCGTGCTCTTCCTCCGAGGAAGAGGCGATGAGGATATCGTCGAGAAATGTAAACACGAAATCTAAATCACCTAGGGCGCGATTGATGTACCTTTGGAAGGTCTGGCCGGCATTTCGAAGTCCGAAAGTCATTGCGCGATATTCAAAAAGGCCGAAAGGTGTGATAACGGCTGTTTTTTGGATATCTTCCGGGGCCACGGGTATCTGGTGATACGCCTTGTGTAGGTCTAGCGCCGTGAAAATGGTTTTGCCGTGTAGATTGGCTGGGAAGTCGTGCAGGTGAGGAACAGGGTACCGATCGGGTACAGTTACGCTGTTTAGGCGGCGGTAATCTCCGCAGACGCGCCACTCACCGGACTTCTTTCTTACCATATGGATCGGGCTGGCCCAAGGGCTGCTAGAAGGCCTGCAAATTCCGGCTTCGCAAAGGTACTTAAACTCGGCCTTGGCGGCTCTGAGTTTGTCAGGAGAAAGACGTCGAGCGCGTTCGGCAACGGGGGGGCCGGTGGTGGAAATGTGATGATACACACCGCGCGACTCGAGAGGTGTAGGCTGCTCGAGTCCGATGACTCGAGGGAAACGAGCTAGAATTTTTGAGTACTTGGACGACGGTCCAAGGACGTTCACAGACTGGGCTGGAGATTTCGCGATACCGGCAGCTAGCGACAGGCCGGTGACGGAATCGGTCACGCGACGATTTTTTAGGTCAACGATGAGACCATAGTGAGTCAGCAGGTCGGCTCCTATTATGGGATACGGGACTGCTGCTACACAGAAATTCCACTCGATCGGGCGGCGCAGACCGAGATCGAGGATCACGCGATGTTCGCCGTACGTGTTTATACGGGTGTCGTTCGCGGCAAACAGCTTAAACGAGCTGGAAGGGGTGCGCGAGTTTTCTGGGACCGGCAACAGGGACAAGTCAGAGCCTGTGTCCACCAGGAAGGTGCGGCCAGACTTACGGTCGCGCACGTGGAGACGTTTCGAGGACGCGTGACACACTCCTGCAGTCTCCGAGGAGGAGGGTGTCCTCAGTTTTCCGTCGCTCGCGGAGAGACGGCCCATGAGCACGGCTTGATGCATCTAATCGCGCGCTCGCCGTACTTCGCATGGATACGGCATAAACCGGAGGGGTTGCGACTGGGCGAACGGTTACGCGTACGCGCTGAGTCGTTGTTCCCTATGCTGCGTCTGCGCGCGCGAGGACTGCGGTCGACTAGCGCGGTCAGACGGGCTACTTCGCGGCTCAGCCTGTCAATTTGGCGTTGCATGGAGCCGGGATTCGCGGCACCGGCAGCTACGGCGAGGACGGATGCGTCGGCCGGTTGAATCGTTTCGACGATTTTGTCGGCGAGAAGCGCCATTTCCTGTAGGTCGTCGTGCTTTGTCGCTACGAGAATTGCGCGGCACTGCTCAGGCAGCGCGTCGAGGAAAATGGACTTGAGTACGGCGTCCGTACACGCGCCGTTGTTTAAATTACGCATTTGGGACAAAATATGCGAGGGTTTGCCGTGTGATGCTATTCGACCCTTGAGGAGCTGCCGGAGCTTGGACTCTGCCGACGTCGAGAAGGTCGAGATAATCCGCTCCTTAATACGCGTATAAGGCGCGACGGGGTCCGGCGTTACTATGAGGTCGGCTATGACGGCCGCCGTTTCCGCGTCGAGACCGGCGATCACCGTGTCGGCCATGGTAGTCTGGCTCGTGACTCGGGCATTACGGAAGGAGGCTTCGACCTGCCCGAACCACAAGGTCGGGTCATTTTTGAAAAAGGTCGGTAGTTTGGGCACTCGATAGCTATCTACACGAGGATCGCTTCGCGAACGGTTAGCTTCGTCGTCACGAAGGCGCGTTTCGATGAGTTCGCGCGCGGCATTGAGGTCCGCCTCTAAGCGCGCGATACGGTCTTCCGGCGTGGGTACGGACATGATTATCGCGTGTGACGGCACGGATACGGAAGACGATTACTTAAAAGTATTTATACATATATATCACCGCTGCATGTCGGTCCAACGGCCGTAGAAATCGTGCGGCGGCAGCCATGGCGTCGGCGGCGTGTCCCACGTGGCGCCCAAAACGCCGGTGGCCGTTGGCTTCACGCACGGGCGGCAGCAATGGCGGCGGCAAGATGCAGCGGGGTGCGGTGGGCGGAATGCTCGACGCCCGTAAACTTCTTCTCGTACGGTTGCAGCTACTTCCGGACGTGCACGAGCCTCCGGGCTAGTGCAGAGACGTGGTGTAGGTTTGGCTTCTTGATTTCCAGCGCGACTGATCACGTCGGGGTCACCACTATGTAGGGGTTATATGTTGTATCGTCGGAGGAATACAGCGGCCTACTCCGCTACGGAAATCCGCCAAATGATTATACACCGCGTACTTGTGAATACTACTTTATTCGGTCTTGTACACGACACGTGGTGTCGGAAGACGGTACGAGACGTTGCGCGATACGTGCGTATCGGATACTCGTTCTAGCGGAAGTGAGAGGTGTTCGCCTTCGGCTCTAGACTATCCCGGTAGCTAGAGAGGCGACTCACTTATGTTGCTGCTGTCGGGCGATGACAGCGCCACGGCAGCACGGGGAAACTCGTGTGGCCCCTACAGTGTACCGGCGTGTACCGCCGATCGGCAGCTCGACTCTCTGATTGGCAACATGCTGCCAGAGAGTACTCTCTGATGCTGCCGAATATGTGAAACTGCGGCTAACGAACGCAAAAGTAGGATTTCTCTAGTGAGCCAAGCGCGCTAGATGTGACCTTTACCTAGCGCGCTTGGCTACAAAGAGACCATATTTTTGCTTTTTTTAGGCTTATTGTTAGTTAAGTCTGTATCATACGATGTATGAATACATTCGTGTTATATTAAATTTCCATACGATCGGTTTGTCGGTAAAAAGTGAGATATAAAGTTTATTCAAAAAGTATAGTAGCAGGACTGTACATAGATTATTACAGTGATGGTTGCGACCCGCCGTCCAAGCGGTCCAATACCTTCACATACAGTGATAGAACGTCAGGTTTAATTACTTCGAATTACTCCATATTGATATTGATATTGACCTTTATTAGCAAGTTGAAACATTTTATACCGTGTTTTACACTAGTCTTAACACATTCATTATAACGTAAGTTTTAAGAAAACGTGAACCCATGATATTATTACATAAAATATTATTAACATTGTAAATAATGTAACTGTATTTTCACTGGAAGCAACTTGTAAGAGCAGAACAGGAAATGGAAATGAAATAGATTCTTTTGCGAGTTTTGTCTCAAAATGTTTATTACCATAGGTTGTAGTAAAAAAGGATCACATTACATTTTTACACGAAGTATCCGGCGGTACGGTTAGTGAGCAGCCGTCTAACTTCTATAGTTGAAATATATAAAAAAGTCACATTGTATCATAATACAATAAAGGCACTTAAGGTCTAACATTCGAAGATATAAATAAACAATATGTAACATGACTATCACTTTTATGTTTATTATTTACAACATGAGTACAAGGTTTCAAACCCTTTTTTCTCCCGATGAAACATCCGCTAATGAGAGAAAAAAGCAATAACGAAGAAACATCATTTTCATCTGTTTCCTAAATTCATCCAACATGATATTGATTATTTTCATACTTCCCGATGATACAAGGTATTTTTTGGGACGATTCGTTTTATCAAGTTAATGTCGCAAAATTACTGGTGTTTCTTCACCTCGAATAAGAACAATCCTTGCCTTTTACACGCTAACAAAACCCATAGAAAATCCATGCTCTCACGTTATTACAAATTTAAACACAACGCAACAAGAGGAACGATTCATCATAAAATATGCAGCGCTAAAATTCAATTAGAAAATGGACGAGTTATAGTATGTATACTCGGTGTAAAACAGGTGAAATGTACAAGCAGTTTATTTATTTTATTCTCTCCCTCTCCCTCTCCCTTGCTGCCCATTGCTTCGAACGAAGAATTACAGAAGTGATCACGGCTGGATAGAGCATCGAAAAATGAATTCCAGCGGAGAACGTGAATCGTTCGCAGACAGTATCCGAGAAATGTTGCACGACCTGAATGGGATTATACCTGAAGTCAATCGAATCAACTTTTTCAAGGACGTACAACATTTTTCGGACACCATGCATATTGCATACGTATGCACTTGTACTTACGTAAATAGAACATTTCTAAAGTGTCAACAATATTGTAAAGCACTGTATCGACTATAACATGGGAACAGTTCATACAATGGCTTAATTATCCTTGGCTCCCCTATTAACTATACTTGGCTTCACAAATTTCTCCGAAAAAGTATATAGTATACCGGTTAAAGCGTTAATTCCTCAAAAATAAACTTCCGAAACTATTTCTCGGCAATTCTTTTATGCGTTTATAAAGTTCTGATATATCATAGGTTCATTATTACAGCACACTATCGGTAATAGTTACTTAACTGTAGTATTGACGTACACAATTCTTCGGGCACAATCTGCCCTCCAACGTTTGTACGCTGTGATATGTTATGGCTCTGAATATTGTCAGCAAAACCAAGAACTGTACACAGTGCCCCACCTAACTCGAGCACGTCGAACATCTCGCTTATTATTAACAGTACAAAATAATGCCGAAAAAAGCAAGATTATATGGTAATTAAATTTATCCCAAGGTCACCGATTGTTTTTTATACGACCTACAATGTCGTGATCTCCGAGTGACCTCGAGGACCGAAAATAATAAACGAGACAAAAGACATTGCGTGTACAATTTTACGGTTCAACTAACGATTCAGATTTAATATAACGATACCTATTAAGTCGAGGATAGAATTAATTATCATATACACCGCTTTATAAACTCATAAAAACTTATAACTTTATCTCCGCTGTTTGACACAATCACACCTTCTCTATCGCAATTCCTTCCATAAACTTTTAATGATAAGACTCACTCTCGTTCTACCAATAGGATTCGCATCTCTTTCTCGCCTACCGATTTCCCGTTGTCGTTCCTAATGTACAACCAATTATGTTCACAATCGCAGTCTTAAATACTCTATATACATATATATATATACATTTACATACACATCTTTGCTAGTTAGTTTCAGAATAGTCAATTGTCTCTCCCCCGTTACTTCGGCCCACGAAATTCGAATCATTGAAAATTTATGTTCCTAACGGTACGATCAACATCAACCTTTTTTCTATGATATGAGAATAATTTCGCGAGCATTCTTTGGTGACTCAATCGAAAATTTGTTTTCGTCTATACCTAAACGCCTGTCCCCAATTTTCGGCATGGTAAAATGATTTTAAAAACATTTTGATTGCATTAATTGAGGGGGGGGGGGAGTATAAAAATTATAATTTGAAAATACGTTTAAGTCTCTGTGTATCCGATACGGTGTAGGCCACTTACCTACGTTAAAAAATATTGCATCGGACTCCTTGAAAAAAATAGTACCTCTTCGAGCGTTTATAAAATCGGATAAAAATTTATGAAAATTTGTCACGTTTTTAAAAATCGTAAACTCTTGTTCGCTATATATAAAAACTGGCGTTGAAACGCTGTTTCTAGATTTAATTTTCCTAAAAAATACGGTACTTGTCTTTCGGCAATCCTATCTACTCATACCCTCTAGGTATTTTACTTGCTAATGAATTTTTTCACTTCCTCTGTTTGAAAATGTTCGTAACCTGTAAATGCTCATCGATTCCTGTTGCAGATGGATTTTCTCCTTCTACTCGAAACGCACGTTAGTTCTCATGTAGCCTGCATCTGTGAACTTGCAATTTTCGCGCTCTCTCTCTCGAAATATAGGCTTCCCTCTACTTTTTCACAGCAGAAAATTCGTACAAAAGTTGGCTTTTTAAAATCCTATCTACGTGTGATTATACACAGTGTGTTATTGGTATATCATTAAAGGTCTAGTTATATGTACCGTGTCGTGCTTTTTAGAACGGCACGGTACGTATATCTAGGCGTTTATGCTTCCAATGGAATGCACGTGTCGCGCGTTTCCGCTCTCCTCTCGGAACACAAAGCAATTTCCCGTCCAACAACATACTTGTAAAAACAACTATTTGCATTATATCTACGCGTGTGATTAGAGTCACCCTACCGAATTCGTTCACCGTTTCACGAATCAGAGAGGTGATCATAGAAATTTCTCGAACTCTACTTTTTGGTTTAAAAAACAGCAATTTTCTACATTTACTCCAATGAAAATAATTTACGTAGGAAGGCTTTCTATATAATTACTAAGTCCGTCGATCCCCCGAAAACCGTTACAAAATATCGCACATTAATAATTTTGCAACAAATTCCTAGCAATGAAATCGTGACGCGGTCTCCGCGATAACATGAGAAATTTTTGTCGTTCGATTCCCACATGATAGAGAGCCTTTTTTTAAATAAAATTCGTTGAACACTATCTCTCGTATGTAGCTTTCACTATGCTGGAAGTGCAATAATACTGAAGTTTCGTTATGGTCTCGACCGGTTCTCTTCCAAACAACTTTTATACAAATTGTGGTACGAATACAAATGAAATCGAAGCGATCGTCCCGGAACACACGTATGTACGTCTGTTTTGATTTTAGTGCCTCTTGAATTCTTTTTTACATGTATCCTCTTTTTACGTCACTTTGAGTGGTCTTTACGGATGGCCTAATTGCCCTGGGACCCGGAATACGCGACGCTGGTCTGGGAATAGCACTTAACGTGTTCGCAGGTCTGTTTCCAGTGCTCCAATTCGTTGGCGGTCGTAGTCTGGTCTTGTTTTCGCATTTCGCTGCTGGCTTATTGAACACCTGCGATTAAAACATTTCATGTTAACAAGAAACATCAACTTAAACAAATTTTTTACTTTAATAGTTGCACACACAAAGTGTACATATCTCAAGTTCTAGTTGTTTGATCAACTTCGAATTTTCAAAGAATCTTCAGCATATATCGTGTTATCGCACGAACTAACGGTTTTTAAATTCGTCAATTTTTTTTCTCATTTCATTGTCGTGCTAAAGGCAGAGAAATAATTAAGAAACCAATTTCACTTTAAAGTGCTGCGGTTTTGTAAATAATCAAGATTTGAATTTCTTGTAGTTCAGGCCATAACTACACCCATACTGATTAATAAACAACTTCATTTTTTTGTTTAGGGTCAGTAGAAAGCCTGGAATCATGGCGACCGTGGATCCATTTTTTTCAAAACATACTCTATAAAAATATATATAACTCATGCATTTTGATTATTTTTACTTGAAAAAAATCACAGGTGTACTTCAAATACCAATAGACGTGTGTGCAAAATCCCAATGCAAAAGGCGTGATAGCATTTCCGAAAAAATTCCTAAAAATTCGGGAAAATACAGCCTCGAAAATAAGAATGTCCTCTTGAACGCTTTTTTCTCAAAACAACTTTTCGCCAGCTGGTTGGTTAAGAAAAAAGAATATGGAACTGATCAACTTGAAATTGTAACTACAGGTTAAGAAATAGTATTTTTATCGTTCGATCTGTAGCCCGTCTATAGACTATATTTTTTGTTTAATTACTAAACGCTTACTTTGAATTACGTATTTGGATAAGCCATGACCTTCAAATGACCTTGAACGAAGAAAAATTTACGAAAATACCCTGGAGTAAATAAAAATCAAATGTGCAGTGATTAACCTAGTGTGACGCTTTTCCGTTCAAGGTAATTTGACATTGGTGTTACATTTAAAATAGAAAATGGGTGAAATTTTATCTGAGGAGCGTACGGAAATTCCATATCGTTTAGTTGATTAAAATTGTTTACTCACCTCAGCTTTTTTCACAACATCTGTTTCATTATGCTGTTTCAACACACGTCCCATGGAATGATCTTAAAAAAAACCAAACACATGAGAAAATGGATGGTGAGCGGAAAATGAATTGTAAACGCGAAGCGTTCGCTTACCATCAGCGTTTACAGACTGAGTAGATCTAGTGGGGCTAATTAAGGGCGAGCTTGTTTTAACATTAAAGTCCATACTCGTCAACGAAAAGGTATCGCTTTCACAACCATCGGAGCCATTTTTTGGTATAGGAGAAAGTAAACCCTTCTTCAATTCCGTCCAAGTGTTGTCCATGACGCGTCTGTTCAAGAGCGGAGTTGCGTCTTGCTTCAAACCTGTTAAAACGCAACTGTTACATCGCATTCTCTGCGTCCATACTAACTCTTAGCACTCGAATGGCGACTTTAAATCGTCACAATAAAAATTGCTGCACTATTATTTAAAACAATTTTTACGTCGCTATATCTGATAAATTGATTAAAAGGATATAGATAAATAAAATGGTCAAAAGTGCCCTGAAACCAAAATGACTTGGTCGCACCATTAGATATGCCCCGCAAAGAAAACCGTGCGTGGCAAGTTTCAAGTCGATACCCCTACCACAAGAGAAGGTATAGGGTGAACACGGTTTTAATGAATTAAGCTCTATTTCTTCTGTTTTGCTCAACAAAAAATTATGAAAAAATTCACGAAAATTTTATCTAACAGCATACGCGAGTGTGAATTTTTTCCGAATTTTTTACTGCAAAATTGATTTTTAAAAAGTTTCAGGAACTTGAAAATGCTGATTTTATATTGGAGACGGTCACATATATATTATTATGATCAGGGACTTCCTGATTTCTCAAAAAAAAAAAACATTTTGAAGATTTAACAGTAGACTCTTGCCAGCACCATTCTCATTTAAAAGAAGAAAGCGTTACTCACTCTCTTCCTGCATCCGTACGATCTGATGCAGCTGTTCAATGTTCATCGGCTGCACAGTGTACGAATTGTGGCTGCTGTCGGAGCACGTGCTCAACCTATCGTCGAGGTCAGGCGCGCTGTGTGCACTCTGTGTGCTCTCTATGCTCTCGGTGGAGCCGCCAGCACCCATAATTTGCAATTCTGTATTCAGTTCCAGAAGTCGTTGCTCGGAACCGCTCTTTATTTTGCCCAAAGCGTACAATTTATTCGTCACAGTTTTCTCAACGATATTTGGCTGCGAGCCCTTCATGTAGCCGACACCAGTCGCGTTCGGGCATCCCGTCTTGCCTACGATCTTCAAGGAACTGGATACGAGATTCGGATTCGATTTCTGCAGGAACTGTGGCAGCTTCGAGAGCATCCGGGGGATATGTTGTTGCTGTTTCTTCTTTTGCAGCTTCAGGAGCGGCTTCGTGAACGTGGCGTCCACGTTCTCCAAGTACTCCGCGTTCTCCATATCAGTCTTTCCCCCGTGAACGTTGCCCTTCTTCGTGAAAGTATAATACTTCTTGTCCTGCGCGTTCGGGGCACAGACGCCCGCGTCACTCGACATCTCGATCTGAGCCTTCGGTCTCGACGGTTGCTTCTTATACGTGTTGTACATCAAAACTTTGGGTACAATGTTTTCGAGAGGACCAGAGGCCTGACTCCTCTTGATTTGCTTCTGTGCTTCCTTCTCGGCCTCTGCGGTGCTATACGTGGCATTCATAGTGCTCGACCTGTCTTTCTTGTCGTTCTCTGATCGCAGCCCGTCGTATTTATTTACAAGCGTGGAAGACAAATTGATTGTACTGTTTTTTTCTTCACCAGAGCTCAGAACCACCGTTGAGGAAATAGGCTCCGCGGTATACGTTTCGTTCATATCGAACATATCGACTTGATTGAACGTTCTGTCCGCGGGCAGGCAGTGAGTTTTGTTATTGTCTGGCTCGTCGACCATCGAGAATGTTTCATTAACATTTAGATCTTTCACGTCCTCGTGAATGCTAGCCCGTTGACTGAATGTGTGAGTTAAATTTGCCGGTACGTCCTCCGTGTCGTAATCCCCGCTGTACGAACAATCGTCTCTGGGTAACGAGGTGATAGACGAATAAAAAATTGATGGCTGAGACACGTTCATCAGTGGTTCGTTCAGTCCTGGTTCTACCAGATTGATGAACGAGTCGATCCCCTTCGAATGGGACATGTTGAAAAAAATTTCCATACTTTCTTGGCCCGATGTCGATAGTGTATCATCGGGAAGGTAATTAATGTTCGTGTTAGGCGCCACTTTTAACATAGGAGGCACGCTCTCCTCTTTACTCACAGCAGGCTCGCTTAACTGTTTGTGTAGCTGTAAGAGAAAAATTTAGATGTGCGAGGGTAGAATACATAGCTACCATTCGTCCATGAAAAGAAGACATATATCAGATAGTGGGGCGTAGGTCCGTAAAAGCTTCTATGCTCCTTCTTTTCATGGCGAATGACACATGTACACACATATATAGACTCACATCTTCTCCTATATGCGATAAGCTCGGATGGCCAGTTTTCCAGGTGTTCGATATTGGTGGCGACACAGCTTCCAAAATGGACTCAATATTAATTCTACTATTTCGTTTCTTGGGTCTCGTAAATGTCCTTGTATCGATAGATCGCCTGTTCCCTAAAGGTAGATCGTAATTTAATAATGAAGATTGAAATAGATATGCAACTAGCATTATTGAATACTATTTTCTGTACCTGGTAAAATTAGATCCGATTCACTTTTCAACCAGGCATACAAATTTTGGATCGAGGTGTCTATGCAACACTGTGGTGGTGTATACAACCTAACAAAGAAACAGAAACGCATACAAACTTGAATTTTCGAGATCTTGGTCTTTGATCACTGCAAAAATAAATCGAAAATGGTTCTGGCATTTTCCTGTGTTATTGTTGCTTTAGCAAGATTTTGTTTCCTCGAACATCGTTAGATCACATTTAAATCACTATAGAATCAACGTTGAAAATGTTGTTTTGCTCGAATACACGTAGAAAGCCTGTCCAAACCTTGGAAGGGATTATACATGATCGAAATTGTAAATGACATCCGAAGAATGCAACCGCTTACCAGCCATCAGTGTCATCGAAATCGCAGGCAGACACGTCAATGATCTCGACTTCATCGATGAGGCTCGCGTCGTTTGTATACTGCTTCGGCACGGTTTCCGTGTCCACTTTTCTCTCGGACATGTTTCGAACGTATTGTAACGTTAAACGACCGGATGAACATATATTTCACAGTTGAAGTTGGTTGAAGTGTCTCTCGCCGTCTCGACTGGCTGACGTGTTGCACATAGAAAAATAGTGTCGCGTTCTGCCGAGTCATTTACGAAAATGCAACGGGTCCCGTTTTTCCCGAAGCACCGTTCGCGGTTCAAAAGCATACGTATTTAAAATTAGCCGAACCTACGGTGAACATAACTACACGGATGCGGAGAACGTATTTACACGGATATTTTCACGTTGTTTTTCGGAGGAACCGAATCAGGCCACGGTACAAAAGAATATATATAGACGGGTCCTTTCGTCGTGTTTTGTTTAACCGCATTTTCGACTTTCCCTTTGCAGAAAACACTTCCTTTTCCACGGTTTAGTCACGTTTGTTGTTTAATTTTTCGTATTCACATCGGGAGCGTGTTCGGCCAATGGCACGCTCGCAAATCTAGGAAATTTGAAACCAGCGATTCGGATGTTTCGCATGAATTTGATTATTTTTATCATGATAATCAACAGAAACGAAATAATGACCCTGTACGCATAAATATTTTATTAACCGTTTTTTTATAGTAATTTTCTATACCTGGTATTTACTTTATAATGTACTATTTTTCTTTAAATATTAAACTACTCATTTCGTTCGTTTAACATAGTTTAACTGAGACCCTTGATCTATTATGCGAATAACAGGTATTTAAATATTAGTTGATGTAACTCAATTATGTAATAATACAAATTTATTAAATTACGACATCAACAATTTTAATATTTTTATATATATCGTTTATACGAAAATTATTGGAAAAAATTGGTTCGACTTGTCCATTTATTTGTTTATAACTGTTACAATCAGCAATGCCTGAAAAAGTCCCTATCGCAGCATCGCAAAGACTATGGACTTATGGACTATGCGAGGTCATATGATGGTCACATAGAGAGGATTGGATTGGATATGATAGATCATCTGCTCCATATCAAAATGGCGCAGACAATGATATCTAGGGTCGCGCTTTCGTCCATTCGAAACAGTAACCGCATAATAGCGCGAATACCTGTGCCCATAAAATATCAGCGATCATGTTTCCATACAAGTTGGGTTCTCGACGGTATGCACTTTATTCAGAAATAATTTATAATCACGTTTATTCATGACCGGATTAAGGTTAGGATCGGATCGTTCCGTAAAACTCATTTGTCCATTGAATCGCATTAGTCTCGATACGAATTAGATGATTTACAACAGCAAGTGCATGGATATATTTCATTTTCTATCCCTAACAATTCTTGACCTTTCGTTTATAGCAGAATTATGCAGATTGGTTATGCAACCATTTATTAAATATATATGTACTTGAAATGAACTTGAACGAACTGCTCGTTTTAGTCAAGGGAAAAGAGGTGTTAATGCCCTCGTTGTCACCCACCATGGAAACTGGCACGATTGTCAAATGGCTGAAGAAGGAAGGCGACAGGATCGAGGCTGGCGACGCGCTTGCTGACATTCAAACAGATAAAGCAGTCATGACAATGGAAGTCGACGATGAGAGTGTCCTTGCGAAGATAATCGTAAGATCTACGAGTAGCGTGGCGATTTACTTCTTTGCTTTCAGTGGACCTCACTATCGTATTAATTCACTAGATACCGGAAGGAACCAAGGACATCAAAGTGGGAACATTGATCGCGCTCACTGTTGAAGTAGACGAAGACTGGAAGTCTGTAGAAATGCCAGACATTGCTTCCAGTGCTCCTGCAGCTGCTCCAACTGCACCTTCCGCACCAGCTGCTGCCCCTGCTGCAACCGCAGCGGTCGAACCACCCCCTGGCCAGTATGTCTTTGCATGGAAAATAACACTAACTTTTAACAATCTGTAAAACCTTCCGTCACAGACTATGTGAATGGAGAGAGCACTGTTCCATACCAATTTAGTTAACCAACATGTTAAACTTTCCAGAACCAATGTCAGTATGCCAGCTTTGTCGCCTACAATGACTACAGGTACGATAGTGAAATGGCTCAAGAAAGAAGGGGACGAGATCAATCCGGGAGATGCGCTGGCTGAAATACAGACGGACAAAGCTGTGATGACATTCGAGTTAGAGGATGAGGCTGTGTTTGCAAAAATCCTTGTACGTTGTCAATGAAAATTGCATTGCAACTGGTAGAATTTCAGCGACAAGATTTAACGTAATCCCGTTTAACAGGCCCCTGAAGGAAGTCAAATCGAAGTGGGCCAACTGATCGCCATTACGGTTGAGAAAGGAATGGATTGGAAGAATGTCGTTGTTCCAACAGTTACGAAACCGTCCGCAGCTACTCCGGCTGCACAAGCTGCACCGACTGCTGCAGCAAGCGACAAGAAACCTGCTCCAAGCGGACAGTACGCGGACTCATTACACTTTATAATCTTAAAATAATTATACTTCCATTGTTTACATTAATGTCCATGTTATAGAGTTTACGGTTTAGCGGTGAAACGATTGTTAGAAGAATACGGACTGAGTTCGGGCTCCATCAAAGGAACTGGAAGGCCAAACAGATTGTTGAAGAGCGACGTGTTGGCGTACATTGCAGCGAATAATGTGAAGAAAGTTGCTCCAAAAGCTGGTATGCATTTTTCTATCAATGTTCAAGGTACTGTGTCATATATAATTGATATGCATGTATTATTCAATGAAACAGCTGAGTCTGTGAAAGCCGAAGGAGCTAAGAAAGAGCGTGGACCGTCTCACGTGCCCGTTGGCCAGCCTTCTGCCTACGAAGACATACCAGTTTCGAATATACGTGCTATTATCGCGAAGAGACTCGGAGAATCGAAGGTAAAAATGTTTCCCTTGATTTCCTTGATATTTCTTCGCTCAAGGTCATTCGAAGGTCGTTAAATGACATATTGAATTCGTTTTCGTTCACTTTGTTAATCGTTTTCAGAGTACTATTCCGCATTCGTACGCCTCCATCGATATCAAGCTGGACAAACTGACCGAGCTCCGTGGCGAATTGAGAGCCGACAACATCAAAGTGTCGGTGAACGATTTCATCACGAAAGCGGTTGCACATGCGTTAGTCGAATGTCCAGCGGTAAATACACTGTACCAGAACGGACAGGTCAGTGTGAAACTTTTGTGAAACCAGGTGAAGCTATGTAAAAATGTTACAACTGTAATATCTGTTAACAGATCGTACGTATGCCGCGAGTCGACGTCTCTGTAGCAGTCGCCACGGAAACAGGTCTTATCACTCCGATTGTTTTCGACACGACGGCCAAAAGCCTGTTAGAGATTTCGCATAACATCAGAGAACTAGCCGAGAAGGCTAGATCTGGTCGATTGAAGCCGGAGGAATTCCAAGGAGGAACATTCACGTAAGCTAAGGAATTCAAATACGTAATTTCTTTTCGTATGTTAATCGGACTTGATCCATTCCATAGCCTACTAAAAAAGAAACATATCTGCCAAGTTTCAGCCGGATACTGCATCTGTAGGGGTGGTTACAGGGAAAAATCGAAAAACCAGTTTTGGCCCCATTTTCCCGATTTGATCGCAACTAAAAATTCTAAACAAAATCTGACATATTTAGCATATCTAATCGCACATTCGAGAATTTTTACCGATTTTTCAGTTGCAAACTCTCTTAAAATATGAAGATCACGACAGACATCGAAAAAATGCAAATCTCATATAGCAGTTCAAAAACGACACCTACAGAATGAATTCAGCAATAAGATATTGTCATAAGCATTCTATTCAATTCTTTCAGATTTTTTGGTTTGGTGTTGCGCTGTTAAAAAAAAAATAACTGATTTTTTCGGCGACGTTTTAAAGTTACACTCATCTTTTTGTACTCTTTGAGTGTATTATGTAATGTTGAACGTTTCAATGTTCAGAGAAGCACTTTGCAAAATTTAAAAGTTCCTATAAAACAATACGCAGCAAAACTGATCACTTCCAATGTCACTTTCCAGAATTTCCAATTTGGGCATGTTCGGTATCAAGCAGTTCTCTGCCATAATCAATCCTCCACAGACGGGGATACTCGCTGTTGGCGGTGGCCATGAGGAGCTGGGTAATTGTTTTAAATATGCATTGTTAATATGGTCTGATTTTTTAAAAGAAGATACTCCAAAGTCGTAATAGTAGTCCTGACGTAGTAGGAGTGGAGTGGACAGTTATTATGACTTCAAGTATCTCAAAGTCGAGTCGAAAAGAAATTTCTTTTTTTTAATGTTTTAAATTTCGCCTACTCAATTTTATCATAAATGCGTGAAATATTAATATGTCGTTTTACAGACGCTACGCTGCGAAAGACAACGAAAATGTCAGTGACACTGTCGTACGACAGACGAGCGATCGATGAAGACCAAGCTGCAGACTTCTTAGCAGTTTTAAAAGCCATGTTAGACGATCCGTCTTTCCTTGTTGCCGGAAAAATACGCGCGCTCAGGTATTCGCAGGATTGACCTTTAATTAAATCTTCATTCTGAAACGTTTCGCGCAAAAATGGCTTGACCGTAAAAATTACAACATCCTCCGAATATTAATTTTATGTAACATAGATCTGAGGAATTCGACAATCGTCGATATAAAATTCGTTTAAGATAATCGGAATTTGATGAGAAAAGCCATTTTTTCCGAACGAACAGATCAGACGAAAAATCGTAGCTTGAAATTATTACGATATTTGCGAACTTTAATTTATAAATCCTCCGGATAATTGTGGATAATATTTTGTAACATTTCGTCCCAGAAAAAGAAACAATATATGTATACCTGTACAGAAACTGCCATGCAAAAATTCAGGGTAGCAAGTAATCTAATGGCGACATTTTTACTTGTAATATCAGTAGAAATGTTTTAGTGGAAGCGTCGAAGGACATTAGGTCCCGGAAATATAAATGAAATGATTAACAGCCTTCGAAATATGTTATAAATACAATGCAATGTGTGTGTATATATAGAACTAAAATATTTTATAACGTTATTGTTTCTTTTATATTGCCTTAGTGCCCTTTACATTTCCGCGAAACTGTTCGAAAAATCATTTTATCTGGTTTACGTTTATGTATATAGAGTACATATCAAACAGTTTTGTGCCATCTCGATTGCTATTCGAAGCAGATTAGAAGGGCTGAAAAAATTGTAAATGAAATCTGATTACAAACTGCAACAGATGTGTTCAATACAGATAATTAATTTCGTGTAAGTAGGAAACTTAATTAAAATATTTGTTATATTTATTTCGGCGAAACTGATCCCGCACTGTAGCAATTTCTGTCATGCGAAATTGTATAAATAATATCAATAGAATGTAAAAATATGGTTAATTTTCCTGATTACAAATAATGTGCATGATTAGAGGCTTCAGTGTGGCCGAACAAACATGTGGGAATAGTAAATGTACAAGATCGCTAATTTATCTTGTAAATAAAATATTTATTTGTTTAAATTGATGTGTGATGTTGTTTTAGTACATTTCTTTCCGATAGGACAAAATATAATTTTCATTCTTTCGATAACTATCCGTTGAATCATAGTTGAATTCGCCGTATTCCGCTATCACTGATAAAAGTATTGGTGTGAGGCAGTTGCCATAGAATCGCACATATTGATCTGATAAGGCACAAATATTGTGACTGTCCTATGTATAAACGATTACACATTACGATCGGTGAACGATCGATGCGTAGATAGGCATGATTATCTTACATTACAAGTTGAGAATTCCATTGTGAACAAATATCGGCCAATAAGTTAATGTCAAAATAAAATTACGTTCAAATTATACATACGATAATCATCGAAGCGGAAATTAATAATGTGAAAATGACACGGTTGATCGAATACAATTCATTAATATTATAATAGGATTTGATTTCCTATATCACAGCTGTGATTTTACTTCGTATTACTGCTCAGCACCTAAATAATTATACAATATGAAAATGCAACGATTTTTCTTTGCGGTTGGTGTCATAAAGATAAATGTTATAATATATACATCATTTAATGTATAGCATTCCGTAAAATTTGGCATTTGGTTTGAGCAGTATTATGTAATCTAAAATACAAGTATAAAAGTTTTCGAAAAGTGTATATATTGCGATATACGATAAAATCTTACAAAACTAGGCGCGTCTTTTAAAATGTTTCAAAAATGCATTCCATAATGTGCGGTATCGGAAACCATTTACAATACTCAGTTATTAATACATATACGATTGTGGTGTTGAACCGCGTAAGGTTCAACTTTCTTACTATTAATGAAACGGAAAAATGTGAAAATTTTCGCAAATGCTCTCCTTTCAATTCAGTGGTAATACACTAACGATTATATTAAAATACCAAATTTATATATAAACTGTTTGATTCGAAATATATGGCTTGATTGATTGTTTAATACGTAGAATTATACATAATCGAATAAAATGTATGGCTTGATTGATCGTTTAATACGTAGAATTATATATAGTCAAATAAAATGTGATTGAAAATTTTCCTTCGGTAAAATATTATTAGATTAATTTGTACTATAGCAAAATTGGTATTTTTAGTTCTTTTAGTGTATCGAGAACCATCGAATATGAAACAATTCATGAATAATCCCTGATAGATGCCGTGTGCATGTACCTTGCACTCTCAGTTCTTGAACAAACTAAGTACAGTGGTTATAATAAAATCGTTACATAATAAATGCAAAATAAAACTGAAAATACGATCTTGATTGTCTAGAGAAATTCCAAACTGTCTGCACATGTTTTCGTTTTCTTTCTTGAAAAAAAAAATTGATGGAACAATCCCGCAAAAAAGGCGATAATACATCGAGGTAAAATTATGAAACCTACGCGACAGATATTGCACAGAATCGTCACTAACTTACATTAATTACAACTTGACTCAAGCAACAGAACGAATCTATCGCGTCGTTACAATAAACGTAAAATGCAGAAGAAAATCAATGATTTCCATAGTAACTTCTTTGTTACTATAATTTCTGTTAATTTGGTAACGCGTTAATGCTGGCCACATACCATAAAATATGTCTAAGCGTTTGCACTGCATTCAGTTGTATTCCTTGTAACGTAAAGAATACATTTCATTGCAAATACCGTATCAGTGCAACACTGCATGCATTTGAAACAAATGCAAAACCTATGCGATCATGTACCTTCTACCTGAACAAAAAATACTCAGTAGAACGCTTTGTGAAGGATTTTCTGTGCCGCTCGGATCAGTGGCGTGAGAGTGGTCAGCTCCGCGCAGTTCTCCAAAAACGGATGGGACAGCAATTCTTCGGCTGTTGCTCTATCGTCGACCTCGACAGCCAGGCACCTTTCCAGGAAGTTTTGAAATATTGGACTCAGCGTGTCCCATCTGGGAATAGAAGGTTTACCAATCGCAGCGATCAGATATAGAGCTCTCAGAGGAGTTTCCTTCATGTACGGTGGTTCGCCTTCTATCATCTCGATCGCCATGATACCCAGGGACCAGATGTCCACCTTTTTGCCATACTGCTTCCTCGTCACCACCTCTGGCGCCATCCAGTAAGGAGTACCGACCATAGTCTGTCTTTTCTCGTCGCCATCGATGTTAGCACAAAAACCAAAGTCTGTAACTTTCACAGCACCATTCATTCCAAGAAGCACGTTATCAGACTTGATATCTCTGTGAATGATTCCCCTGGTGTGCAGAAAACTGATTGCTTTCAAGACTTCCCTGCAAACCGCAGCTATCTGCGCTTCCTTCATCACAGTCTCCATGACAACATCTGTCAGCGGCCCACCTTCCAACAACTCCATGACCACCCAGAGATGTTCGTTAACAAGGTACGCATCCAAAAAGTTGACCAGGTTTGGATGCTGAAACTCCTTTAGTACCTTGATCTCGGTCAATATGAGTTCCTTCTTTGGTTGCTTCGACAGATCTATATCCTTTATCGCCACTTTCTGGTTCACCTGCAGGTCTGTCGCGATGAATACAGTGCCCGAAGCACCGGCACCAACCTCCTTAGTCCTCTCGAAGCGCTGATTCGGGTCTCCGCTGTGGCAGATGGACCTGAGCTCTTCGTAGATCTCCTCGTCGCTCAGTCTCATCCCTGTGCTATCTGTCTTTCTCCTCAGAATAGGGCTCTCCTCGGTTTTCTCTGCTGTATGCTCCGGTAGCTGTTCATCCTCGGTTTGGTACACATGCAGGTCCTCCAAGATCTCCGTGAGAGTTTTCTGGACTCTGTCAGGGCATATTCTTGGCGTGGGCTTAGGAATTTTGTTCACCTTAGGAGGAAGTTTCGGCAGTTTCTGCTCTAGGCTGTCCGTGGAGCCCAGGGAGGTAGAGCCATCCGAGTCTCTGGCTCGACACTTCTTCGCTAGGATCTTATCGATCTCCTGGGACTCCTCCTCGATTAGGTCCTCGGTAACAAAGGGCTTGAACACTTCCTCCTCGGGTTTCCGTTTGATCGAGTAGTTGTAGAACTTGATGGCCTGTAGGGCGGCGGTCGGGTGTTCGTTCTGCTCCGATTTCGAGATCTGCGTGTTGAGCATCCTGATCCAGGACTCCGGGAGGCCCTCCAGCTGCCCTGTCTCGGCATTCTTGCTTACGTGAAATTCGTGGGAAACGTTCGTGGGCAATCCGATCTCGGTGACGACCGTGTCAAGCGCGCTAGTGTGCTTCTTCCTCGAGAACAGCTTCGTTATGCTGAGGCTCATTTTACCGCGCAACCCTGCGCCTCTCCTTGAATCGTATTCTGTGATTTCAGTTATTCTCGTGTGAAGCACGACCGCGTTAAGAGAGAAAAGCACCAGGCACCTTCTTTAAATCGCGATTCTCATCGCAACATGACTCGCTCGCACCTCTATCGCGACAGGACGTTAAACACGAACGTAGGCGTGTTACCCGTCGCTTTACGTCACTCGAATCCAGCCAACGCGGGAGATTTGAAACGATATTAACTTGTGAACAATTTGTACGCGGATTGGCAGCGGACATCACAGAATCTGTCTATAAATTCATAGTCATGCGTTGTTACATCTGGCTGACAGGATCAGCAGATTGGCAACAGATAACATAGCTGACATAACCTAATTATTTTCAGAGATGGTTTAAATGCCAGTGTATGCGCGTTGCCTATTGCACAATCGTTGAAATTTAAATGGCTGGAGCCGCAGGATTTGTTAAATACCTGTCATGACGTTTTCCTTGTCGACAACCGCTGTCGTTGACTACTGTTGACCGAAAGTCACAGTGTCGAACCGGAAAGAACTTCGCTTTAAATCTTCGCGGTGTTTTTAGGATATTGCACGGGTAAGTCATCTCATGTTGTGCACAATTAATTTTATTTATATTAAATATTTAAAAATCAGTTTGACGTCTTTTTATTGAACCAGTCACAAGATCCATTCAAATCTTAACATTTTCCCGCCGTTCTGTGATTTTGAAATACATATAAATACATTGAATAGTTGAGGGATTAAAAGATATCTAATCTTCCAGTAAATAAGTGGCAATTTTAATGGAGCAATTAATTAATTCCTACATCAATTGGTTTGGTAGTTCCAATGGTACAGAGGAATTCCCGTTTGGACGGCAAAAATTTAGTAAAATTTATCTACAAAAATCGATCACTATACTTTAACGTTTCCATTATCTATATTGTTCATTTTTGTTTCTTTAGGAACGATTAATGCATCGATCATGTACAAATTCAATTATACAGAGAGGAATTGATCTTGTGAGGATGCTTAGTAATATTCATGTATCATAAATTATTCTGTATCCCGAGTTCTATTACCTACTTTACTAAAAAATTAGATAGCAAGATGGTCAAGAATTGTTACAAATATTAACCAGGTAGACATAATAAATTTACCAGTGAATTGTGTTCGATAAATTGATTGCGCGAATATACATGTGTTAAAAGTTATTCCATATCTGGAGTTCCATTACATATTTTTACTAAAAAATTAGATGGTCAGATAGTCGAGGATGTGCTTGTCGACATAATTAGCAAAAAGAATTGTTATAAACATTAAACAGCCACAGATAGTAAATATATTAATTACATTTGCTTGATATAATATTATTTGGTAATATTTATGTATCAAAGTTACTCTGTATCTCGAGTATTATTAGCAATTTTTACTAAAAAATAAGGTGGTAGATAGTCAAGGGGATGCTTGTCGAAATCGTTGGCAAAAAGAATTGTTATAAACATTATACAACCAGAAATAATGCATTTATGAATAATTATTATCACGGTGATAGAGATCTCCCAAAATTAGTTGGGGTGGGGAGCGTTGCGCTTCGCTGCGCGCTGCGCATCACTGCTTACCTAAGCCAGCGGAGCGCGCTCAGTCAGTCAGTCGGGCCGGACCCTCCGGCAGGAGCGGATGGGCTCCGGGACCAGGAGGGTCTTCGGCTACCTTGGGCTCTCCTGCCTACCTTGGGGATGACCAGTGGTCCTCCGGAGTTTCCCTTGGCTACATCCAGCTGGGTTAGGGTGGACCATAGGTTACCCACCAGTGGCCTACCCTGGGGTTGACCAGTGGTCATCCAGAGCTGCTCTGGCCTACCCTTGCTTACCCTGAGGATGACCAGTGGTCCTCCGGAGCTACCCTTGCCTACCTTCAGCTGGCTTAAGGTGGACCAAGGATCCTCCACCAGTGGTCTACCCTTGGGTTGACCAGTGGTCATCCAGAGCTGCTCTGGCCTACCCTTGCTTATCCTGAGGATGACCAGTGGTCCTCCAGAGCTACCCTTGCCTACCTTCAGCTGGCTTAAGGTGGACCAAGGATCCTTCGCCAATGGCCTACCATTGTCTACCATGGTCCACCTTTAGCTAGCTTAGGGTAGTCCAAGGGTTATTTAAAACTTCCTTGGCCTACTTTAAGCTAGCTCGGGGCGGGCCGTGGACTCTTCAATGCTTTCTTCGTTTACCACGGGTTCTGAGCCGGTCCAGTTTCGGTATCCGGCATGCAGTCATCATGCTGATCGGATCAGAGTGGGCAATCATTGCTACAGCTTCGCATCTTCGAGTGAGTCATTTTGTCACTACCTTGTCATTATATTTGTATGTAGTAGTAGAGTAGTAGTAGAGTGTAAAAGTAGTTAGTTGCATGCATGGGCAGGCCTCGCCGCCCCAACGATCAGCCGAGATGGGAACGTCCGCGATTTGCACTAGCGTTGCGCGAAAACCACGCGTTGAATTTAGTCGATTTTGAACAGAGATTAAAGCTAACATTACGGTATAGATTGTTTAGAGCGTAGCGTTGCGAATCACAAATAGTCGCGGTTCAAAATTACATTTCGATTTGATAACTGCGCTTTTAAAGTTCATATTGTTGTTGTTTTACATATAATATAAAGTAATCGTTTTTTGGATCTCTGTTCGTTGAATTAGCGTTGCGTTGCAAAAGTTCGCGTTTGCTTTCGAGTCTTTCGACTTTTCAGGCTCCCATGCTCGAGCTGCAACGATCAACTGTGAGATGGGCACATCCGCGATTTCGAGTAGTGTTGCGAAACAAATTGTTACACGCGTTGTAATAGTATAAATTTTCAAAGTTGACAATGTCTAGTTAATGTTGCGAATAAATAGTCGTAATTTAAAGTAGTTCTAAAGATACCTGTTTAGAATTTTAGACGTTAGAGTTTTAAATTTCTTATTTAAATAGCATTTTAAATTCGATTTGTTGAATTAGCGTTGCGCATCAAAAGAATCGCGTTTGCAATAGAATCTTTCGATATTTCAGGCGCCCATGCTCCAGTTGCAACGATCAACTGTGAGATGGGTACTTCCGCAGTATCGAGTAGCGGTGCGAAACAAATTGTCGGGATGGGGCGGAAGGAGCAGACGAGGTTTTATGCCAAAGATGCTGGACAAACTGTCATTCAAAAGGACAATCATTGCAACGTCTTCGCATCTCCGAGTGAGTCATTTTGTCACTACCTTGTCGTTATACTCGTCTGTAGAAATAGAGTTGTAGTAGAATGTAAAAGTAGTTAGTTGCATGCATGGGCAGGCCTCGCCGCCCCAACGATCAGCCGAGATGGGAACGTCCGCGATTTGCACTAGCATTGCGAGAAAACCACGCGTTGCATTTAGTCCATTTTGAACAGAAATCAAAGTTAATCTTCCTTCCAATTATAATCGCTGTTTCTATCAGCGATATAGCTTGTTTAAAGTATAGCGTTGCGTAACAAATAGTCGCGATTCGTTTTGCACAAACTGTAGAGTAGTCTTTTTTGGATCTCTGTTCGTTGAATTAGCGTTGCGTTGCAAAAGTTCGCGTTTGCTTTCAAGTTTTTCGACTTTTCAGGCTCCCATGCTCGAGCTGCAACGATCAGCTGTGAGATGGGCACATCCGCGATTTCGAGTAGCGTTGTGAAACAAATATTCACACGCGTTGCACTAGAATCAATTTTTATAGCTTATTAAATGTCTAGTTAATGTTGCAAATAAATAATCGCAATTTAAAGTAGTTCTAGAGATACCAGTGTAGAATTTTAGACGTTAGAGTTTTGAATTTCTTATTGAAATACCATTTTGAATTTCGATTTGATGAATTAGTGTTGCGCATCAATGGGTCGCGTTTGCATTAGAATGTTTCGACATTTCAGGCGCCCATGCTCCAGTTGCAACAACCAACTGTGAGATAGGCACATCCGCGATTTCGAATGCCGTTGCGAAACAAATTGCCACACGCGTTGTAATAGTATCAATTTTTAAAGTTGACTTAATGTCTAGTTAATGTTGCGAATAAATGGAGGCGATTTAAAGTAGTTTTAGAGGTACTGATCTAAAATATTAGACCTCAGAGTTTTAAATTTCTTATTTAATTTGTAAGAATCGTAAAACTTAATTTGTAAAAATCATCGTTGTAAGAAAGGGAGCCGAAGTCTCCCTTCGTTCTGACAATCGGAATTATCCACAATTCGCAAAATGCTATAACTTATAAATTGTAGTATCTTGCATGTAGTGGATAATACCGAAGTAATAGCAGCACATTTAGAATTTTAGTTAATAAGTATTTAATAGTTAAATGTAAGACTTAATATTTCCTTCGTTTTGCTTTGTACCCATTTCAGCATTTCTTTTCAATTAACAATCCAAATTCAGAATTTCTATTTCAGAATACATGTACGTTCAACAAACAGCTTTCATATTAATTTTTGGATCTGTAATTGGAATCTGTTCTTGAACTTTCAAAGTTCATCTTTTCCAACTTGATATTTTTGTGTTGAAATTGACATTTTTGTGTTGAAATTGATATTTTTGTGTTGAAATTGATATTTTCGTGTTGAAATTGATATTTTTGTGTTCAAACTGATATTTTTGTGTTGAATTTGATATTTTTGTGTTGAATTTGATATTTTTGTGTTGAATTTGATATTTTTGTGTTGAATTTGATATTTTTGTGTTGAATTTGATATTTTTGTGTTGAATTTGATATTATTGTGTTGAATTTAATATTTTTGTGTTGAATTTGACATTTTTGTGTTGAATTTAATATTTTTGTGTTGAATTTAATATTTTTGTGTTGAATTTAATATTTTTGTGTTGAAATTGATATTTTTGTGTCGAAATTGATATTTTTGTGTCGAAATTGATATTTTTGTGTTGAATTTGATATTTTTGTGTTGAAATTGATATTTTTGTGTTGAAATTGACATTTTTGTGTTGAAATTGATATTTTTGTGTTGAAATTGATATTTTCGTGTTGAAATTGATATTTTTGTGTTCAAACTGATATTTTTGTGTTGAATTTGATATTTTTGTGTTGAATTTGATATTTTTGTGTTGAATTTGATATTTTTGTGTTGAATTTGATATTTTTGTGTTGAATTTGATATTTTTGTGTTGAATTTAATATTTTTGTGTTGAATTTGACATTTTTGTGTTGAATTTAATATTTTTGTGTTGAATTTAATATTTTTGTGTTGAATTTAATATTTTTGTGTTGAATTTAATATTTTTGTGTTGAAATTGATATTTTTGTGTCGAAATTGATATTTTTGTGTCGAAATTGATATTTTTGTGTTGAATTTGATATTTTTGTGTTGAAATTGATATTTTTGTGTCGAAATTGATATTTTTGTGTTGAAATTGATATTTTTGTGTTGAAACTGATATTTTTGTGTTGAATTTCATATTTTTGTGTTGAATTTGATATTTTTGTGTTGAATTTGATATTTTTGTGTTGAATTTGATATTTTTGTCTTGAATTTGTTATTTTTGTGTTGAATTTGATATTTTTGTGTTGAATTTGATATTTTTGTGTTGAATTTGATATTTTTGTCTTGAAATCGATATTCCTCTGATCGGAGTTCCCTCAGGGGCTCACTCACGGGATGGGGCCCGTGAGTGGGTACGGGGACTCGCGTCCCCGGGGCCACCCGAATCGCCTATAGGTCGTTGCGTTCTCAAATCATTAGATTTGGGTTCGATGTAGTTTCGCTTCTGTTTCGACTGGTTTTTGATTTGGTGTCGACTTTGTTTCAACTGGTTTTCGATTCTGTTTCGATTTTGGTTGTTCATCTTGCTCTTGTTGGTCAGACCGCGCTCGTGTGCGGCATTTAACGTGGCTCTCATGAGCATAGGTAGGCCGTACTCGTGTACGGGGTTCAAAATCGTATTTCATTCTGCCTTCATCGTTTTCTCTTGTATGTTGATTCTCGCCTTGTACTGTGTATAACTATAATTGGTCTGTTTCAGTTAGAATATAACAGCTCGTCATCCTCATCGTCGGACGAAGAAAACTCACCGAACGAAGACTCCGAATTACTTATAAGTTAGTTTTATTACGTGCGTTAGTTATTAAGATTGTCAATCGTCGTTGTAATTATGTCGAGTAATTATTGCCGTAACTTGTCTTTGCTCGCTCCGTTTTCCGACTCCGACACAGCCTTCTGCTGTGTCGGCCTTGCTTGCAGGATCTGAGCCGGTCCAGTTTCGGTATCCGGCGTGAAGTCATTGAGAGGGATGTCTAAGTGACTCGTTCACTCGTCTTCTGACGATCCTCTGTGTTAACGTAATCCTGGGCACGCCATGTTCTCATGTCACCCAGTAGCGCCAGAAACCGTTTGAGCGCATCTCTTTGCCATCTTTCTTGGTGATGGAGTGGCGGGTATCGGGCTGGTCGGCTCAGGACTTGTAAGCACTGAACGCGCCGCGTCACCCTTGAACCAGAGCCTTCTGCTCTGGTTCGATCTTGTTTGTCTCTTTGAAAGAATCAGAGCCTTCCGCCTGATTCGCCTTTGGCCCCTCGTGGATCGGAGACTTCTTCTCCGATTCACACTTTGCTCCGCAATAATTACTCGACATACGCTAAATGGAAAAGATGTCTTTTCCATGGAAAAGACTACTTTTCCATTTAGCGACCTGCGAACTTAGTTTCTAAGAATCGTCATTGTAAGAAAGGGAGACAGAACGAAGGGAGACTTCGTTCTGACTCCTTTTCGGGTCTCTTGTGCAGCAACCTCCTCGTGGTGAGACCTGGGCAATCGGTATTATCCACAATTCGCAAAATGCTATAATATATAAATTATAGCATTTTGCACGTAGTGGATAATATCGAGCTAATAGCTGCACATTTAGAATTTTAGTTAATAAGTATTTAATAGTTAAATGTGGGACTTAATACTTCCTTCGTTTTCCTTTGTACCAATTTCAGCATTTCTTTTCAATTAACAATCCAAATACAGAATTTCTATTTCAGAGTACATGTACCATCAACAAACATCTTCAATATTAATTTCTGTATTTGCAATTGAAATATGCTTTCGAACTTTCAAAGTTCAACTTTCCCAAATTTATATTTTTTTCTTGAAATTGATATTTCTCCGATCTGAGTTCCCTCAGGGGCTCACTCACGGGACGGGCCCGTGAGTGGGTACGGGGTGTCGCGTCCCCGGGGCAACCCGAGTCGCTTATAGATCGTTGCGTCCACAATTTATTCATTGATTTGGTTTCGAATTGGTTTCGATTTTGTTTCGATTTTGTTTCGATTTTGTTTCGATTCTGTTTCGAATTTGGTTTTGATGTGGTATCTATTCTGGTTTTGATGTGGTCTCGATTTGAGTTCTTCATCATGTTCTGGTTCGTTAGGCCGCACTCGTGTGCGGGGTTTGGAGTCATTTCTCATTTTATCTTCATCGTCATCGTTTCAACGTCTTCCTTTACTTTGATTTTTACATTGTGTTGTGACTAATATTGATTAGTTTGCTTCAGCTGGAGTACAACAGCTAATCATCTTCATCGTTGGACGAAGACTACCCGTCCAACGAAGAGGATTCATCGAACGAAGACTCCGGATTATTTATAAGTCAGTTTTATTGCCTGCGTTAGTTATTAAGATTGTAAATCGTCGTTGTAATTATGTCGAGTAATTATTGCCGTAACTTGTCTTTGCTCGCTCCGTTTTCCGACTCCGACACAGCCTTCTGCTGTGTCGGCCTTGCTTGCAGGTTCTGAGCCGGTCCAGTTTCGGTATCCGGCGTGAAGTCATTGAGAGGGATGTCTAAGTGACTCGTTCACTCGTCTTCTGACGATCCTCTGTGTTAACGTAATCCTGGGCACGCCATGTTCTCATGTCACCCAGTAGCGCCAGAAACCGTTTGAGCGCATCTCTTTGCCATCTTTCTTGGTGATGGAGTGGCGGGTATCGGGCTGGTCGGCTCAGGACTTGTAAGCACTGAACGCGTCGCGTCACCCTTGAACCAGAGCCTTCTGCTCTGGTTCGATCTTGTTTATCTCTTTGAAAGAATCAGAGCCTTCCGCCTGATTCGCCTTTGGTCCCTAGTGGATCGGAGACTTCTTCTCCGATTCACACTTTGCCCCGCAATAATTACTCGACATACGCTACATGGAAAAAAAGTCTTTTCCATGAAAAAGACTACTTTTCCATTTAGCGACCTGCGAAACTTAGTGTCTAAGAATCTTCGTTGTAAGAAAGGGAGACAGAACGAAGGGAGACTTCGTTCTGACTCCTTTTCGGGTCTCTTGTGCAGCAACCTCCTCGTGGTGAGACCCGGGCAATCGATATTATCCACAATTCACAAGATATTATAACTTATAAATTGTAGTATCTTGCATGTAGTGGATAATATCGAGCTAATAGCTGCACATTTAGAATTTTCGTTAATAAGTATTTTATAGTAGAATGTAAGACTTAATACTTTCGTCGGATTCCTATGTCCCAGCTTCAGCATTTCTTTTCAATTAACAATCCAAATACGGAGTTTTTATTTCAGAATACATGTACGTTCAACTAACACCCTCAATATTAATTTTTGGATTTCCAATTGAAATCTTCTGTTGAACGTTCAAAGTTGAACTTTCCTCAATTGATATTTTTGTCTAGAAATTGATACTCCTCCGATCGGAGTTCCCTCGTGGCCGCACTCACGGGATGGGGTCCGTGAGTGGGTACGGGGTGTCGCATCCCCGGGGCAACCCAAATCGCTTACAGGTCGTTGTGTCCACAAATCATTAGATTTGAGCTCAATGTGGTTTCGATTTTGTTTCGATTTGGTGTTGATTTGATTTCGACTGGTTTTCGATTTAGTTTTGATTTGGGTTCTTCATTTTGCTCTTGTTGGTCAGGCCGCACTCGTGTGCGGAGTTAGCTTCGCTCTCGTGAGCGGTTGTTAGATTTGCACTCCTGTGCGAGATGGAGATTGTAGGCTCTGATGCAGGACAAAGATGATGTAGGTTCTGAGATGTGCGTTACCTATTGCATATTGATTCGTTATGAAAACATTATTTTATATTCGAATTAAACAATTGGTTGAAACTATAATTCTGATCTATGCCATAGCGGGTGTAAAAAAAGAGGTAGGTCCTGATCCAGGCTTAAAAGTAAAAAGTTGGCACGACAAAACCCCAGGCGTGAGCATTCCCATTCTTCTCAGATATATATATATATATATATATATATATATATATATATATATATATACAGGGTGGCCCACATAACTCTGAACAGTTCAATATCTCGAAAACTATGCCATCGATTTTAAAGTTCTTAGTCTTAAATTGCATGGAACTGAAGGGCCTTTCTGACTACATAAACGTGAAGTGGCCTCCCTCCCCCTTTAACGGGGGATCTAATCTAAATATGTAACATTTTATAGGGGGTTCCATTTAAAATTACAAAGGTACCTCCCCTCCCCCGTTAAAGGGGAAGGGAGGCCACTTCACGTTTATGTAGTCAGAAAGGCCCTTCAGTTCCATGCAATTTAAGGCTAAGAACTTTAAAATCGATGGCATAGTTTTCGAGATATTGAGCTGTTCAGAGTTATGTGGGCCACCCTGTGTGTATATATATATATATATATATATATATATATATATATATATATATATATATATATATATATATATATATATATATATATATATATATATGCGAAGATAGCGGTTGGGGATGCCCCCTTAGATTGGTTCGATCATTTCGGACGAATCGAATGATTCCGAGGAATTATCTCGTGTTCCCTCAAACGAGCATTCCATCAACATTTTTTGACCTTTCACTGAATCGGAACGGGATCGTTTGTCAGCGTCTGTGCAATTTCTGGAACAGACTGTTGGAAATAATGTTATCTGTAAATACGTCACAATGAACAACTTTTGCCACTAGATTCCCGGCAATCGTCGTCTGCCGCATCATTCCGGCGATAATGAAACGATGACGAAAATAGATGCTCCTCGTTCTCTCACCCTTTTCTCACAAAGTCAATTCTATCGGCAGATAAAGTGGAACGTGTAGACCATAACCTAAAACTGTTGCAGCTATAGATAACAAAATAAAAGCCTCGGTTAATCGTACGTAAATTAATTTAAACGAACAATAAAGAATAATTACGAATAATAAAGAACGCATATTTTAATTAAAACGATGGGGAATATATTGTGCTCGAGAGAAAAGAACAGTGCTGATAAGGTAGATTTGACAAGAAGAGAGTCATTACGTCACTAACATTGTGGAAATCGGATGCAACGAACCCGGAAAAAGCTGTCAATGACCTTAACACTTTTTTATTATGTTTAGGTGGATAGATTTCAAAAGGATAAAGAACACATTATATTAATTATAAGAAAACTGTTTTCTTAAATAGGTCCTGTAATTGATTCAATAAATATAATTATACAGATTCATTATTTTAGAATCCTAGAATGGCGGGAAATTGTTTGAATTTAAAAATATAACGTGAATAGTGCGATATAAAGGCGCGGAATTCAGGTTTAAATATTTCAATAAAGTGATATACAGCATGAAAACCACATCAAATTACGATTATGTATAATTATTATTTTCAAATTCTTAAACGAAATAGATTATTTATATAAACTATAACAGACACATGATATCATAATTATTTTTAATGCAATTGCGATACTATAATTACTATAAAAAACTACAAACTAGTTAGTTAACTATTCGATAACTCTAATGTCAACGATAATTATTCTCACGTAATCTACACCAATGTAGAATTTCAAGAATGATTTTTATATCTCTTGTAATGCTTGCAAGATAAATAGACGAATCTCATCTTTAGAAAGGTTTCCTTTTTAAATTAAATAATAATAAAGGAGATTAAAAATGGAAATTAGGAGATTAACAATAGAAATATAGAGAATATAAAATATGGAGAATATAAAATATGGAGAATGTAAAATATGGAGAATGTAAAATATGGAGAATATAAAATATGGAGAATGTAAAATATGGAGAATGTAAAATATGGAGAATATAAAATATGGAGAATATAAAATATGGAGAATGTAAAATATGGAGAATGTAAAATATGGAGAATATAAAATATGGAGAATGTAAAATATGGAGAATGTAAAATATGGAGAATAGAAAATATGGAGAATATAAAATATGGAGAATATAAAATATAGAGAATATAAAATATGCAGAATGTAAAATATGGGGAATATAAAATATGGAGAATACAAAATATGGAGAATATAAAATATGCAGAATGTAAAATATGGAGAATACAAAATATGGAGAATATAAAATATGCAGAATGTAAAATATGGAGAATACAAAATATGGAGAATATAAAATATAAAATCTATAGAATGTACTATAATAAAATATCTAGAAAAATCCGCATCCCCGTGCAGATTTGTCACTACAACTTTTGGTGTTTCCATTTCGATTTCGAGCCGAGTTGCGAAACATCTGTTGAATCTGCACACTGTTTACAATTACACGCGATTGTTTCAGCCATTCTGTACAGGCTGTTCCCAATGTCATGCTCGCGATACGTTAACTGCCATCATATATCCACCAACGGAAAACATGTTTTTACTGCTAAAATTCGACGCGGCAGAATAATTCCATTCGTCAGATGACTCTCATTGTTGAGAAAGATTTCAACAGTTCGCTTTGTTTCTTGACCTAGAACGGACCACCGCGTTGTTCGATAATTATTTTTCAGTCGAACCATCGAATGAAAAAATGCTTTCATTTACGTATGCAATTTACGTACATTCGGATACGTACGAAAATATTTTTGCGAGCAAGTATAGCCGTCGAAACGAATTCAATAATAGTTAGTTCTCCAATAGTTTCGCAACCGGAGATAACGGCATCGACAAACAGATGGCATTTGCGGATTTTTCTGCATGATCAAAATTTTTCTGAAGCATTTCAATGAAACGGCAAATTTAAATAAATAAATAGAAATTCATAAATCGGTCTGTTGATTTGAATTAATCGAAGTGTATCTACATAAAAGCTTATACTGATTCATATGTATACTTGAAATAAAAGTAAGCTAAATAAACTCAGAAGGGTTTGAACAGATTAATAATAAAAAAAAAAGTATACTTGAAATAATACTGTTATACAAAATATGTAATAATTTAATGTACCATATTTAGATAAGTATATTTGAAATAAAAGTAAAATAGTATACTTGAAATAATACTGTTATACACAATTATAACAAATGTAACACAGTTGTAACAATTGTAATACAGTTTAGGAAATACTCTCCCAAAATATATTTATTTTATTATAGTTATATTATATGATATAGTTACATATGTTAAATATGGTGCATATATAAATATTACATATGTACTATACTTAATATACATGTGTAACTATATCATATAATTTAACTATAATAAAATAAATATATCTTGTGGGAGTATTTCCTAAACTGTGTTACAATAGATTAATTTTCGATAATTATTTCATACCTTCGTATTAATGACAATACTATTTGGAACATTTATTTGATTTTACAATGTACGTAATATGTATTTGTGAACAAGAAATTGCAATTTTTCGCGACTAGTATACTCGTCCTTGAACACAACAATTGTCATCTCTCCACGACAAGTATACACATCATTAAAAAATAAATTCGTGGTCTATGACGAGTATACTCGTCACGCCGGTTTTCTATCTCACGCATTTATTTTTTGTCATGAACGCGTAGTCTAGGAAAAACATTTAAATCGCCGATAACGTTTTATCAAGCAATGGCCGCATAGGTCAGCAACATTTTTGTGCGATTGAACGAGCATCGGGGATACTTCAGTTTTGAAGTTTCTCGCTCGCGACACTTCACTTTATCATTCGTTTTGAATGAAAATTCAACGATTTTGCTCAGTAGAATTTTTTTTCATAATTATTTCGTAGTATCTTCTAGTTCGCCGCACCAGATAAATATTTATGCGATAGTTCGGCGAGATAATTGGCGAATCAAGGAACGTCCGACGATTCTGTGAACAACAACGCGTGGTGCTGTCCTTTCTTATCGCGAGAAGAAACCCCGCTATCAACATGTTTTCAACTCCCTGCCTCCCTCCGGAGCGTTATCCCCCACGCCATAATTTTTCCTCCCCTTTCCTGGATCGTTCGGCAAACGAGCATGAGTTTCATCTACGGGGTGTCTGTACAGTTTCTCTGCTTGAAAGAGAATTCTATTCATTTTGGAAAATAAGAAACGTATTACGTAGGTAATATTTTATGGAAGTGGTACTTAAATATTTAATTGTTGATCGTAGCACAAGGAACATTTGTTTCAATCGATTATGTTGCGTCCACGATGAAAAGTACATTATTGAAATATACGTTACATTAAATGTGTGATGGTTTCGGCGCACAGGTTCGATCAGTGATACAAAAATAGCAGTTTTGCAAATTAATCTATTAGGAATTACCACATCATAAGTTACATTGAATGTTTACTACAGTTAAATTATGTTAGAGACGCAAAAAAATCTCTCGCTTGAGAATGATCCACATCTGGATCGAAACGTCGAGTTTTTAATTTGCAAAACTGCTATTTTTGTATCACTGATCGAACCTGTGCGCCGAAACCATCACACATTTATTATAAAATTTCGATCGAGAAACACATCAAATTTATATACTTTACATTAGCGGACAAAAGTTCGAGACCACTCTTTAACCCTTTGCGCTCCGAAGTATTTTAATTCCATAACCAAACTTTTTTTTTCGATCAAGAATATTTCCATTCTATATGATTTTTATCATTTTGAAGAAATGGAACTGATATAATACTTCATAGAATAGTTAAATGTTTGGTAACGAATTTATTGAATATCAATTTAATAATGTAAACAATATTTTGAATAATGGTATAGTAATTTTTAGTGGTGCCTCAGAGTCACCGCTGGAGTGCTAAGGGTTAAAAACGAATAACTTTTTTAAAGTTGGTCCAAATGACGAATGTGTTTTTTTGTTTTGCTAAAAAGATTAGTCTACCAGATAATATGTAGAAAAACTTTTTTAAAAATTGCTATTGGTTGGAGTTGCGATGCAAAAATGTGAAAGTCATGATTTTTAACTTTTTTATCTGGGCCTATACGAAAATTTAAAACATATATTTTGTACATCTAAGCAAGTTGTATACATAAAACAAGGTTTCATCGAAATAGGCACTGAAAGATGTAAAAATCTTTGAATTTCGGGCTTAAATCGCATTTTCTTACAATTTTTGCCATTGTTAATTATTTATGGTTCGTAGGAACCTTAATCGATTTCTTTGAAACTTCGTGAAATTAAATTTTTATTGCGGGCGCAGATAAAAAAGTTAGAAATCGTTAACTTTACTTTTTTCTTCCCAATTTCGACCAATAGCAATTTTCGGAAAGTTTTCTTTAGACATTATCTAGTAAACTAATCCTTCTAACACCTAAAAAAAGAACTTTAGTCATTAGGATCAATTTTAAAAAAGTTATTCATTTTTAAAGGGTGGTCTCAAATCTTTGTCCGCTACTGTATAAACAAATGAATATAGTTACAAACTTAAAAATTGTCACAGTTCCTTATTCTATCATTGAATACATTACGGAATCATTGCAAATTCAAATATTCTCTATGAATTTTACAAAGCCAACTATATTGAACATTATTTTCATATTTTTATATCATATGGTTTTGTGTACAGTGTGCAATATCAAATTTATTGTATGAACTGGCAAACTTAATGAATTCATGTTTCACGAGCTCTTCTCTCTGCGCACGCCATTTTCCCTGGCAAGACGCCATCTTTACGGTTCCGCTTATTTCACTATGTTTATCCACTTTATGACGTTTATTCGCTTTGATTGCATTCTCTAACATTGTGTTCTTCAAATTCTTTAGTTGTGTGACGATAAAGAGCCAAATTTGTAAACAAACTGCAGATTTCTAAACAAACAATTTTCTTCATCAAATGCAACAAAACAAAAATTAAATAAAGCTTCATTTCTGCCTTTAATATATAGGGTACGACCGAATAACATGTACAAGCGCGTAACATGTATTAATTAAAAATAATAACAGTTTTCAGGAAAATCGAATTTCAAGATCCGCCGGGCTCGCGTGCTTTAGTATATGCAGGAAGTAGAATTGGTTGGTCGTGATCAGACGCGTTAGACGGTTACTATGTCATAGTACGCGTATTCGCTGCATTTGCAAAACTCAATTTTCTCGAAAACGAGGCGCCAAACGAAGAAACTTTATTCCTTTTCTTCGATTTATTTTTACATGTAGAATCATCCTCTGCTGTATGTATAAAAATATCGCTACTCTACATCTTCTTTAAATAAAAGTATTTAAAACACTGTTTCCAGTAGTTTTGATTTAAAATGTATCCAGCTTTTGCTGTATGTAGTTTTTTGATTAAAGTTGTTGTAATAACCATTTATGAAGCTATACCTATATTAATCATTTCAATATTGTATTTATTTATGTATTTATCAATCTATTTACCAATGTATTTATCAATCTATTTACCAATGCATTTATTAATGTATTTATTAATCTATTTATTAATGTATTTATTAATCTATTTATTAATGTATTTATTAATCTATTTATTAATGGATTTATTAATCTATTTATTAATGTATTTATTAATGTAATTATTCATGCATGTATTAGTGCATTTATAAATATAGATATACACTGTAAAGATCATATAAAATTTAAAAATGTAAAATTCCCGGCGTCTTAAAATCCTAGAATGGCGGGAAAAGATTTGAATTTTAAGAACTCGCTTCGCTGCGTAAGTTAGTATAATAAGTAGGCTATGGAATTTATGCATTTATGACAAACATCGGACGGTCAAATTTAATACAGTAAAAACATTAGAAGAATTTAAGAATAGAGTTAGTTGTCTTTTTTTCTTACCATCGACAGATAATGTTTTTGGTAATTACTGTAGAATTAGTGTAAGTTGGAAACATTCCAAGCACTGAGTGTACGATTAAAGATCCCACCACTCTCCTATTCCCCGGCGAAGAGAGGGGACGCTTTACCCCTCTCTCATAAACAAAATATTAACCGATGGTTAATGCAAACACATTATTCGAGAGTGCGCACCGGAACGGATACATTGTGTTTCGCGTGATCGACTACCGTAATTGAACAATCGTTGAATCCACTGTTCGCCGTTTCGACGATATTAATTTGTGCCACCTGTGACCAGCACCAGAGGACTGTTCCATCGAATCATTCGATCCGTGCAAGAGGGACGATCGTTCGAGCTTGCAAAGGAATTTTCACGTAATGAGCTTTGTGCGCCCTTCGAGGATCATTCTGATTGCTCCATTAGTAGTTGTTTTTCTAATTATATCGATAATTAGCCCATAATCGGCCGATCGCTTTTCAACATGGTGCACATACGGCCGCAGGTAAGTCCCATTCATTTAGAACTTAGAATCTTGTCAAACTTTGCAATTACACGAAGTGTTAATAGTGATTTAATTTATTTTATATTTTAATTGAATATATCGGTTATATTAAATTAATTTTATATATATTAATATATTTAATTTAATATATTAACGCTGATTTAACAAATAACGAATTTTTGGCTCCATAAATTTGTTATAAGCTTGGTTACATGTGATCTTTGGGAATTTTTTAATCGAAAACTGTGAGACTTTGTTCAGAAAGTTGTCTGTTGTTTAAAATGGTATATTAGGGAGTATGTCTTATAGTTTTTTAATGAAAAATGTGTAAACAGTTACAAAGTTGTGGCTGATTTATCGCAGCCCGTCTCAAAATGGCGGTAGCCGTTGCCACTAACATAAGTGCTGGTCCGTTTGAAATTCAAAATCCAATAAAATTTTTATTAGAATGTACTGTATTATTCAGTGCATGAACAGAAGATTACATTATTTGTTGTGTATATTGTTTATCTGGTTTGAAACAAGCTATTTTATGGTTAGAAATTGCAGCCATACCTTAGAATGTCCGCCATCTTGTTTCAAAGCAATTTATCGATAAGTCCGCTATAACTTTCTAATTGTTAAATATTTTTAAATGAAAAAATTATAAGATATTCTTTAAAATGTACTTTTTTGAACGTAAAAACATTTTCCGAATTAAGTCTTTCTGGTTTCGAGAAAAAAATTCTGGAAGATCGAATGGAGAAGATTGAAAATTATCTAACGGAAAGAACGTAAAGTATCGTATTTGCGTAATTCAGTTTTTTCGTAGAACGTGGCCAATTATCTCGGCTCTCTCTCTCTCTCCCTCTCTCCCTCACTCCGTTCCGCTCTCCCCTTCTCTCTTTCTCTGCAATGATGCAATATTCTTATTTATGCTTACCATTTGCGATTAACACATCGCCCGTCAAACAATCAAAGGGTTTTGCATCATCCAGGAGTTTCAAACAATGTTTAAGTGTTCCTAATATTATAAAAAATATGCTATTGTACCCGAGAGAGTTTACAGAATCATTCTATGTAATAATTTTGCATACAGCTGTTACAATTGTGGTGGAAAAAATTCATAAAGTTAAACATTTTCCGAGAATATTGATAGGTTAAAAGCGTCTGACTCTTTTGAAACATTTTTTAAACATATTCACATGTTTATAATGTTAAAGAAAAAAATACCATTGTATCCGGGAGAGTCTACAGAATCATTCTATGTAAGATACGTTCGCCTAACGTTTACGGTTCAGTCGTAAAAAATTCATAAAGCTGAAAGGTATCAGAGAAAATGTACAGGTTGAAGGCGTCTCGCTCTTTTAAAATATTTTTTAAACATATTCAAATGTTTATAATGTCAATGTAAAAAAATACTATTATATTCAAGAGAGTCTACAGAATCATTCTATGTAAGAAGCATTACATAGCTTTTATGATTGATGCAGGAAAAATTGTAATAGGTGAAGATTAAAATAATATACAATAACGTCACCTGTTTTTATTTGATAGAATATTAAAGCATGGTTATTATATGCTATTATTGTTAATTGAAATGTGGAGTGAAAAAATTGAATATTCCCAAGGTGTTTCCCGGCTCGAAAAAATATGAAAAATCGCGTTGACTTTGAAAATTTTCCAGCATGAGACCAAAATAGCAGCAAAGCCACGTGCTCGAACTTTGTTTTGTTCACTGTTGATAATTAAAACGCCAGCGTGAGAGGGGCAGAGAGAAAAGAGTTTTTGATTTTTTATTGTCAACTCTGTTACACATCATTTCATTGACCTAACATTATCTTTGCTTCCGTAAGCAGGTTATCGTAATCGGTAATTAATGATAGAGCACTTGTCTCGTTAATCTTTTTAGCGACGTCTAATGGTTCGCGATTTTGCTTGCTTGATTTGAAAACTTGATGTTTCTTCCAATAACAGTCTTATCACTTTGCTAGTTAATAATTCCGTTTCTCCACGAGCCTTAACAATCATTTTGATTCTAATAATAATGACACTGTATAATTCCAATTTGCGTTTCGAGATCCAATGTTTTTATACATTTTGAGGCGTTGAACATGCATATCAAAATCGGTTTTTTTTCCGTCAGTCTTAGTATTTGAGAAATTTAATTTCATATAAAGAAAGTCGATTTAAAAATTTTGCATTTCAATGGAAAAATTTTATTTTGTTGATCAAGAATTAAATGTGTAACTTTTTTACGGTTTTCCATAGAGGAAGATCTGCTTTATTGTGTGGTATAATTTGTTTTTATTTTTAAATCAGACCATGAACTTTTGAAAATAAATTAAAAAATGTCCGAGAAAATTGGTGCAGTATAGACGTCTCGTCCTCTTTCAATATTGTTTAAATATGCAATTATATTGAGAAGAGTCTAGAGAATCGTTCTACGTAAGGTACATTCGTCTAATGTTTACAATTAAAGCAGAAGAAATTGTTAAACTGAAAATAGATCCGAGAATGTTGTTAGGTTAAACGCGTCTTTCTCTGTTGAAACATTTTTTAAACATATTCAAATGTTTATAATCTCAATATAAAAAATACTATTATATTCAAGAGAGTCTACAGAATCATTCTACGCAAAATACACTTGCTCGAGATTTAGAATTAAATCAGAATAAATTTTCAAAGTTGCAAATTCGCTACGAAATCACAGACTGTAAAACAATGATTTTCAGACTCACATTTAATGCGACAAATTTTACAAGAAAAATGGAAAGGTTTCAATTCACGGAACATGCAATAATGTACAAAGTCAAGTCATTTTACAAACTGCAAACGAATTGTGCAACAGAATGATTATGCAAGTGTCACAGAATCTTTGCATCATCGATTGAGTGTCAGGACGGATACCGATTAGCAGATAATTTTCTTATGTGGATACAGAAAAATCATTAAATAACGCACATCATTTCCACAGATTCTGTCCTGTGGCAACTTGTTAAACCAATTCCAATCGAACGTGAAATGCAGCTCGTACTTGCAAATCAGGGACAAACAAGTGATACAACCGGAACGTTCCTTCAAGGTACTACATTTTTAAAAGGACTTATTTCTAAATGTTTTTCACTGTATCAACATATTTTTAATGTTTTTCTATTCTTGCATTTGTAGTATGCGGATTTATCAGTCCGTCTTGCAGGACCGCAACAATTACAGCCAAAACCTAACGTCAGTGCTTTGACATTTGGCAAATATTTCACGGACCATATGCTGAAGATATTCTACCATGAGGCGTTAGGTGGATGGCAAATGCCGGAGATCACGCCTCTTGAAAATCTAGTCCTTCATCCTGCTTCGAAAGTGCTGCATTATGCGATAGAGGTACGTGCACATTGCAATTCAAGAGTACGTTGCACCTTTGCAACGAAAATTAAGTTATAAATTGGACCGAGGATCTTTATTCACAGTAAATATTCTCTGCGTCAATTGCAAAATTCAACGTGAAATGTACAAGCTCAATAAAAAATTGTTTCGTTTTTTAATAATCGTAGTAATCATCCAAAGTGATGCATTATGCGATAGAGGTACGCGCAAGTTGCAATATAATTTTTGACAGTGCTATAGGACCTATATTGATCGATTTATTAATTAGATTGAGGATCTTTGAGCAAGCTAAACATTTTCTGCAATACTTCAGCCATTCTGCAAGAGCTGCTAGCTCAATAAACACTCGTTTCGTCTTACAATAATCACAAGTTGCGAACGATTGTAGACTTATTTTAGTGTAATGAATTTTTACAAATTTCATTTTACTTAGAAGTTTACGGTCTATAAGGTGTACATGATGAATTTGTTAATTATTTTTATGTATAAAGCGAATTAATATAATAAATTGCGTACGCATAGCGAAGCGAGCGACCCCATAAAGATGGCGTCTTGGCAGCGAGAAAAATGGCGCGTACAAACAGTTCAATACATTCTACATCGATCCATCTAAATATTAGATACTATTTAAATTCTAAATAGTATCATACAAATCAGTAAGGATATAAAAAAAAATTTCCATGAAGAATGGAACCAGAGTGCTGGGGTAACGGAATAGTTAATTAGTTACAGCGTTAAATTATATCCTCACTGATTTGTATAATACTATTGAGACACTATTTAGATTCTAAATAGTATTATACAAATCAGTAAGAATATAATTTAACGCTGTAACTAATTAACAATTCCGTTATCCCAACACTCAGGTTCCATTCTTCATGGAAAATTTTTTTAATTCGAGCGTTCAACGTCTCTGTGAACAATAAACAATTTTGTTGAAATTAGCATAGAATTAAAGATAGAGATATGCTCCCTAAACAACAGGGGGCACCGAACACAAAGCAAATAATAAATATGCAGATGTTTTTACGATTGTTTTATTTTTTCCAACGTGAAAGTTATTTAGTTGGGGTTAGGGGCCCCGAAATTCTACTTTGCACAGACGTGCAGACATCATCGGTTCTGATAACAATCGAGGTTCCACAACATCGTGAATTAAACAATTAAATACGATGCAATAGACGTATGTGTTAGGTCTCATTTTAATCACAAAAAGGTCCCAAATATGTCTAATAAAAGTCTAATAAAAAAATAATTAGGATATTTCATGTTACTTTTCCCGTTGTCCTCGACGCTCGGTGCACGGTGCGCTACGATTTTTCGAAAACAGGAAGTTGATAGTGGTAAATATTATTCTCAACAGTCTTATAATCCACAATTTGAAAACAACTTAACTTGTTTATGTCTTTCCGATCGATACTCGTAATCGCTAGACTCTGTATTTTCCACATTTTATGCAAAACAGCGAACAGATACGAAGAACTCGAGAATCTAACGATGGATACCTATAAATGTGTATTTAGCTTCTATCCCCTGTAATTAATGCACGAAAATTTGATTTCGCATAAACATCCATACTCTTATACTCACGAACGCTTGTAAAACATTAACAAATAAAACGGCGACCTGTTTCTCGTTCATCGGTTCGGATAATCGAGGTTCCACAATATCGTGGATCAAACAACCAACTACGATCCAAACTGTATCATGTTGGGTGTCATGTTAATCAGAAAAATATGACGAACATGCTCGTAAAATTGTCACATAAAAATAATAAAACATAAATGATTTCTGACGGATTCGACACTCATAGAATCTAACACTTCGAGAGCGCTGTTGCGAATGAAATCGTGTAGGATGAAATTCGAGTGACCTAAGCGAAACGAACGCGTTTTGTTGCAGTTGTTCGAGGGCCTGAAAGCCTACAGAGGAGTGGACGGGAAGATCAGGTTGTTCAGGCCGGATTTGAACATGGACAGAATGAACAGTTCAGCGGCGAGGACCGGGCTGCCGACGTTTCTCGGCGACGAGCTGATCAAGTGTTGCTGCCGATTGATTAGTATAGACCAGGAATGGGTTCCTCATTCCACAGCCTCCAGTTTGTACATACGGCCGACTCTCATAGGTATAGACGTAAGTAGCAAAACTTTCTTCAGCCGGGATAATATGAAAAATCAATTCGGAACAAAGGTCGCGGGTATCGACTATCTGTGTTCGACGGCGTACGTCACGTATTTATTCTATTCTGTTTAATCGTGCTCTTTCACAACGATAGCAGAGAATATGTATAATCGTGTCACTTATGTCACAGATGTCATTCAAACAGAAACAGGAAAGTAATCGGCTGCGGTTTCCCAATACTAGCCACACGATAATATAACCCCGATAAACAGGGACGTGTGATGCTCTTTTGTTGGGGCAGGGCCAAAAGATATTCTACACAACAATAACGTATGAATGTAGATCTGTAAATCCCGAGGAGTCGCTCTTGCATTATGATTGATGCAGAAGCGTTGCAGTATACTGCGTTAGATAAAAACCGACAAACAAAAAAAAAACCGATGATGAAAACTGGCCAACGATTGGCTCAGAATAAAACAGTTCTAAACAGTCCGAGTGAAACATATTGTTTAAACATCTCTATATGTTTGTAATGATACGGAAAAATGTACTGTTGTATTTAGGGGAGTTTACAGAATCATTCTAGGTAAAAATCATTTATACAGGGCGTTTCGTCTAAAACAGGACACCTAAAGATCTCCTCTACCTCTGAAAATACAAAAAATGTTTCTAACGTAATCTAAACGGTTTCAAAAGACGAATCAGATAGGAGAATCGTTTTTTATAAATTGTAATTTTTTAATAATTTTTTCAAGGTCACTCGTGCTTTTTTACATTTTTTGTTGTTTGTTGAATTTCTGTTAACGTTGAAATCTGAAATGTCGCTGAAAGTACGTTCTGCATTAATTAGCGAATTTTAGAGTTCACGGTCATTTCAAGGTCGTGCTACTAAACATGGCTGAATGCACTATAATGTTTGCTATAACATACAACAACAAAAATTGTGTGTATATATGTAAAAAAACACGAGTGACCTTGAAAAAAACGATTAAAAAATTACAATTTATAAAAAACGATTCTTCCATCTGATTTGTCTTTTGAAACCATTTAGATTACGTTGGAAACATTTTTTGTATTTTCAGAGGTACAGGAGATATTTAGGTGTCCTGTTTTAGACGAAACACCCTGTATAGCTTGCGCTTAAGCAGAAAATATTCTTAAAGAATAATATCCGATCAAATGGTTAAACGTTTCTAATATTGTAACAAATATACCGTTCTATTTGGGAGAATTCACAGAATCGTCTTAGGTAAAAATGTTTTATTACAGCTCTCACGCTTTAAGCAGAATGAATACTTGTGAAACTTTCAGATTAGGTATAAGGATCGTGTACGAAATAAAAATCGAAAAGTAACACTATATTTTATTTTTAATATTACAAATTTTTTGATTGTTTTTATATTACAAATGATAATTTGATGTTTCTTTTTGTTGTGCAGCCAACGCTGGGAGTGGCATCCTCAGAGTCAGCATTACTGTACGTTATTTTATCACCTGTGGGCTCCTATTTTAAGAAAACAGGTGACAAAGCTGGTATCTCTTTACTAGCAGATCCACAGTACACTAGAGCATGGCCAGGAGGTACTGGCAGCTACAAAGTAGGTAGCAATTATGGTCCTACGATCCATGTGCAAAGGGAGGCCACCGAAAGGGGGTTGCATCAAGTGTTGTGGCTGTACGGGGAGAACAATGAAGTCACCGAAGTTGGAACAATGAACGTTTTCATGTTCTACATCAACGACGATGGTGGTAAGCTGTATTTTCGCTGGCCAAAAATCTTATTAAATCCAAACTGCCTGTGGTTAAAGCGTTGTGGCGGCTACTTCCTATGCTCGTCAACAGAGGGACATTACGACAACACCTTTCCCGCTACTACCTGAATCTTCCTCTGTTTGTATATATACCGTCCTAAACTGTCCTTACGACATCCCGCGTCTAAGGCACGGGTCCGCTAGGTAGCCTTACTGTGACGAGTCCTCTAGCGGGCCTAGGACGAAACGCTTCCTTCTCCTTTTTCCTCCTCTCACACACTTTTCAGCCGCCATAGCGTTTACACTAAAACCACCGCCCCGTCAACATGGCGGATCTCAAATGCTTTAGTTTGCGATCATCGAGATCGTAACGGTGTTTTTATGGATACATTTATTCATTCCGACGTACACCCAACTCTTTTGTTTGCACGGTAGACATTTTCTTGAAAACACCGTGCAGATAATATAATGAAAACTTAACTCAGAAGGAGGACGATTACCTTATTAACAGGCAACGTAAAATAATCACTTTCAGTGCTCAGTTGTTCTAGTGTTCCAGTGGCATATTCGACATTATTTAATAGAGTGAATTATTTTCAGAAAAGGAATTGGTAACACCACCCTTGTCGAGTGGCCTAATTCTTCCTGGGGTTACGAGAAACTCGATTTTAGCTATAGCTAGGGACTGGAATGAGTTCAAAGTCACAGAACGAAAAATCTGCATGGGCGAAGTTTGCCAGTTACTGTCAGAGAACAGGGTAAGATTGTTTATTAATTACACTGGTCAACATCAATTCTGTCACAGAGAACATTTATAGACTTTCGTGTGCAGAATCCGAAAGCCGTTTGTCGCCATCAGCGTCAATTTTTGAGAAATTTCATTTTGAAAAGAATGGCAAAATTTCAACTTTCAGAATATTTTCTGCTTCAGCCGAAATAGCTAGACAAATGATTCTTACGTAGTAAAACTCTGTAGACTCTCCCAAATTTAAACATGCTTTTGTTGCTTTAATTTACACGTATTCACTTTTCTCGTAAATGCACAAAATCCACTGTCTAGTTATTCCCAACTTATTAAGATTATTGGAGGCAGACAAAATCTTCTGCATGGCTTCCGTTTCTTGCAATGAATGCAAACAATTTTTATTTTGCATAAAGATCTACAGTCTACTAATTTCACGTGATCCTACACGATAATTTAATCGACCTACACAAATATTTTTGAAACTATTGAGGATATTAAAAAATGTTTCAAATGTATTAACACTAGAACTACCAGACTGGTCAAAATAACTTGTTTCTGATCTTTTCTTTTACAATTATTGGAATACAAAAAATATTCTCACGAGAATCTTTTTAATAAACTGCTTTATGCAAGCGTATATTATAATAAAAATTGTAGGAAGTCTGAATAAATATAATCTTGTGGTTATTATAAAACAATAGTGTCAGTTGCTTTTAATGCTCGATAGTTCTAGCGTTGAAAGATTGAATCACCTTGTATATTTACAAATGAATATAATGCAATGTTATTTTTGTTATTTCATTTTATTGTAGTTGTTAGAGCTATTCGGAGCAGGAACAGCATGCATAATCAGTCCAGTGTCATACATTGAATTTGTTGGCCGTCCTTTGCACATACCAACTTTGGAACAGGCAGAACCTGTTCACCAGAAATTCCGGAAACATTTAACGGACATACAGTACGGTGTTATCCCGGATCACGCATGGACGATACCCATCGAGTGAAATTAGCATAATTTATCGAGTAATTTATTACATAGTTACAATCATTGGATCAACAATTACGAATGTCAGCATTCGTTGAACTGGATGGCCGAACGACTTATCCAATAATTTACAGTGCAATTGTGTGTCGCTGTTTGTGTACGAACGACGTAGATCTTTATTTATTTATAAATGAATATACATCGAGTATTTATCGTAGATTAAGTGCGGGCGACATTTTTTTTTATAGAGATATTTAAACTGATGAAATTGGTTGGCTGTCTCGAATAAGACTCAGGGATTAGCAGTTTATCGTAGTCGACAAATAAATTGTTATAATTGTTGCCACTAATTGTTCAAGGATGTGCATGAATCTCGTAAGTCGTAAACTGTACGTTAATGTAAATGCGTGTGTGTGTCCTATGTATTAAAAGAAACAAAAATGTATGTGTGACAATAAAAATATATTTTTTTTCTATTACATATATTGATTTAATGAATAATCAATTTTTAAGAAGTTTAAAGATTTTTCATATGAATCCGGTAGGCAGTTTGTCATAGGAGGACCTAGGTTTAAAAAAGCACACGAGAGTACATGGAAAAAGTCAATAGAATCCTATTATCAGCTCTTTCGAGCTGAAGGAGTCTAATCATGGTTATACCAGAGAGGAATTACACTAGGCAGGTTAAGAATTCGGTAGGAAGAGTCTATATATATATAGATTTTTTTTGTATTTTGTAATTTTCCGTCGGGTGGGACGATAAAGAAATTCCAAGTGGGTGGGTGCGTCTCCCTCGCAGCAACCTTCACGTGGTGAGATCTGGATAATCGGTGTAATTCTCGATTTATAATATTCTGTTGGGCAAACATATAAAACCACCAATTGCTCTATAAAATATTTGAAATCGACAATCATATCGAACGCTCAATTTTTGTAGGAATACAATGCATTGCAGTTTTAAAGCTAACAACGTTGCAAAATCGAGCCTCCTCGGGCACATACTTGCATTGTTGAACTTTCATTTAGTCCATTAGCTGACCGTTCCATTTTGGTAGAGTGCGCTGTCGTACTAGAGCATTTTCTACAGAGTCGGTAATTCAGAACCGTGGACAGAAAAATCTGTGTTCTGATCCAGGCTAAAATTAGATTAGGGGGCAGCACTGTACCGGGAACACCGAAACCCCGGGCATGAGCACTCTCATTCCTCTCTGATCTTATCCTTTCTGTGACCATAGCAATGGCGATATTTTTCAATTCTATCGATATTAACCTAAAATGTTATATTTCCCTGAATAGGGTGATTTTTAAAGTCATCTGAAAACTTTTTTCTTTGTTCGTGGACCAATCCGAGCGTGGCTACAGTAGACGGATTCTATCCCGGTGTCACGTCCCGCTGAGCGTGGCGTATGATTGGCCAAGCCGGAATCTGTCTGCTGCAGCCGCCTTCTGATTGGTCCCTGTTTTTCGTTAATAACTCATAACGGAAAATACAACAGTTTTGGGACACCCTGTATATACAGTAATAATTTTCAACATATTTAGGGTAATTGTGGGTATTTATTGGCTAATAATTTGTTAGTAGAACCTAAGATGTTTATATTCATTATTTATTCCCTCAACTGTGGTAGGATCTTTTTCGAATCGTTTGAGATGCATCTGTGAAACTTCTTCGACTTTCTCGTCTACGTTCACAGTGTCGATTTATTGACATTGGTCGTGCAGATGACGACTTGTTCAACTTTGTTCCACTTGGTTCCACTTCCATTTCTACTTCCGCTGTTACCTGCGATTATTTTGAGGAAGTAGGTCTGCAAGAGAAAGGAAACATGTTTGCGATCCAGAACGTAGTCAGGAAGGCTCCTCAATTGTCGAAGCTCGTTGTAAATCAACACAGGACAATTGTTGCTGTGCCACCCAGAGAAAAAGTATCTCTCGTTGTAAGTATTGTCTTTTGTATTGTTAATTATGTAATAAGGTTGCGGCACATACAAACCAAAATTCGTTAACGCGTTATAAAGCTAACAAGTTTCACACTCCGATTCTGGTAGAATGATAAGTATTACATTATTCCTCGAAACTTTAAAATTAAAGACGATATCGATGTAATGTTACATATAAAATAAAGATAGGTTACGTTTCCTTGTACCTAGATATAACACTCTTTTCGTTACGTACGTAAAGTTTCATCGATTTATCGTTACTGTTCCCCACACTTTAACTTTATATATTATATATCCTTATAGTACGAAAATTATTTATTGAATAATTTATATTAATATTTACAATTTTATGTGAATAAACTATACTTCATACGGACTGTGCTGTTTTTGTTCTTCTTTTCGTTCGAACTGTTTTGAGTACTGATATATTATCATAACCTATTTCATTATTCAGGTTGTGAAATGTACTCCCTTGAGAGAGGTGATTTCCGAGTCCATTCAAAGTAACTTTTTCCTTTGCGAAAATGTTCTCCGCGTCTTTGTTTTTGCGCTATTAACGAAAAATAAGGACTAATCAGTGCGCAGCTACAGCGGATGGATTCCGCCTCGGCCAATACCAACGCCACGCTCTGCTGTAACTGCACTCTAAAATTTTGTTAATTACTCCTTAAGAAAGCCTTGAAGAACAATTTCACAAAGGAAAAAGTTATTTCAAAGTTCTTATGCTATGTATTAAATTGTATTAAAATTATACTATATACAGTAAGATTCCGCTTAACGCAGGGGATACGTTCCAATAAGTTCTAGCGCTAAACGAAAGAGCGTTAAACAAGGTCATCTTAACACGTAAATAAGGAGGATAAATGAAACAGAACAGAGAATAAGAAAATTTATCAGTTTTATTTGTTTTACTTTGTAACATTTATTGTTAAATACTTTTTTATTACATTAATTATAGACTTATTTATTGTTAATATCGATTTTTATTCATAAAACATTCATGAAAATAAAAAAAAGTTCGAATAAAGTTGTTTGTTATGAGGAAGGTTTTTCCTTGTTTGACAGTTTTTGTTTTTTTTGTGAAGAAGTCATCTAACGAGGTTTGCCTTATCCTGTTTCGTTCAGCAAGCAGATGTCTATAGCAAGACATCGCATTACAAAAGTAATTACACCACAAAAGTAACAAAATCGTGTGCGGTTTTGGGGAATATCCATACCACGTTCGATTTTGGGGAATCCCAATACTATGGCAAAATACTGAAACAGTGTTAAGCAAAATAGCGTTAAATAGGGTCTTACTGTACCATGTACATCCACGTGACATGGAACGTGTTAATAAAAATATCAACTATTCGTCAAGAGAAAACGATAGTATCCTTACATATACGTACACATATGTTTTATACGAAGTAATAAGTTTTTAATGCTGAGGTTTATGTTGCAGGAGATGCTAGCCCATGGATCGGCATTGTGGTTAGGAATTATGGGAATACCGCTATTCATCGCATGCCATGTACAGAAATACGCTGCAATGAAAGCAGAGTGAAATAGCTAGAATTGATCATCCTTAGTTGTATGAGTGTATAAAGTTCAAATACAAACATAACATTGGAATGTAAGCTCCGAATTAGAAAGGTACACGATTAAACAAAATTAATATAAACTTTCTTTTCTAAATCCTGCGAATGTTATTTCCATCCATGATAATTATGTTTCGGGGTCGGCATTTTGCTTTGCAGCAAAGGATTATTAAGAAAATTCGATTTTATTTTTATACAATAAATGTTGCGTAAGTTTATTACATAAATGACTGCAGTCTTACATTTACGATTGTACAAAAATAGAGTACCATGGAAACGTAGAGCTGGTTATTGTAAAAAATAGGTACATCTAAAACTGTGATAATACAATGCGAAGAATGTACAGTTTAATTAGACAAAGCTTTGTTACTCCATTCTTTCCGTACCGAACAATTGTTTTCTAGCGGAATTCTATTACTTGGCACATGGATCGTTTCTATCCTACAATCGATATTAAGAAAAGTAATGAATTTGCGGCGCCAGACACAACAGTTCGCTGTATACTTTTTTGATTGAAGAACACATCGAGAATATTCTATATACACACGCTCGCACATCGTGTAGATTTTCATTTCCGTACTTGCACCGTTAGAGCCACTATGTCTGCAGATCTATAAATAGTGTTAATGATTTACGTTCGAGGCAATCGAGTGCCTGAATTAACTTTCTGTTAAAACATATAATCTCATAACAGCGTTCGCATTGGAATGTCTGAACAAACTTGTCGTTCTCGTACGCTCCTCTGACCATGATTGAAAGTTGCTCGAAAAAAGGTGTATGGAAGGAATGTAGGAAATTGATTATACATCCACAGAGCTCTTAGAGTATCAGTAGAGTACTGTTGACAAATACTTCTGGTGCAGCAAGTTGGTCAATGAAGGACATCAAGAACAAGTGCACACAAATAGGACGGATTTTGTTTCACGGAAAAGCGTGATCCGAATGATCTCCGCATCCGTTGAGACGGCTTTCGCTGGTCCAGGCGATCCAGTCATGGATCAGTCAATCGTCGAGGATGTGTCTTTTGTTTTGGCGGTTGTGTCTACGTTTCTTGAAACATGTGGCGCAACATTTCTCTTGGACGATCGATGACACGTCGCACATGCGTTTGTACGTCGTGCAGACCGATGCTGGGACGATGGTGTCCTTGCACTCTGCAACAGATACGTTTCTTAGTCTGCAAGCTCGCTAACAAATGTGAATCTCTGAATTAATTCCATTATTTGAATGACTGTTGATAGTCAAATTATATTCTCCGTCAATTAGAGAGAATCTACAATACAATTCGAAAGTATCCCGCCCATGCTCTGCAGATAAAGTAGATTTCTTTTTCATAGACATCCGGTAAAAAATTCATACAAGTTGTACTCCAAGGTAATGTTCACGATATAAACTTGTGCACGCATGCGTACTTGGATAAGGATTCCTAAGGCGACATTCGCAAGAGCGGAGTAATGACTTTATCGGAAGGGAATGGCAGTAAATTTTCGATTTTAAGGAAGACGTTAGTCGGACTACATGTAGATAGCGTGACTAACAGCCCATGAAGAGCATTAGCATGGCCGAAACAGAGGTAGTAAAAGTTATTGCGGATGTTTGCGCTGGCATGCTCCCCCGGGGTGACGATCTCCCTCTAGAATGTATGCAATTACCAGATTTATCGTTCGCGCATTGCCGCCTATGATAACACCGCCTCGTATCGATTGGCCTTCTCTCGGGGTTGCAATCGCCCGACAGCAATTCCGTTATACGGTCACGACAGTCGACTTCTCTGCGCTTAACGCCGACCCTTGCCAGGCAGGTTGCATTGCAAGATCCCCATCTTCCTGCAAACATGCTCATAAAGATCGATGTTTTACGTGCCTGATCTCTGCTGCGGCGTACTTCTGGCAGCCGGTCAGACCGAACGAAAGAAACAGTTAATGGCCTGGCTAAGTCACCATGGCTGCATCACGATAACTGATAACTGATGCGCGTCCTGATGCAACTTAACGATGCTGCAGCGTTCGCGAGAGTATTCGAAATTGTACTTGTTAGGAACTGAAATTATAATCTCATTTATGTAGGATCTCAGGAAAAAGGAAGGGGCACCGCGCCGGGAAAAGAACCCGAGCCCTCGCGATCGACTAAGGGTCTCTGCACACCCATCCGGGACGGGCCGGACCGGGATTTAGCTAGTTAGTTTAGATAGTTTACTTGAAGGAGGTCTGGAGTCCCTGGAAACATTGTTTTTGTGCTATGCACAGAGGGAACTGTCAACGCGCGCTCGAAAGTGCAAGAATTATAGCCCTTCGGTCGCGCGAGGAAAAAGTCGGTACCACACCGGATCAGACATACTGGAGAGCCCTGCCTATACCAAAGCTATGTAAAAAAATTCTCCGGGGCCCGTCCCGGATGGGTGTGGTGCAGAGACCCTAACGCGTTCACCCACGGAACCCTACCGCCTTCTTCCTAGTTTCCTACAGTATTTGTGGTCTGGGGGGTCCTAATCCCACATTTATTCTCTTTTTATCACACCTGAAAAATACCTTAGGGCATAGAGGGAGCTATAGCGGTAGCATATAAAGAGGACGAATTGGCTATTTGAGATAACTACGGCACTCGGCCCAGAGAGTGAACTCACCTGTAACCCACCTGCCACCCTGGCAAAACTCCACGGTGGCCGGTTTGTTCTCAGGATTGCAGTCTCCCTGCACAGAGCAGGTGACCTTCCTACTCCTCTTTCTGTTCGCGCAGTGACTCCACTTCGAAACGATCCATTTCGATTTGGTGTTGTACATAGAGTTGTCTGGGTTCTCGTCGACGACGTTGTCGAACTCGAGGATTTCCGGTTCCTCGGTGGTCAGGCCGTCGACGATCGTGATGCCATCTTGGTCGTTCGAGCTCACGTTGTAGAACGAGGCGTCTTTGTTGTCCGTGTAGACGATCAAGGGCACTTCTGTGGTCGAACCGCATGGGGGCAGGTTCGGACAAAGGCTGACCTCTTCGGGTTTCACGTCTCTGTTGCAGTCGCGGTCCGGTAAGGCCAGGTCTGAACGATCAGGACCCATCCCCGAGGACACGCACATCACAGAGCGCTTCCTGAGCGCACCCTCTCCGCACGTTACTGGACACATTTGCCACGGACCGATCCACCATCTGATTTTAGATTATTATCGTTATCATTATCATTAGCAGAAGCACAAATAACTTACGTAGATCAGTTGTGGTGTTACCGTAATCCATTAGGGATTGAGCAAAATACTCTCGAAATGTTAGGGTATAAGGAGAGATCACTTAGGGTATATTATGTAGGGTGCAGAGAGATTGCTTAGGGTATATTACATGAGGCACAGAGAGATTACTCTTAGTTTCTTGAGAAGTTAGTTAATGCCTTACCTAGCAGGGCAGGGGTTAGTGTTGCAGTCTCGCCACATCGTTTCCGGTAGTTCGATACCCTCGCAAAAATGGTCCTCGACGAGTCCGCTCTTCCTCTCTCTGCAAAGAGCCTTCGAGACTTGTGTACCACCTCCGCAGGTCACGGTGCATAGCGACCAGTCCGAAAATTCCCAATAGTACTCCGGTGCCCGGTCAGGTTCCTTCTTCGGCACGGTGTATTCGTATCGCAGCCCGAAATTCCGGTAGTGTCCTCTGGAAATTAACTGGAGTGATGGGACAACGTTATTGAGAACGAGAAGAAAGTGGCTAGAGGGTAGATCTGAGAAATTAATCGAAAGACATTGCACAGGACAAAACAATGATAAGAATTTCTGTAGAAAAGCGTTAGCTATAAAATCCTTAGCTATCTATAGACCCTAGCTACCGTGGCCCCCATAGTTTCTTGCTCCTCTAGTCCCTAGCTCCCCTAATCTCCAGCTCCCATAGTCCGGAGCAATCCCAACCCGAGCCCCCATAGTTCTTAGCACCCACAGTTCCTAGCCCCTCATAGTCCTCATAATCCATATCTTCTGTAATCTCTAGTTCCCTCTAGTCCCTTCCCCAAGTTTCAACCAGTCCTCTGTCAGCTATTCCATCGAGAAATGAATGCAGTCGATGAATACGTACGTAGACAGCAATGTCCTCCTTAATAGGTCCAGGGATCCTGATCTTCTCTCTATCACGATCTCGCTCATACAAAGCTGGAGTCCCAGCTACCTCGTACTCTCCAGCTAAGGTGATCTGCCTGTCCGATTGGAGGTGAGATATCTCAGACTTTCGATCTCGCAATAATATTGGTTTATTTTGTTTTTGAGTCCACTCACCGTTTCCCATTGAGGAAGTACTTGTCCGAGTTCGGCACACCGATACCGATGTAGTTCTTACTGTTCCCGATTTCCTCGATCTTGATGTTCCTCGAGCCAGAGGGTACCACCACCACCTCTTTGTACCCGGGCCCGTCATTTTGATCGTAAACACCTCCGGTGGTCTCGCATTGGGTTCCATCCCCATGACAAATCCCGCAACGATCTTCCGTCGCGTCGGAATCGACCGACCAGTCGCAACCAACCTTCTACGATTTGAAGATCAATTTGTTCAAAACATGATTCTTTTAACAACACTGGTCAACGTCAATTTTGTCACAGAGAACATTTATATACAGGGTGTCCCACATAAATGGGAACACCTAAATATCTGTCGTATTTACAGTCTTATCAGAAAACATCAGAGGACAAAGTGACACTATTGCAGGAGGAAAATATAATGGTAAAGAAAAAAATTTTTTATATCGTGTTTTTTAATGAAATTTCAAGGTCACCGATGTTTTTTAAATGAAATAGTATATTTTTTTACGATAGCATGATAGACAATAAAAAACTGAATTTAGTGGATACCACCTTTTTGACCTTGAAATGACCTTCAACAAGAATAATCATGTTGGAGCGGATAAAATGTGGAAGTTTAAAATTTACGTGTTTCAGTAAAGAAACTTTTCTTGCATTTAATGCTAGATTGCAATATTGCATAAATGTGGATGGTGAACATTTCGAACATTTATTATGATATGTAAAGGTCAACCCGCCATAAACAACGCGTAATCTTTGCTGAAACACGTAAGTTTTAAACTTCCACATTTTTTTCATTATCCACTAAATTCAGTTTTTTATCGTCTATCATGCTATCGTAAAAAAATACACTATTTCATTTAAAAAACATCGGTGATCTTGAAATTTCATTAAAAAACACGACATAAAAAATTTTTTTCTTTACCATTATATTTGCCCCCTGCAATAGTGTCACTTTGTCCTCTGAAGTTTTCTGGTAGGACTGTAAATACGACAGATATTTAGGTGTTCCCATTTATGTGGGACACCCTGTATATGTCCTCATAGCCTTGTGTGCAGAACACAAATACGAGACAGTGATGCCTCTCCTCCTTTTCCCCTTCCACTATCCCATTCCACAATCTGAGCACACTCCAACGTCCCCCACTAAAACCGTAGACTGGTCACGTGACGTGCCGCGCAACGTGTTACACATTACTCTTGTCATCAGAGAGGTGGTAAACTGTATTCCCCTCGATTTAACCAATCTGGCATAAAAAAAGTCAAAAATTCAACTTTCAGAATTTTTTCCGAAAAAGCTACACAAATGATTCTTACGTAAAAAAATTCTGTAGACTAAACATATGTAAAAATTGACCACTGACCGTATCTCGTTTCATGAGTACCTATTTTGGTTTGTATCTCAAAAACAAAAATATTTTTCAAAATCTAAAGGTCGATTTTGGAAGGTGGAAGTCTGAACTATCTCGCGATGTGATTCGATTCCAGGCTAGGCCATTATTTTTTATGTGACATCGATGAACGTTCCCGAAAATTCGTGCAAGATGAGTATCTCTTCGTCATTAAATATTATTTACACATGTTTAAATGTTTATAATGTTATAAAAAAAGATACCATCATATTTGGGAGAGTCTACAGAATTTTTCTCGACTGAAGCAGAAAACATTATATAAACTTGAATTTTCGACCTTTTTTTCAAATTTGTGTTCTGCACACGAAGGTCTATAAGCACACGTATATAAATGTTCTTTATGGCAACAAGAACAGTTTAATTTTGTTGACCAGTGCAATCTTCAACAGAGAAGACTGCTGAAGAAATAGATACAGGTTTCCCTCATTAATGACGGCGTAAGGCTAATTGGGGAAAAACTGTATCTTGCTAGAAAGTGTAGAATTTTGATGTGAACTGACTCTGCAAATTCCAGCGATGCACATGTCCCTAGTACCGACGTTGCACGGTGTACCATCCAGAGCGGCCTCGCCCCATGGAACGATCACGCTTTCCTCTGTATCGGTGCAATATAATTCGCATGGTTCCGCTTCAATTAATATGATCGTTGAATGAATCATTCGGTTCCAGTGAATTTCACAGTAAAATGTTATTTATACATTTCCATATAAAAACGTGTGTTTTAACCCTTGGATAGCCGACGATTTTGCAATTGCTTAATTGGAAGATTCAGCCCGTTGAGAGTCCCATTTAACATTTTTTCGAACCAATGAGGATCAGTGCAAACAATTACCGAATGAATTAGAATTTACGAAAAATGAACTTCCTACAAACTGAGAAGCGCAGAGCGAATAAATAGATTTCACACAATTTCAGAAACACTGCACTATAAAAGTTTTACATGTATTATGATATTGTAATGGTGTAATTTCATTTGTTTCCCAATTATTTAACTATGTTCCACCATCTTGAAACTTTCATAAAAATGAGATAGCTAACAGAACATTGTTCTTGAATTTTTCGTTGTCACTCAAAGGGTTGCTTGCAAAGCCCACCCTTAAAAAAATAAATTTCTTTTTCTACTCTTAATAATTTACTCACAATTGTGAAAAAATATATGAAATGCAGCAGGTAAGTTCAAGTATTTTTTGTTTTTTTTTTTTAAATCTTAATATCTGAATTAATAACCGAGAAAGAAAATAATAAAGTTAAGGGTGTTTACCCTAATCCTGAGGAGATAGAGACTTAAAATTTCGTGGGATTATATTTCAACTTTTTTTTTCATCTTAACACGTTCAGCGCCATGTCACCCATATCTGGGTGACGGAATTATTTATACAGAATTGAAAATTAATTTTTACGGTGGTAGATTGAGTGTACAAAATTTCTTTACGATCTGAGGAATAGAAGAGATTTGAAACAGTAATTAATATCACAAAACTAAACTTCTTAGTTTTTGTTTTATTAAATATATTGCTTTGATTTTGTGTAATTTTTATGATTGTGGAGTGGGCGCTGAACGTGTTAATATCTGAATTAATAACCGAGAAAGAAAATAATAAAGTTAAGGGTGTTTACCCTAATCCTTAAATCAGGAGATAGAGACTTAAAATTTTGTGGGATTATATATCAACCTAAAAGCATTGTTTTGCACACGATACCGATAAAAATTGTCGTGGGGGCCGCTGGACCATGCTTATCCTGCTAGACGCTTTTCTGAAGAAAATAAAGTCCCAGCTCACCCTGCACGCTATCCAAGGGCTAAATCTCCGGACTAGATCGGCTTACTTTGATCGAAGTACGGCAGCCAGGTGTAGTTCTTCCCCTTGTACTCCTTGCCGTCGTAATTACTGCATTGAACAGCCCTAAAACTGGGCGTTCCCTCGGGGCAGGGTTGCGTGTTGCAGATTTTGTATCGTCGCCTCTCCCCGATGCAGAACTTACCCCCGTGTGCCGGCTCCGGATGATCGCACTTTCGTTCGACGATCGAGACACCGGCACCGCATGATCTAGAGCACTCGCTCCAGGATCCCCATTCGCCCCATCCTCCATCGATCTGCCGCGGCCTGTCCACGATCGGCACGCATTCTTGGTTTTGACACCACTGGGAATCATCGAAAAAATTTCTTTTACACCAAACCTACCACCATCGGTCAAAATGATTGGTAGCTGATTTTTCTTTTATTTTACAATTATCGACATTGTAAAGATGCTTTCATGAGAAATGATTGAATAAATATCTTTAGGTAGTAGATCACATGTCACAACAAGAATAGCACAAAGTCTAAGTAAATTCAATCTTGCAATTTTTATAAGGCAATTAGTGACTTTTAACGCTCGGTTGGTTTAGTGTTAACGCGCCAATTTTTTTCGTCAGTACAATTGTTAGAATTTCTAGCAGATCTCTCTTCTAGATCTGTCTTGACAAAAATTATGAGAACATTATTAATAGGCTTTTTCGCCCATTGAGTACCAAACCTTGATTTTTAAATGTTTGCTTTATATATGGTATACAATGTTTTTGATCAATACAATTGTTAGTACTTCTAGCAGATTTATCAGCTGGACCTGTCTGGATAAAAATAATGAGACGATTATAAAGTGTTTATAAATTGGCTTTTAAACCCATTGAGTACCAAATTTTGATTTTGAAATTTTTTCTCTGAACGGTTAGTACATATTTGTATGTTTAAGACGATTCATGCCAAAAGTTAAATTGCATTTGGAAAATTAATTATTGTTATGTTGAATCGGAAAAAGTATCCCGATTTCAAAAAGCTAAAAATTGCCGAGATTGATTGTAAAAAACAGAAGTTAAATGAAAATGTATTTTCTCTTTGAATCATCTTCAAAAGTCAAACATAACGCAACAGGATCCTTCCATTCTTCTAATGTCTTTTTAATTTTGTATTTTACCTATTCACTTTTGCCATAAGTGCACAAAATCCACATATTCAATTTCAAAATAATTATTAAAAGATTGCTGGTAGATGAACCGTTAAAACCGAATTAATACGTAACAGTACATGACTCATTATAATATGTACACGAACAGAAAAATTCTTTTTTAAATATAAACAAGCGAATAGCCGAAGAATTGTTTGTGAAGTTAGCGGGGGAGGAGTTTATAGTTAGTATCGAAGATCACATTGAAATTACTGTGTTCACACCATGTGTTTGCCACAATGTGTCCCAGGGGCGGCTGGATGAAGCATAGTGGTGCAAATGCCGTCGACGATGCACCACAACTTCGAGCAGATCTGTAAAGAAGATTAGCAAAGCTCTGTTCACGGTGCCGTGATCGAGAATATCTACAGGGTGTCCCAAAAATGTTCGAGTTCCTCGAATGGGGTGATTCCCGCGGTTTTTCTAAGAGATTTTTTCCTTCACGAAAATGTCGAACGCGGCTTCGTTTTCGAGTTATTAACGACAAACACGAGCCAACCAGAGCACTGCTACAGTTGACGGATTCCGGCTCAGTGCAGCGCGACGCGGTGGCCGATTCTACTGAGCGGTAGCGATGTCGTCGCGCCGTGCTCGAATCGTGAACAAGAAAAGGAGTAATTATTTATTTATTGAAATAAAGCTCGCATATTCAGCCGTAAATGCACTTACCGCTTCGAATTCTCTTATACGGGAATTACGAATTAGTTTGATTTAATACCGAACAATAATTACACACGTGCTGACTCGATTGTATTGCTCACGACTCGAGCACGGCGCGACAACAACGCTGTGTTTTTCGAACACCCTGTATATTCTCTGGCGATCAATTTTCTTTTGTTCGTCACCTCCTGCAACGGGGAGCAGACGGAGGCTTCGCGGACGCCGAACTGCAGCCTGCACTGATGCTCCGCGTTGTACATAGCGCCGGGTGGCAAATCCGGATACGCATAATCGTTGTCTGCCGGCTCGTCCTCCAAACATTCGCCTTTCCCTTGGCTGCAACAATACGAGGCTGTAGTGCGGCATGACCCATAAGAATTTACGAGGGGAGATTTCGAGGATGAGCAATGAGGGGGGAGGATAAACCCCGAATATAAAATTTTATTAGTGTTGGAGATTTTTAGAGAATTATTATTAGTGAAATTTTATTAGTGTTAGAGATTAGTTTTTAGAAATTTCGAGGGTGAACGATGAGGGGGGGGGGGGAACCCCGAATATAAAATTTTATTAATTTTAGAGATTTTTAGAGAATTATTAGAGAATTATTATTAGAGAAATTTTATTAGTGTTAGAGATTAGTTTTTAGAGATTTCGAGGGTGAACGATGAGGGGGGTGGGAGAGAACCCCGAATATAAAATTTTATTAGTCTTAGAGATTTTTAGAGAATTATTAGAGAATTATTATTAGAGAAATTTTATTAGTGTTAGAGATTAGTTTTTAGAGATTTCGAGGGTGAACGACGAGGGGGTGGGGGGGGGGGGGGAGAACCCTGAATATAAAATTTTATTAGTGTTTATTAGTTTTTGAGATATTAATGAAGAACTGTCAAAAAAGATTTTTTTTCAGTTCACCCGTTACATACAGTTTCTCGCTATGTATACCTGTAATCTATGTATAAATAATTATAATGAATTATTAACCAGAGAAGGTAATCAAACCAATAACAATTTGCGATGTTGTAAGATTGGTGTTGGTATGGTTAGGTTCCTTTTCGAGTGTAGTCTAACTTCATTTTTTCCACGATGGGATAAAATTATCTGGTTTTGTTGTGTTTCCTTTTTTACCATGGATCAATATGTTATTCAATTTGTAAAATCAATCTTTTTAGAAGCTGCGCATTCATAGTTAATTTTTATCTATAGGATGTTTACTGTTTTCAAGAATAATTTCAGGAAAATATACTTAGCAGTTTAAAAACCCTTTTACATAATTTAGTTGTCTGGGTAGAATGTCCTTACAATTAGTATTTTAAAAAATCCATGATACGTAATTAATTGTCTTCAGAAAAATATTCGTATTTTAGAAAATCCTTAATAGATAATTTAATTTTCTGAAGGAAATGTCCTTATCATTAGCACTTTAAAAAATCCTTGACACATTATCTTGTTCTCTGAAGAAAACATACTTATAATTACTATTTTAAAAAATCTTTGACGCATGATCAAGATACTTGAGTAAACTATTATTACTTTAAAAAATCGTTGATACATTATCTCGTTCTCCGAGGAAAATATTCTTACTATTTCAAAAAATCCTCATCCACAGAGGATTCAAATATTCTAGCACCCCTAAAATAAGGAGATCAAGTATGTATAAACAGCTATATTAAAAATCTATGAAAATTGAAAAAAAAAAGTATCGTCCAAATAAAAATCGAATCTCTATTGCTAAATTAATTGAGTTTGATAAAGTTGAACTTGCTGAACGAATTTTTGTTGCTTACTCCAAGAAATTGGTGATGTCTCTCCTGGAGCATCTGGACCAAGCAACCCCTATAGTGTCCACCTCGAACGTCGGCGTCATCACGTGCAGCGTGTCGCCGTCTCGTTTGCTGCAGCCGATTTTTTCCGTGTCGTGGTACATCCCGAAACTGTGAACCAAATTCGGAAACGCAGCAGTGAATCAAACGTTGCCGAGTGACAAACGAGCCTCGACATAGAACGACGACGTACAACATATACAAACGCATACGAACGTATCCAACATACATACATACATACACACAACGAAACGATAGAACGCGCAAGCTGTTCCCCGTGACATATTCGCGATAACGAGACCGCATTATCGGCTAATAAAAACAAATTTGTTAGCGAGTGGAATGCGATCCTCGTAATTTTTCCTCTTTTTACTTTTCATCAGGGACAGTAAACATTAATAGCTGTAACCGAAAATATTTATGAAAACAGTCGCAGTAACATTGAAAGTTTTATTTAAAAAATTTAGGATATCGGTCAATTTGTATAGAATTGAAATACCACTTTTTCAACGACGTGACGGGCTAGACGTAACGTTATTTATTGTTCTTTTTAACTAAAGAAAAATTTGTCTAGGTGCTAAAATATAGTGTAGTAAAATATTATTGTAATTGGTAATTATACAGAAGAGGGGTACACCCCACCGGTTTCAATGCAGTGATACCAGAAACACCCAAAACCGGGTAGATTTTCCTCTCCTCCTTTTCCCCTTCCACTACCATGAGCACACTCCAACGTCCCCCACTAAGAACGTCGACTGGTCACGTGACGTGCCGCGCAACGTATCACATATTACTCTGGTCATCAGAGAGGTGGTAAACTGTATTCCCCTCGATTTCAGCGACCTTCAATGACCTTGACATATGTCGTCAATTGACAATACTTGAAATATGTCGAATACGCTAATATATGTATAAAACTTCTTTAGATGATTCCAAATTCCACGTTTTGGATCTTTCACCTAAGAGAGGAAGACCAAAAATATACGAAAATATTAAATTACTTCCATTATACACCACCCCTAGACCAGTAACGGAAGAAAAGAAAATTGTTTCTTTTTTGCGTTTTTTTCCAAAACGAAGCAAAAACGAGCAAATCACTAAAAGACTTTTTGTCTTAGTTTTTCGGTCCCCTACACGCTCCTGAAGTTTTGCCATTTAAATTCGGGACACCCTGTATAACCGTGGACAGTATTTGCGATATTCAAAGTCAATTAGGTGAATTTTGAAATAAATTATCATAGATATTATACAAAACTATATTTTTAAAAATCAATGTACTTTGTTGACTAAATTTCCCAGTTGAATTAAAATTACAAGGAACATTGAAAGTTTGCAATGCTAATTCACCGAACAGAGACTGTACTATTATACAGAACGTGCAGGGACGACGGGGCTCGTTTCCAGTTTGGTCTACTGTGCATAACGGTTGGAAAGACAGTGCAACATATTACAAATTGGCACCGCGTCCAGAGAACACAACGCGATTTTGCTCACTTGTGTCCCAACTCGTGCGTGATCGTGTGCGCCAGGGTGATCCCATTGTCCTCGTTGACGCTGCAACTGCGGTCTGGTTGGCACATGCCGGCCACGTGGGCGACGCCCAGGGTGCTGCACGGGGTGTTCGCTCTCGAACAGATGTCCTGCCTCGTCACCAATATCGCGACATCGTGGTGATTCGGATGGGAATCGTCGACGGGGTTCAGCTTCTGTTGCCACTTGCAAAAATTGTACAGCGTTCTGTCCGCGTTCACCGTGATGTCCAGTCCTTGCTGAATAAGACAAAATCATTCTCACCTTTTTCTTCACCGTACTCGTCACCAATCTGTAGATTTTTATTTCCCGGCGGATTCGCAAAATACAAATTTTAAATTCAAATTGGTTGCCGGTTAGAAATTGTTAAAAATTCCTTTTAAAATACCAATATATTTCAGGTGTATGAGAAAAAGGAATAAGAAAATGAAGAAAGATGTAATATTAAGTCTTGAATGGCAGAATTTCAGACAATTTTGACCCAGAATTGTAATCGTTCAATTTAAATTCTAATTAACTATTTGCATCAACTGCAAGACACGGGAGCCAAATAAGAAAGTTCTTCATGCTTTTAATTATCTTATTCACCTGAAACTAACATTTTGATGTTCTTAAATCTTTTTACTATGCTCAGGGCTTTATATTGTACGCACCCGTTTTTCACATAAATGCATAAAATCCGCAGTCTACGAATTAATAGGCTGCGGATTTTTATGCAGAATAAAAATGATCTGCATATATCGATCGTAAGAAACATTAGATTAAAATATATTTCATCTGTCAGTAATTTTAATAAATTACAGATAATGTAACAGCATTCTTAACCCCTTGCCCTACCCGCTAACTCCCGATTGCTCGGGCCATAATAAACAAGAAGGTCGGTCACGCGTCGAACCATTTAGCTCAGGCAAGTCCAAAAGTAGCTCACTTGGAGGCAAATTCGAGGGAGACGCCTACTTTTCCCGCCCGCGCGTCTCCCTCCCCGTGGCGGCCGTAGTCCTCCGAGCTCCTCAGACCCGCGCCTACCGTTTGCGGCACGTAGTGCGTGTGGCGCGTTGCGGCGACTTTCGGACCCAGGTAGGCACGGGTCTGAGGAGCTCGGAGGACTATGGCCGCCACGGGGAGCGAGACGCGCGGGTGGGAGAAGTAGGCGTCTCCCTCGAATTTACCTCCAGGTGAGCTACTTCTGGTCATGCCTGTTGTAGGAGAAGGGGTTAAATGCAGTTTAGTATTCTAACTAGTCATTTTTATCTTAAATTACCCCACAGCCAATTCGCATTATTAACTACCAGTACTACATAGGTCCAATGAGAAGATCAACGTTGATCTCAAATGGGTATGTTCAAAAACATGTCAAATAGAAATTGGTGAGTAAATATTTGAATCGATCTAGCGATGGATACTTACCTACCTACTAGAGTTAACCCTTAGCACTCGAATGGCGACTCTGAGGCGCCGTTACAAATTGTTACACCATTATTCAGAATATCGTTTACATGATTAAATTTGTTTATATGTAATAAATTACTAAACATTTAAATATTGTATGAGGTGCTATATCAGTTTCGTACGCATGAAAAAAATTATGTACAATGGAAATATTCTAGGTTAGAAGAAATGTTTGATTTTTTAGTTGAAATAGCTCCGAGTACAAAGGGTTCATTTCTACACCTAACAACTTCTACAATTTAAATTATTCCACGTTTTAAATGAAATGCAACATAAACTTGTTAAACTCCTGTTTAAACGTGACAACTTCTTTTTATGATAAAAAATAAATTATTTAGAGAAGTGCAGAGATTATAGAGGAAATTTTAGGTCCACAAGAGTCTGCAATTTCTTTCATTGTTCAAAAGTAAATTGTCTGGAGGAGTACGGAGGTTGCAGAGGAAATGTTAGATCTAAAAGGGACATCACAGTGGCATCACAGTGTCAACAGCCTATCAGTTACCAAGGCATCCCCTAACTTCAACCACCAGACCCAAGAATAATCCTTCCGTCCCACTGCCACCTCTTTCGTAATTGCTCGCAGAAGTTCTTCCAGCGAGAAGCATTACCGTTCAAAGTCGACAGGAAAAACTCTTTCGCCGTTGATCTACATCCCGCTGAAACTGATAGTTGGAAAGTTCAACGAAGCGCCATGACTGACGCGGACGTTAAGCTTACCGATCGGAGAGCATCCGAGGATGAAGTTCCAGGAATTACTTTCGACGCTGCCTAGCAACTTCATTCGTCGGAAAATGAAATTTCAAAATGATTTCATAAAAGCCCAACGTTGCCACGAAGAAAAATTGTTTTCATCGGATTTATCCCCCCTACCTCTTTCCTCCTCAACCTGCCATGAGCTGCAATCCCCTAATTTCCCATCGAAATTACATGCTCAATTCTTTCTCGAATACATCTGCATTAATAGGATTGTATGGAAAGACAAATAATATAAACTTGTGGAAAGAAACAATTAATTCGTGTTTTTCAAAACGTCTTTGAGAAAGAAGGATTGCAGGAGGAATAGATATGTATGTTCAGTTATAATGAAATTATAATTGTTTAGGATTAAGCGTAGATATAAGGTAATTTTCAGTCTGTTCGAGATCACGCGCTACGGCCCTGGGGAGCGCCCCGTGCCCCGTATACCATGTCTTCCCGATCCTGCGAATCACTTGTGCGCGACGCCTTTTGTTTTCGGCGTTTCTCGGAATCGCGCGCAGCCGATATGCGATCACGTGATCGATGGGAATCACCGGTGATCGCGTTATTACCATAGCCGTCATTGTCTAGCTCTGTCTCGTGCTCGATACCCGTTGACAAACACACTCGCGCCCATCTTTGGATACAATCGCTTCGCTTCTGCTTTTTCGGCACCCGACTTAACGCTAGTCTCGATCGCGTCAAGTCATCCGGATTGTCCAAGCTATTGTCGTTACCGCGAGTGCGTTAAATAAAGTCTACATATATTTCGTTACACACGTGCGAAGTGAATCTTTCTTCTTTTCCTTCGTTCTCCCGGCCGTTATCTAACGTTCCTTCCCTCACGTTTCCCGCCCATTTGAAATTCTGGACTCCCTCCTGTGTTCCGACCCGATCCGATTTCCCATACAGTCCACTCCCCAAAATTCTCGTCCCGGGTTCCCGAACAATAATCCTAACCCATTTGTTTATGTATGATGATGTAAGTTTCTTAGTTGGCACTTGCAGATAGTTACTGCTCTATTATGATTATTTTTTTTATTTATTAGTTTATAGTCGCATTAGGATTAATTACTGGAGAAGTCGTTGTTTTACGTTGTTCAGTAGTTCGTACGATCTGGCTTTATGAGTTAAAATGAGATTAAAATTTTACCAATATATGTTTTCCACGAATGCGTAAAATCCGCAACGTGTGAAAATATGTAAAGCCTCGATAAGAGCAATTTTATTGGGAAAAGGAGTTTGTTTGGAGCGTTTTGGATAAGGTTTACAGTTGTGGTTGGCACGAGAGGTTTGTACGTACTTCCGCTTCCTCCTCCTCGACGAGGATGATCCTGACGACGACGACGTTGATGAAATTGCCGATGGTGGGGTCCAGGTATAGGGACGACACCATGTTCATGATGGTCAGCAGATACGTCTCGACGTCTCCGTCCTGATGAAAAGCCATCATGGTCGTGTCAGCGACAACGAGGGCCTCGACGTGACGGGGCCGGCTGATCGATCTCTTGGAACGCTGCCATCGTTTCGCTTGATGGTGTTTCCTTCGACCTCGTCCTTGAACCTGGACCAGCCCTGGCTGCGTCTGCCACTCGAGCCGAGTCTCTGTCAGTCGCCTCGGCTCTGCGAAAACGATAGCAATCCGATTACTATCGATGATTACTAGACAGCGGATTTTATGCGTTTATTTAATCGTTTATAAGTGCACAAATACGCTTCGTAGCTGCTTCTTGTCGCGATATATGTATTGTCAAACTCTTTTACCCTTTTACCGGTAAATGAATTCGTAATCCGTAAAGATCCTAATTCGTCTAGGATCGATAGGAAAAAAGTTTACACTCGGCGGTGCAAACTCGAGCAATTTAGTCGCAACAGGAGAAACAATACGCCGCTCGATTTAGAAAATGTCCGTCGAACCTAACCTATTAAACACGTTAAGAAAGAAAATAAATGTTTTACTTTTACTCCAGTTTCATGCAATTCAGATAGAAAAGTTTTATTTTGTAAAATTATCCACTGTCTATCTATAATCGTAGCTACACAGCGAATTTTATGTATTTGTTATGACAAAACTGTGTAGGTGCGATTGATAATAGTAAAATGGTGGGCTGTTGTATTATTTCCAACCTATTAATCGTATTAAAAAGAAAGTACATTTCTTACGAAACAGAGGTTAAATGCAAATGTATATCCCTTTTTAATCATTCTGAAAAATCGAAGATAATATAACAAAATTCTTAAATTCGTCCAAAGTATTTTCACTTTTCTATTTGATCTCTCCATTTTTGTTGTAAATGCATAAAGTCCACAGTCTACTCATAGCCAAGTTTCACATGACATTACATCCATTACAGCCAAATCGAATTTCCTCACGACAAAAAAATTTCTAGTCACTCTTCAAAGATTGGTGAACGCGGAGGACTAAAAGCTTATGTCGACAACGCTTGTTGAATTTACAGGAAAAATGGCAAAGGACTCCAAGAGAAAGTGTTGTCATGGAACACCACCTTAATCCATGGAAACGCAGGGTCGTTATTCGGTTAATTGGTTCTCGGCTCGGAAATTGTGCCAAAGAGCAGCGGCCGTGGGTCAGCAGTTCCGAAATTCGTGACTAAATTAGCCGAATTAATCGCGTTCGATCGGGACAACGTCCGGGCAACTGGATTCCTGGCAATCATTCGACTATACCCGTTCCCGAGTATATTTATGCTAGCCTCGATTACCGTGGGACGTTGGTCACCGCGCAGAATCGAGAATCAAATTTACGCACGCAATAATGGAAACATTATGTAACCCGGGATCCTACGCTAATTACTCGCGGGACGAGTTTACTCTCAAAACTCTTCCGCTCTCCTTCATAGTCCTTCGAGAAATAAGAAGATGACTATAAAACAAATATTTGGCAAAAGTCTGAGATATTCAAACTGCTGTGACTTTGTAAAAAAAAATTGTATGAGAATCATTTCAAGCTCAAATTAAAGCTTGAAATGTCTACTTTCAGATTCCTTAATTAGTTATTTTCGAAACCTTGTCTGTATCATGTGGAATAAATGAAAACCAAAGACAATTTGTTGGTGATGGTGCAATTCTCGTTCAAAGAAAATGGTAGACCAATTTTTCAGAGATCGTTTTAAAGATGGGACTCTTTAACATCTACGGTGATTCTAATACGGGGAAAAATTGTTTAACGTCGCTACGCAATAATGGAAACATTATGCAACCCGGGATCCTACGCTAATTACTCGTGGGCCGAGTTTACTCTCAAAACTCTTCCGCTCTCCTTCATAGTTCTTCGAGAAATAAGAAGATGACTATGGAACAAATATTTGGCGAAAGTCTGAGATATTCAAATTGCTATAACTTCGTAAAAAAAAATTGTATGAGAATCATTTCAGGCTCAATTTAAAGCTTGAAATGTCTACTTTCAGAACCTTGATCAGTTATTTTCGAAATCTTGTCTGTATCACGTGGAATAAATGAAAACCAAAGAGAATTTGTTGGTGATGGTGCAATTCTCGTTCAAAGAAAATGGTAGACCAATTTTTCAGAGATCGTTTTAAAGATGGGACTCTTTAAAATCTACAGTGATTCTAATACGAGTAAAAAATTGTTTAACATCGCTAATGTCATTTGAATGTGCAACATGGTCGAAAAGAAAGTATTTTCGCTGCTTCAACATCGCACAAGTGTTTGAGGTTATAGCGTAACGAATTTTTGTAGGAAATTTTTGGTTAACGGGTTAGAGAGGCCATTCTTTCAAAGGGAGAGAGAGGGAGAGAGCCGATGCAGCTCGATCGTCGGCTATTACCGACGAATTTTGCAACACGCGTTGCGTAACGGCGCTCCGCCGCGCCGCTTTGAGAACGGTGAATTACCTTTTCCGTAAGCCGACACCTCCGCGGGATCATAGATCACCTGGTATCGTGTTCGCCACATCCGATACCCACCCAAAATCCGACAAACGATCGATTGCCCCGTCCAATAGCAATTAATCATCGAAGCATTCGCCGACTGCGTCTATGAACGCGCGCGCGCGCGCGCAAGCTGCACGAAGGTGGAATTCCCTTTCGAAAATTGGACAGAGCCGCCGCGATACGTGTTACGCTGCTGCTATCCTAGATTGGAATCTCAATAGGTTAACCGTAATGGGGTCGGTGTCAACTTGTCATCGAATCCCATTTCTCTCGCGCAACCCCGTGAATCCCACGACCTTTATCGCCAAAGGACAACTCCTAGCGACGAAATCTCTTAGCGAGCTATGACGAGTCCTGGGCAGAAACATCGCAAGAATTTATCGAGTCCATTCTTTGTGTCCGAAGACTTTATTCAAACTTATTGCACCTGTCGAAAGAATTTATCGAGTGTATTCATTGTTTCCAGACATTTTATTCTACTTACTGCAACTGTCGACAGAATTTATTGATATCTTCATTGTGTCCAAATGTTTCAGTCAATCTACTTATTCTATCTATAAAAAGAATTTATTGAATCTATTCATTGGTTCACGACATTTTACCACTTCTCTGACGACCAGAGTAATATGTGATACGTTGCGCGGCACGTCACGTGACCAGCCAGCGATCTTAGTGGGGGACGTTGGAGTGCACTCAGGTAGTACAATGGGATAGTGGAAGGGGAAAAGTAGGAGAGGAAAAACAACCAGTTCTGGTTGTTTCTGGCACCACTGGACCAGAGTAATATGTAACACGTTGCGCGGCACATCACGTGATCAGTCTACGGTCTTAGTGGGGGCAGTGTTGGGATATTGTGTGCTTTTTCTCGCGCATGCGCGTTCAAAACAGTAACGTATCTATAGTCTAGTATCTACGGTCTTAGTGGGGGTAGTGTTGGGATATTGTGTTTTTTCTCGCGCATGCGCGTCCAAATAGTAACGTATGAATAATGTGGCAAAAGTTGGGGGAACGTGGCGCTGGGAACTATTCTGACGAGAAAGTGCCAGAAGAGTCGAAAACATTACGACGATACGAGTGAGCTGCGAGTTTGAGGTAAGTTATCTTTAACACACATTTTACACATTCAATTTTCAAAATCAATACATAAAAATTTGTTAAACTATGTGGGGTGACCAAGGGACTCCATTTTAGCCTAATTCTCTATCTCACTGACGCTAAAATCTCGCACATGCGTGAGAAAAAGCACACAATATCCCACTACTGAGTGGGGGACGTTGGATTGTGCTCATGTAGTGGAAGGGGAAAAAGAGGAGAGGAAAAACAACCCAATTTTTTGATAGATCCAGCCAGTGATGCCAGAATCGTGGAACCGAGGAACTTGCCCCTCCGGTGGATCCTCCGGCTGGACCCCCCACTCTGACGTACCGTCGTCGCCTTACGTTGTTTCTTACTGCGCACGCGCTACACACAAGCGTACCTCGACGCAGTCGAGTCGAATAGGCAGCTCACACGGACAGGCTAGAGGTACGCTTGTGTGTAGCGCGTGCGCAGTAAGAAACAACGTAAGGCGACGACGGTATGTCAGAGTGGGGGGTCCAGCCGGAGGATCCATCGGAGGAGCAAGTTCCTCGGTTCCACGATTCTGGCATCACTGGATCCAGGGTCACTAAGGGCATTCCTACGAAATGAATTTATCGGATCCATTTATGTAGGATCTCAGGAAAAAGGAAGACACCGCGCCGGGAATCGAACCCGGGCCCTCGCGGTGGTAGCCGATCGACTAACGCGCTCACCCACGGAACCTTCCCCCCTTCTTCCTAATTTCCTACGGTATTTGTGGTCTGGAGGGTCCTAATCCCACATTTATTATATCCAAACACTTTATACGATTCCATTTCGACACGATTAAAATTTCAATTGTCCTAAATCGACAGCCTGAGTTGCGCCATAGTGAACAAACCATAATTTGATTATTTCTTTTACTGCGATCATAATATTTTTGTAGTAAATTCTTCAAATGTTGTACTTTTATAACGCGATAAAATTGATTTGTTTGGGCCGGTTAGATTAGAATATACTTTGAAATGATTAGGTAGCGAGGGAAGACGGATATAGAAGTAAGATTGACTCGTTCGATACTCTCCGGCGCGAATGAAAACCGCGGGCAACGCACGGGGCTAATCCAATTCGCTGAAAACCTGTAATTAACTACAACGAATATCCATTTCGGCCGGCCGATCCATCGGGATAGGCTCGAATGAAATCTTAATTGCACGCCTACGATCAGCCAATCTGCATAACTTAGGGCTTAGGGGAACGAGTCTTACGTGTCTGCCAAGTATACGTCTTTTTCAAGATAGCGGCGGGGTTACACGCGTTTCTAGCCCCTCATTTTGAGTCGGGGAAGATTAATGGGATCGGCGAAAATTAAACGTGTCGGGTATAGGCACCGAATTTGAGAAATTTTTTCGACCCCTTCGATCGGTGACTAGTTTACTTAAACCGACTGTGTTCAAAGCTATTTCAAAATTCGCGCGCGTGTATAGTGTGCGATGCTTGCGACCGGAAGTTGGTCGCAGATGGTGAATTTCTGTGCAAAATCAAATCTTCCTGCGACAGTTGCAAAATATAGAAAGTAGAGAAAAAGTTTCTTGCTTTCTTTACTAATTTTAATCGATTGAAAATAATCGTCAATTGTTTTCTTAATTATCAGTGATTCGAACGCATTTTTGTGTTTCTAGTTTTTGCAGAAATAATTGTATTTATTTAAGTGAGATTTTTCATGCAATTTTGCTTGTACAGGTTTTCAGTTGTACAGATAATTCTTCAAGTTGACAAAGAGCGTATTTAGTTACTTATAATAAATAATTGAAATAATTGTGTTTATTGAGATGGGATTTGGCATGCAATTTTATTTGTACAGGTTTTATAGCTGCATAGCTAATTTTTCAAGTTAAAGTCTGGCGTATAAGACATAAAATAATGAAAAATTTAAGCTCTAGCTTCCCGCACACATTTATGCATGTTCTAGAGTTTAAAACTTGGAGACATGGGAGACAGGAAGTTGCCACGACAAACGAAAAACTAATTTCTTAGAGTGCATTATAAACATTATTTTCCGAGTTAGTCTTCTTCGGGAACTTTAAACATTTTAGGAAACTAATTCCCACGGAGATATTCAATATTCCAAGTTTGATAGTTTGAAAAGTTCGGCGAGGGAGAGGAAGTTGTGCGCGCTACTTCAAGATGGCGTCGTCATTTACTTTTTTAAAATTATTTATAGATTACTTTACAATTTTAATGTTAAATAGATTGAACTCCGCCAGTGCAATGTTCATGTTTTATAGGTGAAAGTACGTACTTTAACATTATTTATTATTTTTATATATAAATTTATATATGTACTAATAAATATGTATGTGTGCATAATTTACTCTTCCGGTGATGGAGAAACACAGTCCTAGGCAATAAACTAACTAACTAACAAACAAATAATTTTACTGTCTTTGATCTCTAACATTATCAATGTTTCACAAATGTACATTCGGTCATTATAAACAATTGTAACAACTGTACAAGTGTATAAAGACAGAGTCAATCTTATGAAAAGATATTCTGAACACGTGGTTTCGATAGAACTCTGGCTTGTGAGACAATATTAACAATTCTAGAGAGAAAACTTTTTCGTATTTAATTATTTTTTAATGAAACTTTTATAAATATATTCGTCACATTTCTCTGATTAAAATGAGACCAAACAACACACTATTTGGATCATAGTTGTTTAATTCATGATTTAGTAGAATCTCCCTTAAACTTACACAAATAATGAGTGAAATAATAAATGGTTTTTCGTTTGGTCAATTTGAATTTTATGTAATTTGTCAAGAGGTTAATCGATAAGACTCTCGAAAGGTTTAAATTAATTTTCAGACTGTAACTTTGGTACAATACAATAAAATGAGAGGTAGGGAAACAAATAGATGAAACAATATTTCTCTAAAAATTTCTTAAAAATGAACAAGGCAAGGGATTTGGATAATATAGTTTTCAAAAATGAGAAAAAATGCTGCGATCGTTCAATTATAAAATTAAATTTGACGCAATAAAACCAAATCACAGTTAGGCAAGCAAATAAATTACAATATTCATTCCATTTTTTGAAAATGAACAATCTAAAAAAAATTGATGATATACAATTTATATTGAACAAGGCGAGATATGCATATCATACATTCCAAATAGCAAACATGGTTTGCGGCATCAATAAATAAATAATAATAATATGATAACCGTTGCCCGGCTCGTTCAATTTTCAGATTTTTGATGCAATATAACAAAATCAGAGGTTACTAAACAAATTACAATATTCATTCTATTTTTTTTTTAAATGAACATTAAAGCGTACATCATCAATTTTACAATACTATACTTTCGAAATATGATAACGGTTGCTCGGCCCGTTCTCTGCCAGCGCAGCGGCACCCCTAATTAATAGCGAGACGCAAAGGAGGGCGGCGAGCGCCGACACCTTCTTTTTGGTCCCGTTTTCTTTTCTTTATGCCGCCGATCGGTTCCCTCGGTCTTGTTCCTGCTGCAGCTGGCGCGTATTACAAGTATTTATGCCGTCTACGCATATAATGTAATTGGACGCGTCGAGATACGACGCGCGTGGGCGTTTCAACGCGACGCGATGTTCCCGGCACTTCGTCTTTTTACCGGCGGGTACATCTTTGACCAGGTGTACCAGGTAAAAATCGAAATTCAATATTTATGAGGTTGCCCGGGTGGCCGGCAGACACCAACCGAACCCATCCTCGATAAAATCTCGCCGATTGATCCGTCCCCTCCGCTAATTATCCAGGAATCGGATCCATTTGGTACATAATATATCATTGAGTCCAAAAATCCCAAAACGATCCTCGACCAACTCTTACCGTTCGTTAACCCTTTATTTTAGCGCCACCGTGAAACTGTTAATAATGTGCTCTACGAATTATTATTATCACATTGTGGATCTTCGCGTGAAATAAAAATTGTCTACAAGAATTGCATCAAACTGGAATAAAAATTTGAAATTTATTCCTTTTTTGGCTTAACTTCCGAAGACGTCCATGCTCAGAATTGGATGAAATTTTGGAAATTCCTTTTTTATTAAAATGATGATTGTCAGAAGGATTTTCAGCGACTCGAAAAAATTTCTTTTACTATTTTAATGTCATTCGAACGAAGAATATATTTATTATATTTACATTTGTGGGATAATGTTGTCTACAATTTTCTTAAACGTATTTTTACGATTTATAGATACGGACACTTCTCAACATAATAATAATTCATTATTATATACAATTCCATTTAAAAATTTAAATATAAATTTCTAAAATATAAATTTTATAATTTTATAATTATAAATAAAATATAAATTCTGCACATCAATTGTAACAATCAAGTTAGAATAATTTTAATAGATTTGAAAGAATATAACAGCATTTTTAAATGCCTCTAATAAATTCTAATGGTTTTGCATAAAATCCTCGGTCTACATATAAGGCAGCAAATCGTGGGAATAAAATGTTCCGAGCACGTGGGAGATTTTGTTTAACCTTTAGCACTCCAGTGGTGACTCTGAGGCACCACTAAAAATTACTATACCATTATTCCAAATATTGTTTACATTATTAAATTGATATTCAATAAATTCGTTACCAAACATTCAAGTTTTCTATGAAGTATTATGTCAGTTCTATTTCTTCAAAATGATAAAAATCATATAGAATGGAAATAGTCTTGATCGAAACAGAAAGTTTGGTTATGGAATTAAAATACTTCGGAGCGCAAAGGGTTAATAATTCATGAGTAGTAGAATTTCATGGTCGGAACTGCCGTGATCCCCTTGCGAAAGGGTTGATCCGTTGAACGGACGATTCGAAGAGCAGCGGCCTATTAGTTCCGGTTAAAAGGATAAGGATCCCTACTCGAAGCTAATCCAGCGATACCACGCGTGTTTCTAATTCATTCGCCGGCTCTTCCCAGACTGCCCCCGTTCTTCGCCCGATTTCTCGAGTTATGCGCGCCCGCGCGCGCTCGCGTTTATGCGAGGCCGCGCAGGGTAATTGGATACGCGCGAGCATGTTGGCGAACGTTGGCGAACACCGTGTGGCGCGTGGGCGTGTCCACCGATGCCAAACCTTGACTTCTTATCTCTGCGAAATTGCACTTCGGGATACGACAAACGTTGCCCCGTTCGACGCTTTTTCCCGTCGCTAATTGCCCGTCCGTGTAATTAAAAGGCCGCGACTTCGATACACTCCCTTCCAAGAGGGTCACTCTTACACAAGGTGCGTTTCACAGCAATAGTCACCAAATTCTCGATTTATTAAATAGAATTACTTAAACACCTACTATATTCATCGTTGTTTCGCAAAATCTTTCGTAATTATACAGTAAAGGGAACACCTCGCCGATATCAATGACCCTGAAATATGTTTTCAAGGTCACCATTCTGAACAACTTTTTCCAATACATGTGAACCTTCTTTTGAAGAATTCTCTCGAAGATAGTTGCTTTCACGAGATTTCAATGTCATTGGTATATTTTTAACGGACACCTTATATATTTTCTTCGATATTGTTGTAGAGCATGAACAGGCGAATCCAACGAGTACCCTAACCGTACTGTTCTGATTATTCAGTCTCGAGATACTTGTGTCTGAAAGGTAGTACAGTTGGTCCTTTCAGACACAAATATCTCGAGACTGAATAATCAGAATAGTACGGTTAGGGTACTCGTTGGATTCGCCTGTTCATGCTCTATAACAATATCGAAGAAAATATATAAGGTGTCTGTTAAAAATATACCAATGACATTGAAATCTCGTGAGAGCAACTATCTTCGAGAGAATTCTTCAGAAAAGGTTCACATGTATTGGAAAAGGTTGTTCAGAATGGTGACCCTGAAATATGTTTTCAAGGTCATCGGTGTTCCCTTTACTGTATAATTACGAAAGGTTTTGCGAAACAACGATGAATAAGGTAGGTACAAAAAACTCGATATAACAAAGTTGTACACTGTTTCAAGTAGTGCATGTAATCTTGGAATTTTTCCTCAGGGTCGTGTATTAACGAGATTTCAAGGTCATCGATATATTCTTAAGAAACATTTTAAACATTTTCTTTGATATTGTTATAGAGCATGGACAGGCGAATCCAATGAGTACCATAACCATACTATTCTGATAAATCATTCTCGACATATTTCTGTCTGAAATTATTAACTATACTACTTTTCAGACGCAAATATGTCGAGATTGAATTATCAGAATGGTATGGTTATGGTACTTGTTGGATTCGTCTTTTCATGCTCTACAAGTACATCGAGGAAAATATATGTAGTGTCGATTAAAAAAATTGCATGGCCTTGAAATCTCGTTAATAAATGATCTTGAGGAAAGATCCCCTCCACGGTTACACGTACCATTTGAAATAGTATAACTTTGTTCTGAAGAGTTTCTTTCTATAACGGTAACTAGGCTAGAGAATTACTTGTTCAAGTGCAGCCTTACTCTCGGAATGAAATGATAGTGTTCGAGAGCAAGCTTTTTTGCAGGGAGTGTACGGGCTGGAAGTTGGACACACGGTCGATCCCTAATTAAACGGTGCAACCTTTATTTTTACAGACAGGCTCGCGTAAACACGCGCGTGAAACCGCCTATCTTCGTTCTCGTAGCAATCGTTTACCGGGTCTAATGGGATCCGGCCGTTTTAATTGTACGGCTCAATAATGTTGGGGCGAGAGATCCCGCGATGGCAAATGAGAGCGTAATGTTTCACAGATTACGCGCCGGGGCCCTCTGTCATCTTCGGTAATAATCCCGGAAACTGGTCGGGCCGCGATTAAGGAATAGTTTATCGACGCGCCGTTCAAATAACCGAACGAGTTGCCTCTCGTTTCGCCGTCGGTGTGTGGAATTAACGCGCGGCTTTTCTCCCCCAGCACTGAAACTTTGATACCGGAATACTCTAATCGATGAACGCTGGAATCTTGTCAATTTTGTAGTATAGTATATTCTATGTATAGATGGCAATGCATACGAGGTCTTCACGTTATTACTAGCCAGCGTTTTTCTTGCAAATAATAAATCTCATGATAAAATGAAAGAGGGAAAAGCGGTTCTGTAGTTTGAAAGCAACTGTCTATGTAATTATTTTACTTTTGGACTATTTTTGGTTAAACCTTTTTTTGGAGGACCAATTTTTTTTAACTTTTTGTTATGTAGTCCTATTAATTTCGACGAGAAAATACCGAAAATGAAAGTCTTATTGCCAGGAGTTCACTGGTTCAGAAGTTATACGCGTGTAAAGTTGAGAATTTTTAAGCCTTTTTTGACAGGTTAAAGCGTCGCCATATTGATATATTTGCTAGGTGGTACACGTAAGATCGGCTAAGTAGTACCGTTATCCGTTACGTACGTGCACAAGCAAAACGTAGTATAAGCAACCAAGTAAGACACAATTAAGAGAAAGCGGTGGAAGAATAAAAAGCTGAAGAAGTAGTAGGAGCAGTAGAAGAAACAGAAGAGTGCCATGGGATTCTTAAAATTTCCCCCGATATTAGCAAATAATAGAGCAGAAAATGCAGAGGGAATAAAATGGGCGAAACAATCGGATAAAGAAGGAGCCAAATAAAACAAAAATGAAAAGAAGCAGTAGAATAAGAAGAATCGGTAGAAGAATGAAAAGGTGAAGAAGTAGTAGGAGCAGTAGAAGAAACAGAAGAGTGCCATGGGATTCTTAAAATTTCCCTCGACATTAGCAAATAATAGAGCAGAAAATGCAGAGGGAATAAAATGGGCGAAACAATCGGATAAAGAAGGAACCAAATAAAATTGAAAAGATGCAGTAGAATAAGTAGAATCGGTAGAAGACTGAAAAGATGAAGAGGTAGGAGGGAGGGGGGAGGGGTGGGGGTTGGGGGGCGATCCTCACCGCGAGTGCCACAGTTTCTCTCGAGTTTTCTCTTCTTTTTTCGTCGGCGTCTATTGCGGCCAGCGACGGTGGTGGCAGCGGCGCCGATCTCGAGCTGCGGCTGTTCGACGGACCTGCGGAACACGAGATGCGGCCTGCCGGTGACCGAATGCTGTTTCCGGACATGGTGCATCGTTTTCTCGGCGCCGGCGTCTTCCAGCTTCTCTTCTACGTCTCCCTTTCTAACTTGTTCCTCTTCTTCCGGGGACAGGGCGACTGGTTCCAACCAGAACTCGCCGTGCGAGCTACGCAGCATGCCCGCCTGAAACACGAAACCCGAGAGATCGTGTTACATACTTCGCTTCTAGGCTACCTTTGTTCCGACTATGACACTTTAACTGTCACCGGGCTGCGCCCATCCTTGTGCATTTCCTCGTGTAACATGCAAATCTATTCGATGCAACGCTGCAGTCGCTTACCCGGCGATTATTTCGTCATTTTCGAACGTCTATGGTCCACTGGTTGAGGATTTTTTAATGGATCTTTTAACAAGTTATTGTCAGCAACGTAATCGAATTATTTCGTTTGGGATTACTATGTAGACAAAGATTTTTGAAATAATATTTTCCTTATAATAGCAAATTCCTTTATTATGCTATGTAAACCTTATTTATTGTTTAAATCAATAAATAACAATAATAATAAGTTCCTTTATCGATTCACATTTTGTCGAATGTTCCAGTAATGTTTTCTCCGCGAGATACAAGTTACAGTATATACAGGGTGTCCTACTTATGTTGAGATTGTAAAAAACAAACTGACACATGTCCTTTAGTGTTTTGAGTGGGGAGTCATATGGCACTACTAGTTTTCTAATGCGTGGGCGTTTTCAAGGTTATTTCAAGGTCACTTTGTCTTTTTTATCATAAAACCATATTTTTTATTTCGGAATCATATTCTACGTAAGAAAATGCACAATGTCTGTTTGAAACATCTTTTTGTAAGTTCAATATTTCTTAAGATATTTAGCTGAGTTTTCATGTTTATGTCAATTTTGTTTTTCTATTAAAATGACAACGTTACTTTCTTCAGGAAGACTTTTTATTTCATTTAAGAACATCGTAATAAATGCGCGAAATTTTTACCCTCAACTTCGAGACACTTAGTAATTCGTTTAATAAAAGACTCATGAACACATAATACAGTTCTTACAAACTTACAAAAAAATGTTTCGAAAAAAGTTGCGAAATGGGTATCTCTTCGTCATTAAATATTATTTACACATGTTGAAATGTTTATCATGGTATAAAAGAAATACCGTCATATTTGGAAGAGGCTACAGAGTTTATCCACGTCGGAATCGTTCGTCTCGCTTTTTCGGCTGAAGCAGAAAAAATTCTGAAAGTTGAATTTTTGATTCGTGGGCGTTCTCAAGGTTATTTCAAGGTCATTTTGTCTTTCTTATCATAAACCCATATATTTTACTTCGGAATCATATTCTACGTAAAAAAATGCACAACTTTTGTATAAAACATTTTTTTATCAGTTTGTAAGAACTTCATTATGTCTTCGTGAGTCTTTTATTAAACGAATTACTAAGTGTCTCAAAGTTGAGGGTAAAAATTTCGTGCACTTATTATGATGTTCTTCAATGAAATAAAAAATCTTCCAGACGAAAGTAACGTTGTCATTTTAATAGAAAAACAAAATTATCCTCGACATAAACATGAAAAATCACCAAAATATCTTAAAAGATATTGAACTTACAAAAAAATGTTTTAAACAGATGTTGTGCATTTTTTAACGTAGAATATGATTCCGGAATAAAAAATACGGGTTCATGATAAAAAAGACAAAATGACCTTGAAATAACCTTGAGAACGCCCACGAATTAGAAAACTAGTAGTGCCATTTGACTTCCCACTCGAAACACTAAAGGACATGTGTCAGTTTCTTTTAAATCACATGTCTTCGAGATATTTTACAATCTCAACTTAAATGGTACACCCTGTATGTACATATAAAGAGCTTTCGAAAACGGTGTTTGAAAAAATGATTTTAATCTGTGAAATCACAAATGGCACGGGTTAATACGCTTGTCAAACGTGTCGGTTGGCGTCGGCGCGATAAAAGGGAAGAGCGGTGGAACGAAAAACAGAAAAAAAAAGAGAGGAGAAATGGAGAGACAGAGCGCGAAAGAGAAAAGCAAGAGAGAAGGGGGTGGACGTGAAATGAGAATCGCATCGAAATCGGACGATGGGTGTTCCGCCAATCAATTGCTACTTGACAGGAAATGCTGAATGCTATCGATGATCGGGAATGATTAATGACAAGGCTCTATACCTATGAGCACGGTAATCTGCACGGGAATCGGGACACAGAGGATACACATTGTGCTGTTTCTTGTTCCGGAGGTGTTACGAGTCAAATAACCCATCTCTGGACTGTTCTGAAAGATGACATTTAAATGTTGTTGATCGAGTTCGTCACGGGAATGCTTTCCAATAAATGTACGCAAGATTGTTTTTACAAAATTGTCCTTTTCAATCCTTCATACATAATTATTTATAACTATAATTGATATAATCTGATGCTTTTTTGTGCAACTGTTTGCGCAATCATTGATGTATGTAAATAATCAAGGCTTAATTATACAGAAGAAGGTACATCGATTTCAATGACCTTGAAATATGTCGTCAAGGTTATCATTCTAAACAACTTTCCATTATACATGTTATCACCGCTCGGGCTTAGGTTTCTAGATATTCGTAAAAAACTGTTAGCATGACTATAGCAAATTCCACCTTTCCTCAATGGCTGAATTTGTCCTTTAGGGTGTGGGAGGGGCTCTACCTTTTCCTCTTCACCATCGCCGCAAGAAATTTAACACAGACCTAACCTAAGCTTAACCAAAATACGTTACAAAATTGTACAAATCTAACCCTTCGTGGGATAACAATCTAGAAACGGGATTCTTTATCAATTTTGATGGGATTTAAATATATTATCTGGAGCGTGATTCTGAGCAATTTTTTCCTATAAATTTTAATTGTAAATTCACATCATATAGGTTTTTCAAAGAAAATGCAATTTGACAAGTTTCAAGTCGGTACTGCTACCACAAGGGGAGTTACCCAGACAGCACACGACGTCTTAAAGACGTCTGAAATTTACGTCTTTAAGACGTCTGAAATTTACGTCTTTAAGACGTCTGAAATTTACGTCTTTAAGACGTCTGAAATTTACGTCTTTAAGACGTCTGAATTTTTCGTCTTTAAGACGTCTGAAATTTACGTTTTTAAGGCGTCTGAAATTTACGTCTTTAAGACGTCTGAAATTTTCGTCTTTAAGACGTCTCAAAACGATCACCCTATATAGGGTGATAACGGTTTAATGAATTATGCTCTATTTCTTCTGTTCTGCTAAACAAAAAGTTACGAAACTATTTCTAAACATCCTCCCTAATAGCACACACGACTATGAATTATTCCGTAATTTTTTCTTGCAAAATCGATTTTTAAAAAATTTAGAAACATAAAACTTCTGATTTTATATTGAAATTTTCGGTTTACCACGTTTATATTATTATGTTAACTGCGTCGTATAGTGATTACTAATCTGTATTTTTTTCACACAAAGCTAGGTTCCAATAACCCTAGTCTCGGCGAGCTAACCACAGTCTCAACGGAGACGGTGTCTCGTAGAATAAATTTTGCGAGGAGAAAGCCGCGCGAGAAATCTCCCCGCGATATTTCTCCGTGGGCATCGACGGTGGAAAGTCGCGGACGACGTTATCTCTCCGCGAGAGAGGCCGCAGGATGAAGAAATTCCCCGTAGTTGGTAGGCTGCCGTGCTTGGATACCAGTTTCAGCGGGAATATAATTCATCCGGTCGCCGATACCGGGAATCCCAGAAACGAATCTCGGATTCCGTGGGAGAGCTCGATGGAACCGTGTAAAAATAGTCGGCGGGATAATCGTTTCAAGAAATCCTCAACAGAGAGACCCCGAGGGAAGAATAAGAGGGGACAGGAGAGAATGGAACCAGAGAGGAGCTGAAAGAGGGTCCTGAAACACGTGGCAAGCGCGGTTCGTCTAGCGATGGGTCGCGATGATGCGCAAACGAAACTTTCAAATTTCAAATCAGTCCCAAAATCTTCACAATATCCTGACCAGACTTTGCAAACTGTTATAATATCAATTTTGGTTCTTAATATATTTCTAAAGAACCTTCACTATGAGTAGCACTGTGAAAAGACGATGATTTGGTGTATTTATAACAAAAATCGGTAGTTCAAATGCAAAACAGTGAAGATAGCAAAAGAATTTGAGAGTATTGTGATGCTATTGTATCATATGTGAAAGATTTCATACCGAAATATCACTTATATCGTGTACAAGCGCTATTTTTCGATCTCTTTCCGCTAGACTTCGTAAACTCGAACATAGAAAAACTGCCACAATTTCCTTGTTGCTTATAATTTTTTAATGAAATTTCTACCAAAACATTCGCCACATTTTGCCGAATAAAACGATACCAAACACGATACAATTCGGATTGTCTGTACTTGTGTAATCCGCGATATAGTAGAACCTCCCTTATCCGAACT